>CM035207.1:12595868-12622530 GCA_020233015.1 Callinectes sapidus | reverse complement strand
CACTGATCGTTTAATTGCTGTAATTGGTCCATTAGCATTTTTCAGGGCCGACCCCGAGCGAGCGTAGCACCCAAGTTAAAGTGGTGGTTCCTCCCCCTTTCCTCGTCCTCCTCCTCCCCTCACCGTCCCTCCCTACCTCTCGCTTTGCTTTCCTCTCTCTATTCCTGTCTTCCTGCCTCTGCTTTTCTCCCATTAATTTATATTTGTTCACTGCAAATCACCATATTGCCACGCAATTTTTAGAGCTACTTTATTTTCTTATTTCTGGTAAAATTACATTCTAATCCCTCGTCGTATTTTTGACGCAATAATTAACCTGAATTAGTACGAACAATATGTTTATATTGTGTAGTACCGTTGAATTTTTGTTGAAGTCCTCACCGCGTTCATTTCTCATTGATCTAAGCAACATTTGTAGGGAGGCTGCGTTGATAAACTATTTCATGATTCCAAGTCAAAATACATGCAAAAGAGTAGTGCTACTGACAACAGATTCTAATATGGATTTTTTTGTTTTGTTTTACCACTCTTACATACTATAAACTTGAGCGTCATTGTCTTAAACGCCTTTAGTAATTTTTCATTATAATAATCATAGAAAAAATTCATTATCATAATACATTTACTGGAAATGGCTACACACATGTTAAGATTTATAACAAAAGCTCTGAAACGGACCAGTATCGTTCTATTTCAGCACACTTGTACATCTATATTTCGTCAGAGATGCTCAGCTGGGAGGTGCAGCAGGACTGAAGAAGAGATGGATACAGCAGATATGAGATGAAAGACAAACAGATGGAGACGTGTGAGTGAAACATGTATAAGTGGTGATCATGAAACCCTGATGAGTTCGATCATAAAGCACTTTTCAATTTAGAAATTCAAAATGAAGTCTTCAGTTGAGGTATTCGGACTTGATAACGCTGCTAAATGACTCCACTTGGGGATGAAAGGTGAGAGTAAACGTGATACATCTTTAAATTCAGTAAGTACTTTCCACCTATGTAACCAGGATTTGCATATACTGTGATATCGATCTTCAGAATGATAAAAGAAGATATAAAACTATATCAATTTTAATTGCATGAACATAATGGTAATAGTAGAGTCAAATATAGCCCTTTAACTAGTGAAATAGAATTATGAAGCTTTTAATGTTAATTTCTCAGCAACACCATCACTGTAGCATGCTCAAGTAAAAAGGAGCTTCGAAGAAGCATTCATTAGAGTATAGAGACATTCATCTGATAAAAATGAAGCTTCAAGTCAAACGAGACACTTTAAAGCCAGTACAACTCGCCAGACAGCAGGAGACAGACAGACACGGTACACGCATAACCCTTCTCTCTCTTACCTTCTTCACCAAGGATCACCAGGTTGGATTACGTAGTTAAATTTTCTTGATAGCAAGTAAAATTGACTTCAATATGGAATCAGACGGAATAAAGACGCAAATAATGCAATGGATTATTTCCGCATTACCGAAAAACGTCTCCAATAACTCACAGAACGACGTGGCGGGCAAGGTGGCCTCACCCATTTATCCTATACGTCTGCCCTCTTTTACAGGACCAATTAATAGAGTTTATATAAGGTGGAATATTGGTGGTGGTTTTATCTATCAGGAAGATTTACCAAAGGTAGCATTCAATGAGAGGTCTTATCACCTTGGGACGCCGTACACCGAGGTAACGTCTGACGAAGTGACGTCTTGCGAGACCTTGTCTGCTACAAAACCGAGTGCTGAGACCGTGTTCCTTGAGGTGCTGTCTAAAGGACCACTGTCCACCGTACGGATGCCTGTCAGTACACAGTCTGGTGGGGTATCACTCCTCAAAATGTTCCCTGTCACGGTATCGACCATCGCTACGTTGTCTACTACAAAGTCTCCTGCTGGAGGAGAGAGTGGGGGAATGACGACCACTGAGACGACATTCATTGGACTATCACCCCTCGAAGCATCTCCCGCTGGGGCATCTTGCATTGGGGCTTCACCCTTTGGAGCATCACCCGTTGGAACATCACCCGTTGGTGTATCACCCGTTGGAACATCACCCGTTGGTGTATCACCCGTTGGAGCATCTGTCGTGATGGCATCTGTTGCACAGCCCAACAACAGTTTACCCTTCGTATTACCACCAACAGCAATAACACCCATACAGACGTCGACAGTAGGCACATCATTATTGCATATTGAACCAAAGCCTACTACAACGCAACAAAGGACTGTCACGTACCTTCCAACGTCACCTGTCAAGGCAGGTGGAACCAGACGCGCCAAAGTGCCGCGCTTTGTAACGTCAATTCTTAAAGTGTCACCACCTATAGCGCCGCGTGTTACAAGTACAGTCTCTTCTCTGATAACATCACCTTTGATAACGTCAAATGTTCAAGCCGCACAACCTCAGGTAACGCAAGTCTTTGTGTCACCACGGATGACCTCAAAAATCAGCACGCCACCTGCGATGCCACACGGCAGATTACCTCCACTTTTACCTTATCTAAAGAGAGAAACAACTCGTGTAACATCAACCACTGTGGCAGTACCTAAAATGTCACCTACTCTTCCGGAAGCCTCTACCTCATGCCGTCCCCAACCAGAGCATCCAAGACCGCAGGTAAAGCGTTTGTCAGGAGGCCATCCACGAGATTCTCGTTCGAGGGAACGATTTCCCTTAGAGCCACACCGCTCATTGCCTCGTCCATCAATGTCAGTGGCACACCAACTTTCTGGACAGTCAGGGAATGCTTACTCAGAGCCACACAGTTCAGAGCCTTGTACCTCAGGGCCAAAGGCACGCAATCTTTCTGGAGAGTCAGGAAGCGCTCCCTCGGAGTCACACAGTTCGCAGCATAGTTCATCAGTGGCAGCGGCACGCCCTCTTTCTAAACAGTCTGGAACTGCTCCCTCAGAGTCACACCGTTCAGAGTCTCGTCCATCGGCGTCAGTGACACGCCGTCATTCTAAACAGTCAAGGGATGCTCCCTCGGAGTTGCACAACACAGAGCCTCATACATCGGAGGATCATTACTCTTCGGAACATTCATCTTCGAAACGTCAAAAGAATTAAGAGAATATATAGCGAAGCCTGTATGACCATTAGGAACGTTGTTACGAAGATGCTAAGAATGATTTTCATTATCTCTGAACTGATTATAATCTAGTTTGTGAAAGACATCGTCTGCAATTTAATAAAAAGCAAAATTTATACTAAGGCTCCTTATATAAAACAGTAAAGCAAGTGTGTTTATAGTAACAACTACAAAAGAGAATACATGAAACAGTTTTTTTATCTGAACCATTCCTTATGATAACGTTTTTAATATTGTGATTTTTTATCATTTTAACGAATTATATTGAGCCTATTTTCTAAGATTTTAATATATTTTAAAAACATTGTATTATAATGTATGTGATTATGACACTTGCATGCGAACAACACAGAATTGTATAAGTTTTAGGTTTAACACTATACTATTTAGTAGAATCTATGATTTACTAGACGTAGTTATAGAAGCTACGTATTGCTAACCCTAGTTTCATATTTACAGTAGATATACAAGGACGTCATTATGAGGTGCAACCATTTTGTGCTGACTGTCCTAACCTCAAAAGAGTTGCTACCCAGGCTTGGGGCCATAGACGAGGCACCTGTCCCAGTGTCTCCTCTTTAATACAAGGAAGGCTTTGTCCCCCTCATGGTCATTTAGGGTTTTCAGTAGTGGGTTGCAATACATATTTCGTATGACTTCGTGACTAAACTTGATTACATTTTCTCATTTGCATTTTTCATTCAATACAAACTTATATGCGAGTATAGTTGCAAAATATACAGGTGAATCGTTCAACGAATTTTTATCTTTCGTGCAGAGCAACAGCTTTGTTGCTTCTTATCAGCGTTTGTTGTAGGAGATTGATATATTAATTTTTAATATCTTGGTGAATCTCGTGTCTCTCAGGTCTTTCGTGTTCTTTAATGTGTTCAGCACATGATGCATTTGTTCCTTTTTCCTCAATGGAATAAAAATTTGATCTTGATGTGAATGTGGCATGTAGCATCACAGAAAAGTTTTTTTTCTTTTTATTTGGCAGAGAATGACCAAATGACCAAATGGGGATGGGGCGGCCCCAGTGAGATTTTATTTGGAGATGTACTCCACTTCCCCAAACCAAATGTATCATAAGTACAAAGTTACTGCATGAAAACATGCCATTTGACGACAACCTTTAATAGTAGTAAGAAAAGTGCTATGAATATAGTCTTGCCTTTCTCTCTCTCTCTCTCTCTCTCTCTCTCTCTCTCTCTCTCTCTCTCTCTCTCTCTCTCTCTCTCTCTCTCTCTCTCTCTCTCTCTCTCTTACTGTTGCTTGGTCGTGACTCGTGTTTTTCGGACATGTCGACATCTCTCCACCTGTTGTGGCTTTGCATGTACCCCTCTGATAGGTCAGGTGTCGAAAGCTGTCAATCACTGCACCGCCACGTGTGTTGTCAGATTGCAAATCTCTGCTTTCTTCTTCCTGAAGCTGATGTGGTCAGTCTGTCTGCTGCGCTCGTTGAGTGGGGACCTGTCCTTGCACTGATCTTCATTTGGCCTGACTACGTTCAGTCACCAGTCTCCTTTCAGATCTCATTCAGAAGGGATGCGCCTCTTGGGGCCACTATAATCATTATGCTAATATGTTCATCTTCAAATATAACTGATTATGATGATGAGATGCAGCTAAATTTATCAGGATTTTTTGTCCATTAAACCAAAAATTTCAATTTTGTACGGATCACCCCCCATAGTGGGGGTGATGGGTGACCCGAATATAATATGGCTGTATTCCGTACATGACATTCACCCCAAAATAATTCATTACAAATTATGATTAAAGAGATATTGCTATCTAAAATTAAACTAACACATTACTAGTGTTCTATTAAGTAACGAACAACAATGGAGTATCTTTTGGCCTTGTATCGGCAACCAGTATACCAAGAAAGAAATATGAATGATTTTTTGTTGTGTTAAGTAAAACAAATGTGGCTCTGATATTGCTTATTTATGAAGACACTGGAAAAATAAAGCTGGCTTTGTAGCTCATCTATCACTCTTACCGCATTCCATCCATGTTTACATGAACACAATGGAAAATTTTACTTACCCTATGCAAGTCGTTGAGTATTGCCTTGCCGGGGCACCAACACACTTTTGTAGAATTCTTTGTATACTTTTTCTCACTCTAATAAAGGACACCGCAAAAGGTATTGTTATACGCTACATCCCATTCTAGCTATGCTGCCTTCAAACCAACAACAACAACGTTGGATGAAACCTAAATATATTTTTACATATCACGTACATCTGCCTAATATTCGTACTCGATACTTACCAACAGAATTATGCTACATTCAAGATTATGAAGCAATATAATATGAATGTCAAAAGATACATTTGATGCCAGAAAAATCTTAAAATCTTACCTCCAGTCCTATGGAAGCAGCCATCTTGGTTCACCTACGTCACGTTCCCTCTGTTTCCAACACGGCTCTCCTATATTATCTAATTCTAACGGAGCTTGTATGGTCTAACCCCTTGTACGGCAGTGCCCCGCATTACCCTGCGTGTGAAATATAACATTCTTATCACATGAGATGGACTTACTTACTATGTTTCTTCAAAGTAATCCTCATTTGCATCTAAATTACCATTTTTAAACCACAAATCCCAAATCTGCAATATCTGTGACAAAAATGCAAATTGATTATGCCAATAGAAGCTTAATTTCAGAAACCTAGAATATAGCCAGCAGAGGTACACAGGGATTTGTTCCATAATAATGAGGGTGCAAAGTAATGCTGATACAAATTGCAGGAGCATCACTGTTAACATGCTACAAACTCTGCCCCAACAATTCAGTATGCTGACTGGTACTAACCAGCAATCAAGCATGACAGGCATTAAAACTTGTGTTGGGAAAAGATTTCTACTTCTGGTGATGAGATGATGAGCTGCCTCCTGTAGATCAAAATGAAGCATGTCAAATTGTTAATGTTGTGGAATAGTTGTGCCAGGTGGAAAAAGAATATCATAGAATATCTAAATAAAGCAACCTAAAATACTACTTTAAGGTGAATGAATGGCAACAAAAAGCAGTAGATAGTTGACATCTTAGTGAAGCAGCAACAACCTTGTACCAGGCCATCAAAGAGGAAGAGAAAAGAACATTGATGATCATGGCCAAGCATAATAATCTGGATTACACTTAGGTATGTTGCCTGCTGTCCTCTTCTTGGAACTCACCAATGAACACTTTCATGCACTGGTCAAGTTAAAAATAAGATTAAAAAGCAAATAAAAAAAACATGCCACAAGGCTGCTCGTGATTTAGATTCAATTTTTCTTTTGCTGTTAAGGAAAAGTAGAATAACTTTCTATGGATTATATAAAGCAAAATAATACTGTCCCTCAATTAATATACAGTATACCTCATCAGTGACTACTTTGTCTTAAAGAAACAATATCTATGCAAGTGTGTTTTTGCATGGTTCTTATGTTTTACTAGCTTGAATATATATAACATATACAGAAAAAAAGTTATTAAAACGTACCTTTCTAATAATGTCTTGCTTCCCCTAAACAAATCATGCAGATTTCAACAAATATCCAATTTCTAGACATAATGTCCTCTACAAATATTACAGTAATCTGGTCTTACAAACATGGACACAATGAAAACACGATAGTATTCAAATTAAAAGATCAAAATATGAAAATGAGAAAGCTTCATTTAGAAAGGAATCTGGAAACTTTTTTATTTGATACTATGAGATATACTGAGACAGATTGATCATTACATATCTTACATGAGTGTAACACAGCTATGATTAAGCTGGGAAACACCAGGGCAGTTGGTTGTTGCTGTATATACACTCGCACATACACTCAGTCAGCAGTACATCATAAAAGCTTTGTATAACATTCCAAAAAATAATAATAATAATAATCACCAAGCATGTGCTAAAATTATCTGAAAAACATTATGAAAACTGTGGCTGTCAAAGTAAGAAATTGCATTGTCCTGTCACTGAAGAATCACACCTCCCAAGCGTTCCAAGGCAGGGCGCGGCGGCAGTAAGCACACAAGGGCGCCTCTACTTCGGGACCTGAGTGACCCAAGCACTCAATGCATATGTACAGCGAGTCCACTTTTTGCTTCTTTCATTTTATGGTTGTTTATGTCACTTTTCCCCATCAACATCATGAAAAAAATGCCTCCCAAGACAATATCCAAACTGTAAACTATGGATGCACTCAAGAGGGATTTCTAATGTGTAAATTTTGGGGGTAAATTACATAAATGACCTGAAAATGATTAGTATCCAGTGGAGACTTCCAGTAATGTATTTTACAAAGGAATCATAGAGAGGGGCAACTACCTTTGTCATTTGTCTCAGTGTGGTGTATGATTTAAGGGATGCTTCTGCATAAGTGTTTTCAGCTTCTTTAGTTTGTAATAATTTTGATCAGTTTGGGAGTCATATGTATGTTTCCCAACGTAACACTCAACGGGAACAAAGAGACAGACATGTAGAACAATGCGCAACAGATACATTTCTTTGCTTCACATGCCAGTGTACTAACAGCCACTTCCTGGGGCTGTACACCATTACACTTCATGATACCCAATATTGTTCGTATCAATGTTCTGGTTGATACCACACAGCAGCCAGTCCACATTTGTGCCACTTACACCGATAAACCCGCTTTATGTTTGTGAAGACCTGGGCCAGGAATCAAATAAGTTATCCTTGCTCACGTGATTCCATGTCAGGGGGAAGACAATAATAATTATACCAGCAGCTTCTGACACAAGCTGGCCACCTGACTCAGCCAGGATTAAGACTGTAGTGTGGAAACTCCAGGAACTGAAGCTAATGTGGAATTAGAAATGTCCTAAGAGTGGTGGTTCTCTTTGATGGAAGGTGTGACCAATCATTGAAGAGATACCACTTATTTTTTTAAATAACTACAAAATGAGTTAGAGACTTGATTGAACTGTTAAATAAATGGAGCCAATCACAAATGATGCTATAAGATTATAATTCATAACAAAATTGTAACTACATAGATCTAAACAAGTAGTGAGGCATAAAGCCTTTTTTTGTTGTTTTTTTCATAAATGGGATAAAGGTGAGTCTAGAAGCAAAGAGGAACTACCATGCCTCACTACTGCAAAAAGCACAGATGGAACAGATGTGCAGAAAGGGTAACAGGTCTCAGAACATCAGTATATGAGCAAGAAATAGGATTGGAACAAATAATCTCAACATCACAACAACTAGACTGTCTCTTATCCTATCTGATATTGAGCACACGTCTTACAGTAGTGTTGATGGTGACCTGTTGAGCACCATAATAATACATGCCTCCAGGTAGCATTTTTATGCATATGCATTGTCTTTCTCACAATGAGTGGCTTAGGAAGTATTTGTGATGAAGTTCACAAGCAATCAATTCTTTTATCACTGAAACATAACAATGTGAACTAACACTTTCTATCAAGTAATAAAATTCTTGTAGTCTCCTGCATTCTACAGGGGCTGCGCATTTTCTTATAAATCATTTGCTAGATCTGTACTTTCATTAAAAAAATCTATTAAAAATGTGTTCATTAGAAAACCCAGTGTACTAACTTTTCTTTGTTTTATTAGTGTTACGGGTGTTTGCTAATAAGCTTGATGTTAACCTATGTTAGCACAATAAAATTACTGATTGCCCTTGCATGACCACAGACGGTAGCTGCACCACTCATGTTAGCACCTGTGAGAAGCTCCTGCAGCGGGGCGCAGCACAGCAGCTCCAGTGTTGCACGAGTCACTTCTCATAAAAATAGAGGTACAAGAACTCTCACTTATTTCCAACGATATTTTGTCACCAAAAACAATAGATATCAAAGTCATAACAACTTAGTCTCTACAAGTTTCCAAACTTTTCTGTTTATTATATATATATACTATATATATATTGTCACATTACTGAAAATAACAACACAAGATCACCATAACAAGTACTTCACCAGTCAAGTTAGTTGAGGTGAGCATTATCTCTTTCTTTGTTATCTTCTGCATGTAATAATATGTGAGCCAATCTATCTTGGATTCTTAAAATGGCCGTCAAGATATCTTGGGAATGTGTCCTGATTCAGTACATCAGGAGCCCATGGTGTGATGAGGCTGTTGGAGTGGGTGTTCGCGATTCCTCAGCACCACCGCCTGGGGGAATCAGCCCACAGGGAGGGTGGTGCTGGGCGTAGTCTCAGACAACTGTCTCTGTGCGAAGCGAGGTGCGGCTCAGGTGATGGGCCTGACGGGCACCCAGGACGGGAGACAAATTGCGATCACCCTGAAAGCCACAAGTTCTTATCAAGCACTTTTCAAACATGAGAGAACAGACATTTGACTGGGTCAGTGAATGTGACTGGTGAAGTAATGCAGATGTTATTTGATAAAATTATGATAGGTAAAAACTATCTTTTTATGAAATGTAAGGGAAAAGGGATAACATTATGAAATTAGCAGTCTGTGACTAAAGATGATGAGTATTGTCAAGAGTCTTAAAATCAACACAAATATATTATACTGAATGTCATTTTACCAGATGCCTTTTCCCTTAAGAAAAATAATAATTATAGTCAGTTATGCTACAGATATTTCTTTGTGTTCTGTAATAATGTATCCTGTAATTTTATGTCTTGAATACTGTGAGGCACATACCAGAGTATGATGACATAGGCATTCATATATCAATTTTGTGTATTTGAATTCAGTTAATCATTATCAAATAACAAAGCTAAATTTTAAATTAGTTTCATTATATAACCAAATCTCTTGCTAACACTTATTAGCAAAACATTAAATAGCTTTGAAGAAAAGTACTAGAAGGAAACATAAAAAGTAGAGGAAACAAGCAAAATAATACATAATGATAACAAATAAGCAACTGAAGCATTCATGGATACATAGTGTACATCTGGAAAGGAAGGGATATGCACATTATTGTACAATTGCCAAAATAATATAGAGCTACCTGGAGAGTGGCATGAAAGCTGGGTAGAAAGCTGATATGAGGGGTCAAGCGCAGATACCCAAAGGCTTGTTGTGACATCAAGCAGAGCTTCAAAATAATAAGACAAAATAAAATAATGAATGGCACAAAAGATAAAATAAGAAAAAGCTCTACCTACACACCAAATGTAATGAAAAACACATAATTCCACAAGGGTATTTATGTGAGTTAGCATTAAGACACATTATCATAGCAACATATAACTAAAAGGCTGATGAGGTGCATGAAGTAGGTATGTTGCCCTCCACCCAACCCTGAAGAGAATGAGATGAAAGGAAATATTTTTGCATAGAGAAGTTTACATTGTATTTATAAATATATATTTATCCCCATCTACAAGGGATGTGCCATCAGGTTGGAAGAATACTGCCACCACAATCTTTGCAAGTTGTAAAATTATAAGAAAAAAAATGAAGTGAGGGGATTGGGATATAAGATTACCAAGGAAGCTGTTCCACAGTCCACTCACTCTATTACTTTCACTTGTCCTTTACAACACACAAATAATGTAGAGAAACTATTCATAATCATATTAACTGAATGGCTTGCAATGGGTAAAGATGCATAAGAATTTATTTTTTGTTAAAAAAGCTACCTAATAAACCTTCATGGTTATACAGTACAATATAGTACACTATGACCTCTAATTATTTTCTTTTTTTTCATTTGAAGGCTCTTTTTTCTTTGCGGAAAAAAAGAAAGCACTTTCTGCTACACAGAAAACTTGTGTGTCTATTATTCAAATCTTTTTGTACTATACAAGTAGATATCTCACTTTAAAACTTCCTGAGTGGTGCTCTTAAAAGAAAATGTTGAATATCACTTCCTTTAACAATAAGTCATCATATAAGAAACTTCTATGGAAAAAAAAAGAAGAAAGAAAATGTAATAGGGGAGAAGGCAGCAAACAGGAGCATGCAGACTACTCTAAATTACAAATCTCCAAGCAGTAACACTATTCACTACACATGGGATTGGAGAACAGAATGGTTTGTTAGTGAGATTATGGCTACTAAATGATCCGTTTCTTGAGACGGTTTATAGGAATTGAAAAAAATATATATTCTAGTGTTTGTGAATACTCGTGCAAAATTTAACTTAAATCTTTGTCTGTGATAATGTCATCATATGTCAGATCTACAGGTGAATACAAATGTTGTGAAAGGAACACATGTATGCAGGTATGACATATCACCACAATGATTTATTTCCAACATCTATTTATCAAGAGCAATGGCAATGTATACATGTAACTACGGCAGCTTGACAGTTTACCTTTGATACATTAAATTATAGACGAATTCTTCTTTTTATCGTGGATAATTTCAAGACTTTTTTCAACTGACTGGAGGATGAAGTCCCTCCTTCCTACCATTCCTTTGGTTCAGTCTCTGAACTACACAAAATGTAAGCAACTTATGTTTGGCCAATACTTAAGTCTGTATTGTGTTGCTTCATGTACTGAAATTTACAAAATACTTGATGATAAAATGAAAATACCCTGGATCCACAAAGAATAACTATTTAATCATATATCCTTTCTGGACAAAAATAAACAAAAAAGCAGTGTACAGTTAAGAAATGTTGTTCCCTGTCAACATCACGGTAAATCTAACATTGACTTAAGTAAGTTACTTAACCATTAAAACTTGTGGCATGATCATTTTTATATATCAAACACATATGTATGACCATTTATCAATTTTAAGTAGGCAATTTGTGATTCAATAATTTTTCAGCATATAGTTTCAAGAGAATTTTTAATATCTAATGGTACCAGCAATATATTTTGATGTTTTATTTCAAGGGAAGTTTTTTTTTCTTATTTTCAGATGTATGACAGCCATTGAATTCCTATGAAACCATCACTTTCTAGGTTCATTCACCTATAGACACAAACAAATCAATTAATCTAGAAGCAAGAATATATGTACTTGCCTGCATTATAAATATCAACTAATAAATCATGGGGATGGGGAAGGTAACTTTGTCACAAGATATGGGGAAATGTGGCTGCTTTACTCGGGACAACTTTGATATTAGGCACGTGTACGTAGATTATTGATACACTAAAGGGATTCATGTTACAGGGGAGCACAATTATACTGCAGAAATTCATTAGTTCATCTTAGATATTGCTATAAAGCTTTGGAAGAGTAACATTGTAGATTGATGGGAAAGTAAGATGAGACTGAAAATTATATAAATACATACACTTTATACTGTGCTGGGTTACTGTAGTGTGGAGCTGAGTGTTTGTGTTGTAACTACTTCCAGCAAGCAAAATTGGGCACTATGAAAACAGATACTTTCTATGAGATAGGTTAGCCTGACAGTTAACTACAGTAAAATGTTACATGTTAAATGTCACTATATAGGATGGTTAAATACAGTACAGTTAAAAATCTACTTGTAGAAAACTAAGAATTATCATTTAATATTAATAGTTTGTGCAGTATTAATAGTATATTTAATTTCTTCCAACACTGCTTTCTTAAAGTTCCATTCATCAAATTTTGTGAAATGAACTTTATTAACATGAAAGAAAGTATAAAATGTGAAGAATGACAAGCTTGCTCAAAATAAAATAGAAAAAGCCTGACCATATGAACCAACCAGCCACACACAACACCTCTCCCTTTGCTTCCCTCTGCTTGTGGCTTGTCTACAGTGACAGTGTGCATGTCTCCAACCCGGCCAACAAAGCCAATACAAACTGGCACATGTGAGTGATGAAACTAGTCTCTCTATATCATGCAGTGAAGGAAATAACTTGCTAGGGCCAAACTTTTGCAGCATTTTCTTAATTTAGACAATTTTCTTATGGGTAGAAAAATCAGCCAAACCATACAAGAGATGTGCAGAGTTCTGACACCATGCTTTACCTTTCAGACAGCATCGAAAAATCTCATATGTGTGTGCAAGTGTGTGTATTTGTATGTATGTGCATGGGTAGCCAAGTGGAAATGAGGTATGTCCATGTGAGATGTTACTGTGAAAATGTTTAAGTGTGTCCAGTCTCCACTCAGGGAATGAAGTGGAGGGGCTGAACCTGTTGTGTGTTGGCCGGGATATGTTACTCCTGTACAGTTAGCTGCCCTGGCTAGTATTCCAGCGTGTACTCCATGCTCTTCTCAGTGTAGTAAAGAGGACAGCCTAAGCAAAGAGGGCAAACATGATATACGTCAATACCGCTGTGGCCTACACTGTCCACTGAGGCAAAGCGTGCGCCGCGCTCACACACGTGCACGTGGTGAGGCAACGCTCCCTCCTCCCGCCGCTTGACGTGCTTGCGGTGGCACCAGATGCAGACGACGATGAGGAGCACTGATGAGATGCCCAGTCCGACCCCAACCAGCATCAGCACATTTACCACCGGGTCCTTTATGCCTGCTCAGGGGAAACAAGGCTGTCATACAAACATCAGTGAAAAAATTGATCAAATTTCAAAATGATTTCAATTCTATTCCTTGCTACTATAAAGCTTTTGAAAGAATGTGAACTACATTACTTTCTAAAAATATCCAAAAGTATATGCCAAAAAAGATTTCTACACAAGTTTTTTGGCATAATCCTCTAGGCCCTTCCCTTTAGGAACTGACACCTCAATGGACCTTATTCTATCAGAAATTTTGTAGTCCTGGGCTAAAGCCAGTACACATCTTACAAAAAAATGTCAACCACCAACAAACTTATGCAATCATGATTTACAAGTTTTTTGTTCAGAAATATGTAATTACAATTGAAATATGCACCAGGAGAGTGTTCTAATGAAGGATGATGATTTGCTACTCACAGTTGTCCTCGTCCGAGACATCTCCCACTCCACAGTTTAGTACACCATTACACCGCAGATTTTTGGATATGCAGAAATTATTTTTTGAGCAGAGGAACTGTTCACACTTGGGACCTAATGAAAGTAAAATAAGGTGGTTTAAGATTTTTGTATAGTTAATTAACTTCATATATACAGCATAACTATTCTGAAGGTAATACTACTACTGCCATTACCACTTACACTCATATGTTCAACTAGCCAGTACTGCAACCACCTTGAGAAGATGATGATATATTACATATTACAGAGAAGCTGATCAAATAGGCAGTGGCTGGTGACTAACTAATCCCAATGTAGAGGGGTTAAGTCTGTATTACATGTACTACCAACACAACCATAATGATTACCATACACCATGAATTTTTCATCCACCTCTTTATTTCTTCTACAAACAATTATTAGAAGGCATGGGGACATCTAACTTTTAAATATTAGACATTAACTTACTGTCCTGGATTTCTGTCCATATTCCTTCAAATCCCTTTGCTCCCACAGCCCTGTCAGCTGTGAGAAAGGCTACCCTCACAAGGGATGACTTGGAGATGATTAGAGAAGCATCGTCAGTCAATCCTTCCCCACACAACTCAATTGGCACTTTATCGAGGTCTGGCCAAACTCGCACCACTGCAGCAGGACAGCCTCTCTCTGGAATGATTGTAAAGTAAGAGTATAAGGCAGTGTACATAAATGAATGGTAAGAATATCATAAACTAAGAAATAAGAGGTAAAATATGAGCAAATAATCTCCATCCAAACATTTACTCGATATCAAAAGATTGATCAACTATCTATGAGTGTTATTAAAGGAAGAAGGTTCAATGATAAATAAAAGATTTCATTATTAAAGGAATGGAGTTCTATGATCTATGAAAATTTTTAACCAAACATCAGTTTACAGATTTGGCTTTGCTTCAAGACTCCCTCACCATCATAAAAAAGTTAAAGATGTTTATTCTTTAGAAAATGAATTAAGACTCACCAGCTGGATTTCCCTCAACAGAAAATGACTGAAGCCAGAGCAATACTTTGTGATACGGCCGAACATGGATGAACCAAGTACAAGAAAATGCTCCCCCTTGGCGGTCCGGGTCTGGACCGTCATACTTGTTGGGCCAATGAGGGGAACGTATGATACCATACTCTTCATTAGTGATATTGCCACCACAGTCTGCAATAAAGTCAGTAAAGGTGTACTTCAAGGAAGAATAATACTGAATCTTCATTAAAACTCTTGTTGGTACAAGGCAATGAAATCATTGTCTATTCAAATTATTATGTGTATCACTTGTTAACACAACCCACACCACACCAGTAACCTCCCAGTAAAAAGCTTAAATTCAAGAGCCTGAGTGAAACTCAATCTGCTGACCTTAGCACTGCCAGGCCAACATGTTACCACTGTGCTGGGTAAAGGCTAGCACTATCATATAGCTACTTTAGATAGACAGAAAAAAGTATTCATATTTTATGTTCTGATTTCTACATGTCCTATTTACATTGTGATGGCAAAAAAATCTACATCTGCCAGTTCTCCAACATTACCATCTAAAAGGCATTTGATAGAAACTGATACTCAGGATTAGTGGGAGGCTGTAAGGTTTTACATATTGTTTCCCACTACAGTGCTAGCTTCTCTATTGAGCAGGAAAATGGATCCTATAGCTGAACATGAGGGCCTACAACTTGGTAATGGATTTCTAATGGAAAGATCAGGAAATGTTACTGCACTCAACACAGATACTATGCTAAAAAGAAAGAAAGACTTGGGAAGGAAGACCAAGAAGAGAAAGATTAAGAGAAGGAATGGTAATTCATTCTTATTTGGGAGTAATAGAAGCTAAATAGTATTAAAACAAGCAGTATTGTACCTCGAAACAGCATATCCTTTTTCTTGAATTGATATATTGCTTGGAAGCCACTGTGGACATGCTTGCTGTCTGTTCTGAGGACCACTCGCAAACCTACAGCCTCCATCTCACTCTCAATGGGCCCTGGTGCTGCCTGACCACAGTACCGCCCATTGAGCCTCTGCCGCTCATCCACAGATCCCTCTGGTCGGTATACATTGTAAATCTCCACCCAGTCCTCTTGGCAGTGATTTCTGAAAGTTTTAGAAGCTATTTTATAATAAAAGTCACATTTGGATTCACAGTTTTATGATGTTATTAGCTTTAAAACCACGAGACAAATTTAATCATAAGTTTGAATGATTTTTCTTCACTCTTTCAGTATAAAAAATAAAAAACTTTTAGGTCTTTGGCATTTTACATCAAAACTGTTTCTTGGTTACAAAACACTTACCCATAAGTCAAGTTATTCTTCTCACTACGCAGCTCAAATGTATAAAATGCCAGCCGAACCTGCTCATCAGGGTTGGCCTGGAAGGTATACTCGCAGGTGGTGCTGGACGGGTAGTTAGCCGGGTGTCGGGGGGAGTTAAAGGTTCCTTCTTTGCGGCTTGAACTGTAGTATGTGAAAATGCACTTGCCATCAGGGGAAGGTGTGCCAGGGATCTTGTATTCTGCCAAGAAATGAAATATTGTCACATTCTCAAATCCAATAAAACATTTCTTCAAAATGTTTTGGATGAACAAAAATCAAATTTCATTACATCGCCTATTTCTGTTGCTAATTACAAGATAAATCTTAAAGAACAATGTAGATTGATGAGTATGGTAAGTTAGTAAATTCTGTAAAACTGGCAGATCCAGGGTGAAAATTTAAGGGGTCTAACCTGAATTCCTGTACTAGTGTGCTGTGAGCCTTATCAACAATCTTGAATGTAGACATGGAAACATCATCTATAGTACATGCACAATGTAGAACTAAGTAAGCATCACCATCCATTAAAAAATTCTTAACAATTCCTGAATGCAACCTCCCCCCAACTAAATATACTTGAAGGAACAACAAATATTGAATACACATACACACATATTATAGTGATATTTGATTCCTTTTTCTAATTACCTGTTTCAAATTTGTAATGTGCTTTGAATCTTCCACCCTGATATTTTCCTGAACTAAAGACCATGACAAGCCTGGGCCCTGAAGACACCACTGTCTGAGGCAGAGTCTTCCCACAAACTTCATGGTCAGGGTTGTCATAAGCATTTTCTGTCTCTTGGCCCTTCAGGTATATCCTCAGGTAGCCATCTGAACAGCTGTTTGGGAAGGAATGCACTTAATAAATAAAAAGCTGCTGCATCAGATGAATATGAAAGCAATTTTACCATGCGTGTGGAATAATTAAGAAGTACAAAGTTCAGTAAATGTAGATACAGTATACCTACAACACAGTATTAAAGAAAAATATAACATAATGTACATTTGTTTAAATTGCAACTATACATATTACACATAAAGCAAATTTAGTAGCATTGTCACAACTGTCTCTATATTGCTTCAAGAGAGCTGCAGTTATTACATGCATTGTCTACATTTCAAAGTCGAGTGTTTATGTTGTCACACAGGAATGACAACCGAGAGATCCCGGGCACAGTGAGGTAAATGGGCAAGCCTCTTAATGTGTATCTAGCTCGGTTCACCTAGCAGAGAGTAGGTATGGGGGTGTAAGTCGAGGGGTTGTGGCCTCGCTGTCTCGGTGTGTAATGTGTGATGATGTGGTTTTAGCCCTACCCGAAGATCGGTCTATGAGCTCTGAGCACACTCCGTAGGGAAAGGCTGGCTGGGTGACCAGCAGGCGACCATGGTGAATAACACACACACACACACACACACACACACACACACACACACACACACACACACACACACATCAGAGCTATATATCAGAGCTGGACACTTGCGTTAACATTTTCATTACTGCATTACTAACAAAATACTGCAGTAATACAAAGATTTTCAAAGTAATGCACCACCAGTAATGCATAAAAAAAATTAGCATTACAGTAATTTTCAAAGGTTAAGGGGTAGCTCACCCTCTGATACAAAAAAAAGATAAAAGTTTGAGGTTTTTCAGTTTGAAACTTTCATGGTATAACCAAGTTATCAATGCTGACTTTAGTTAAGTAGGAGAATGTGGTATGACATCATAATGGTTTTGATTATGTCAAAACTTGCTGTGATGCTATTTAAAAAATATATATATATATATATATATATATATATATATATATATATATATATATATATATATATATATATATATATGCCTGACTGGACCTCTTCAGGAGGTACAATAACCCCTTGCCCAGCTCTATGGCCATGGAGAGGCTGTTCATCTCCTAGGGGACATCCTGAAACCTAAAAGATCCAGCCTGAGCAACCTGAACTTTGAGAGCTTAGCGTTCTCCTGGGACAACTTCAACCTCCTCGGGATTCAAGGAATGACTCAAGGTAAAGGAGGAGGAGGAGGAGGAGGAGGGGATTATCTTACACTCAGTGTAACTGAGAAAATAACAAGCTAGTTACTAAACATGATAGTCATATTTTTCAATGTTCATAACACCACCCTTTTTCATTTTCTTATATACTTTTCATGAATAAATGTATAAATGCTAGGTGGTTATTTGTAGATTTGAAATAGAATACATACACTGTTGACACCTGAAAGAGATTGAAACCGAATGCATACCAATACACATCTGAAAGAGAGAGTAAAAGGGAGAGCATCTGCATGGTGAAGGGAATCAAATACATTCAATATTCAATACACTATAACTATTCAAAGCTAATATTATGAAGAAACAATAAAATGAAAGTTAAAATACTTACTTTTTATCTCCCTTTGGCTCGGCAGGTATGTCAAAGTTCTCAAAAAACTGGAGTCTTACTCTTTCCAAATTTTGGGCATCTTGGAGCCCATAGATGAAGTACCTACAGACGATATTAGGAGGGTAAGGGAAGGGGTAATTGGGGCTGTACACTGTGCCATTTGACTCCTTCTTACTGAGGATGCGCTGGTCACACTCTGTCCCTCGGATGTGTTCAGAGTCTGAGGCATTGATGAACGCTGGGGAAAGAAAGAAAACAATGTGAAAAAAAGACCAAGTTTTGGGGTTAATGTTTGATATCATCAGTCTTTGTCAGTAGTACATGACACAACTGGATATTGTAGTAGTATATTGTGTACGGGAATGAGTACCAGTGAGCATTCATTTGTGAAATCTACTATAGTGACAACTGGAAACTTCACGTTCACTTTGGCTAATAACGGAAGGAAAGGGTATGAAAAGCCAACTTGGGACTGGTGTGTAGATAAAAAACAAAAACGAAAACAAAAACAAAATTTACGCAGTCAGTCACTAACTCACTCTGATCGATCAATATAGCTACACTTGGCAAACTTATGTACTCACTCACTCGGGCCGCCATGCCAATGTCCCGGGTGGAGATAAGAGTCCTGCGGGACCCCGCCGACAATCGTCTAAATCACATTCGGTCTCAACTTTGTTCCTGTAACCACTGCACGCTGAAGGGTGGCAGTTTGTGACTGATAACTGAGATCTACCTTACCAGACATAACGTACTGTGTCCATCTCTATAGTCGCGTCTCACTCCTCAGCACCGTTTGTCATACTTTTCGCAGCACCTAACTAATTTTGTTGACACTCAGCTATTACCATCAGTCTGATGACCCTTGCATTTGCCTCCTGACAGCAGTCACAAACCTGGTTTCTCTTCGTTTCATTTTCCTTAAGAGGGAAGGTAAACTATTACTCTGGTGTTGTCCAAGGAATACACCGTGCCCGTCTACCATAAAATAAATCCGTGTTATTTGTATGATATGCCCAAGGTCCATGGATATGCCTATGTTATATCCCTCCTTATTTACTAACATAAAACTATTATTATTATTATTATTATTATTATTATTATTATTATTATTATTATTATTATTATTAGATAAAAGCCGAGGATGGACAATATAGACGGAGATCACTAAATCTTTTATAAGTCTTGCGTCTGCATATCGTTAACTGAAGTTCCAAGCCTGCTGTTTCTGCGCTGCTGGCTATCTCTTTTCCCCACCAGCTGTGGCCTACGAGCTACTGAGGTGGATATGTGGCCCCTGGTCTATCACTACGGAAGTGCTTGGTGTTGAACGTAACTCCTATTATTGACTCTCCTTCCAGGCACTATAAAAACATTAAGAATTAAAGTAATAGTAGACAGTGATTGATTTTAAGGCATCGTAGCTGCTTCAACATATTTTGCAGAATATTTAAGAAAAGATCATTGCATGAAAACTAAAATTGCTCACCTACTAACACCACAAACTTGTAATTTACACTCACCTAAATTAACGTAACTTTCAGAAAAGTTGAATATCCCCTGGAAGCCTCTGTTTTGGGTGTCAGCGATTCGGTCGAGTGTGTTGAAGGTGAGTAGGAGGGAGCTGGAGGTGCTGAAAATGACCAAGTTCCGCTGCTGACCACAATACGTGCCAATAAGCGAGGAAACTTGGCTCGACCCATCGTAGATCTTTACTTGATCAAATGGACAGCTGGAAAGAGAGAATCAAAGTGTTCGGTTAAGAATACTCACAATTTGCAATGCCTTCAAATGAAGAGAAAAAAAAAAATCAGTCACAAGGTTTTTTTCTAAGCAAGTTTCGTTAATTTTCAGGCGGTAAGAGCTTTGCATTAAGTGTGGCCCCAAAAGACAATATGTATTTGTGTCAAAAATTAATATGATTTGACTGAGTTAATAAAAAAAAAAAAAAAAACATTCACTTCAAATCAAGAATGTTGCAGATTTCGGAAAATTGAATCATACTTTTACGAAAAAAATAAATAACGTCAGAAAACAAATACATGGCAGATTTAGAAAATGAACTAATACATGATTAAACAAATATATAGATATATATTATATAAAGTTTGCATATATTCTTTGAGCATCGTTTGAATTAAGACAAAGTAACACTTAAATCTTTGTGGAGAGAGAGAGAGAGAGAGAGAGAGAGAGAGAGAGAGAGAGAGAGAGAGAGAGAGAGAGAGAGAGAGAGAGAGAGAGGATACATACATCGATCTTTCACTGCAGAGTCTTCCTTGCATGCTTCAATCAAGTTTTAATCTTTTAGTAGGATATGGAAAACAAAACCATGAAAGTAACCATACTTCACTTCCCTGAGTGCTGGGTCAAGTAACTTGAAGGAGGTAGCGAACATGAAACGGATTATTCTGCTCTCCGTATTATTTCCCTTCATTCCTTTCCTCATCACCACCTCCTCTTCCCCCCTCACCTTCCTCCACATTCCTATCTGAAGCCTCGCGGTTTGTGTGCTTAGTGCAAACAGAACGAATATTACAGTGGCCTAGAGCCTCTCTTGAGGGGAAGAGTAAGCCACCCTTGGAGGGCAGGATGAGTCAAATATATAAGGGGAAGTGAGCCATCCTTAGAGAGGAGGGGAAAGGGAAGACAAGTGTGCACAGATAGAGGAGTCGCCCCTGATTCTCTAGTGAGATGGTAGGAGGACTGTTCTCGCAGAAACAGACGAGACATTTTCCAGAGATGGAGGTCATCCAGAGAGAGGTTAATCCTTTTTACTGAAAATGAAAAATAAAAAAAAGGCAACATTATTTATTCATTTTGTTTTTTAGTTCCTGTCACTGTGTGTGTGTGTGTGTGTGTGTGTGTGTGTGTGTGTGTGTGTGTGTGTGTGTGTACCGAACATCACCACCTACAGTTGAAAGCGGTCGTGCTTCCCGCGTCCTTCTCACATTCTCCTCATCCATTCCTTCCTAAACTTAGCCTATACACGAACTTTCCCAATCTCCCTACGCCTTCCCTCCACGTCGCCTGAAGACGCCCTTCTCGCCACACCCCCGCCACTCCTCCGTTAGGGTTAGGCAATGGAAATGCTGAGGTAAGGCAATGATGAGAAATGTTACCACTACTACAAGAACGCAATGTGTCGGCTCCATACAGCTACATACCAAACAACTGTTCCTATTTCAGTTTCATAACATTCTTGAAACTCTAAGGAATTCATAATATATTTCCTTTTAAGTGTCGTTACATGCTGGGCTGAGTACTACATTGTGAATTAATTAAGAAGGAAAATGAATAAAGGGATTGATAAAGCATGGTAGCAACATTTTTTTAGTATTCTGCTTGATAAAATGTTCGCTTAATCCTTATTTGTTTACTTTTTTGAACCAGTGATTGTTTCATATTATTGACTGCTTCTTTTGTTCTTTCTTTGAGTGGGCATAAATTTATCTATTTACTATTAATCCATTTTGAACTACAGGATCAAATCAAACTATTGTGTCGTACAGCACCATGTGACTTCGTTGTTGTATCGCCTAAATATAAAAGACTGATCCCATATCAATACTGCTTTCACTACCATCGCACACATACACATTAACAGCAAAAGAGAGGGGAAAACAAAACAAAGCAAAAAAAAAAAATATATATATATATTACTTCCCATATTCATAAACGCCAGTCTCTCATGCGGATAATTAATCACGGATTCCTACGATGTTCTCTTCCCTTAATAAATGACGGGGAATCCTTGGAAACTATCACTAGAATTAAGCACACATCTAGAGAGCCAAAAGGATTTCCATGCCATACAGACCGTTAAGATTAGTTGAAAAGATGCATCGCACCAAGATGTTTGATAATGTTTGATGATGTCAGATAAAACTATTATTTCTTTATTCAAGCAATGATAACGAAATTCAACGTCCATGAGGAGGAGGAAGAGAAGGAGACCGCATGAACAAGAGTAAGGACAACAAGAACTAAAGACAGAAACACAAGAAGTAAAAACACGATCACCACCACCACCAAAAACAGCAACAACAACAAAAACAACAGCAACAACAACACCAAGCAAAGAAAACTCGAATCTTAACATCCGCCACATTAACAAAAGAAGTGACCTACATTCAACTATTCACACGTAATGATGATGAAAAAAGAGAAAGAAAAGACTAGCTGGTTGGTTGAGTGAGTGGTGGCTGCCGTCCTTCACTTATTGAAACCACCAATGAGTTTTATAAAGGGGGGAAATTCACTCGTCTGTCTAACAAGATGGTTGCTCGGTTGTATGAACGCGCAAGGCAGAGAGGGAGGATAAAAGGGAGGTGGTGTATGAGGCTGCCGGACGGGCCTAAGCTCCCAACCCTGTCCCCCCACTCTCTCTCTCCCGACGCTATTGGATTTTTCCCTTGATAACAATGTTGCGCCGAGGTCGAGGAATGAGCCGCTGAGAGAGAGAGAGAGAGAGAGAGAGAGAGAGAGAGAGAGAGAGAGAGAGAGAGAGAGAGAGAGAGAGAGAGAGAGAGAGAGAGAGAAAATAGGATTACCATCAACATCAACACCACCACCACCACCACCACGCAGCATCCTGTCCTCTACTTACTGAGGGCCGCCGTAGAAGAGGTCGAAATCACGAAACTCCAGTCTGATGCGCTGTCCCTTCTTGCCGATGAACTTGTAGTAGCAAGTGATGTTCTTCGGGTAGGCGCCGGGATACGTGAGCGTCATGAACTGGCCATTCCTCTGCATCTCTGAGTGAATCACGTAGCCGCAGAGTGTGCCCAGCTGCAGGTCTCCCGATATGTACCTGGCTGCAAGGAGGACGGACAGTGGGTGGTGTTTAGTAGATCTCAAAACTGACTTTAAACTTTTACCTGTGAATGACCATTGTATTTTTTTTTTATTTTACTGCAAAGAAAGTGAGGATAACCACAAACACATGCAAATAAAAAGAAAATGCAACGTTACTGAATAGTGAAGGATGGTGTTTAGTAGATCCCGAAACTATCTTTAAACTTTTAGCTGGAAATGACGCTTGTAATTTTTTTTTATTTTACTGACAAGAAAATGACGATCACAAACAAAAAGAAAAGAAAGGTACAACGTTACTGAATAACATTTTCCTGCAAGTGTTACCTTTCAAAATCATCCACTAATCTTGCACACTGTCATTGCGGTATTAACTACTTCTCCCCACACACCGACACACTAACCAACTCTGTCTGGACTACCTGGGTGTTCAGCGTGTAATGATACTTTTTTCAGTGTGTATATGTAGGTGGAAGAAAGCAGGTAAGCTCATGGAACAGGACAGACACGGAATCATATCAATAGAAAGCTTTAATCAATAGAAAGCTTTGAAGGAATCGTGTAATTTTACGGCTGAGATTGATAGATGGACATGCAGATGGCCACTGATTTATATAGAAATTGTCACGAGTAGTCTTACAATCTTTTCTCTGGAAATAGGAAGAAAGGGGATGAAAAAGATGAAGGACATGAACAAATGACAGAGAGAGAAAGGAAACAAAATGAATGCATGTATGAATCAAACAGAAACAGAGTTAATGGAGACGAAAAAAAAGGGAGGAGAGGAGAAACGAATGATGAAAGGAGATAAATGGACGGAATGGATACGAAAAGCGAAGAGAGACGGAGAAATGAGGAGCATATTTCAAAAAGGAGGAGGAAGATAAAAAAAAGATTGGAAGAGGAATAAAGCAGGAATGAAGCAGAAAACGAAAAAGAAAGAATGATGAGTGAAATGCAAGAAGGTGTAGATGAAGACACAAGGAGAATGAAAAGTGAAGAGAATGAAAGACGTGTAAAAGTGGATGGAAGAGAGAGCGAAAGAGAGAAAAAGTGAATGAAACAGATGGGTGGAAAGACAGAGATTAAAGGGAGAGGAGGGGAAGAAAGGAGGGAATGTGAGACAGTGAGTTACGTTGTTAATTAAGGTGGTTAAGAAAAATTGAACAAAAAGAATACGTAATCCCTCGAAGACTTTCTTTACATTTACGCTGTTCTGGTTCCTTTTCGAGGCTGGAATGGTTGTTGAAATGAAAGGTGGTATACAATCTCTCTCTCACTCTCACTCTCTCTCTCTCTCTCTTGCTCCTGCTTCTGCTTCTCTTTCCCCTGCCCCTCCCCCTCCGTCTCGTCCTACTACTAATACTGCCACTACTGCTACTGCTACAACAACTACTACTAGTGCCACTACTGCTAATGCTACTACTGGTACTGCTACTGCTATAACTACTACAGCTATAACTACTATCGCCATTACCACTACTACTACTACTACTACTACTACTACTACTACTACTACTACTACTACTACTCCTACTACTACCACTAACACAAATATCAGAAAACAGCAATGAATAATCCAAACAGAAAAGTACTCTGAGTGGCTAAAATAGAAATATTAATGTTTGTTAATTATTACGTAAACGACACGAGTCCACGTTCACACACACACACACACACACACACACACACACACACACACACACACACACACACACACACACTTACTTACTTTACCACGAGTTCATCTCCTTGCAATGTTCGAACTTTATCTACTACTTTACATACTTATTCTTGATCACTCGTCACGATCCTCTACGCAAACCTTACATCGATATCAAAATGAATGTTCGCATGTATCTTATTCACCAATTTAGTTTGTGAGGGACCGACCTTTTTATCTACGTGTAAAATTAACCACAACAATTAATTCTCTGGTACTACTTACACTCATTGATAAACTTGTAGGTGCCATGGAAGAGACTGGTGGAGGTGTTGGCGAAGTCCGTGTAGAAACTGATGACCACTGTGTTGTAGAGGGATATGCGGAGGCGCGGAGAGATGCCACCACAGTACCTTCCACCGAAGGGCGTGTTGAGCAGGTCTTCCTTCGTCGGGTCCTTGATCTCCGTGTAGATGTCCAGGTACTCATGATTGCACCTGTGGGAAGACGTGGGTGGTGTTGGAAAGCGAGTTACCGAGAGAGAGAGAGAGAGAGAGAGAGAGAGAGAGAGAGAGAGAGAGAGAGAGAGAGAGAGAGAGAGAGAAGAAAAAAAAATTGGACGGGAAAGAAAAGTAAGACAAGTGGTGGGACTGTGTGTGTGTGTGTGTGTGTGTGTGTGTGTGTGTGTGTGTGTGCGTGTGCGTGTGCGTGTGAATCAATGTGGAAGTTGTGGTGGGTGGGCGGTGGTATGTGGAGGGAATTATAAAACAATAGAATAGGTATTTCTTTGTCGAGAGAGAGAGAGAGAGAGAGAGAGAGAGAGAGAGAGAGAGAGAGAGAGAGAGAGAGAGAGAGAGAGAGAGATGAATCGTAAAACACCCCCCAAAACACATAAAATTTTTAAGCCCCAAAATAAGCAATACTGCTCGTCATAAGAACCACACAACGGAAAACAAACTAAAGACATTACCCCACTTAACAAACACCACGCCGCCGCCGACACCCCACCGGCGGGAGGACGCACACCAAACCCTCTGAACCAACCACGGGAACCAAACAGAGGCCACAAAATCTCTAAAAGCGAACGATTTGAGGCAGAACGAACCGCATCAAACGAACGAACGTGCCGGAAACTGGAGGGGCGGGGCAGGGGAAGGAGAGATCGGTGGGGCGAAGAGTAACAGAAGAGGTGTAGGCTGGGATGGGACGGGACGGGGCGGGGCGGGGCGTGTGCGGTGTGGCGTGTGTTTCAGCTATCAAGATAATGTTCCCAAACCCGCTGCCACCGTTGTTGCCACCGCCGCCGCCACCGCCGCGCGAACAACACTCGGCGGACCAACGCTTCACAATTTACCGGAAAGGGCGACGCGGTGGGGCTTTGCACGCTCGGGTAAGCCAGGTGCTGACTGGCAACAGAAAAGGAAACAGCGAGGGAAAGGAAGAATGGTGGTGGTGAGAGACAGACTTCCAATACGTCGCCAGCAAAATTCAAAT
>CM035207.1:12488937-12500977 GCA_020233015.1 Callinectes sapidus | reverse complement strand
GAGAGAGAGAGAGAGAGAGAGAGAGAGAGAGAGAGAGAGAGAGAGAGAGAGAGAGAGAGAGAGAGAGAGTTTTATAGAAAGACAGCCGTGGCGCCATGGAAGAGGGTTGTACTGTCGTTAGTTAGAAGCCGCACTCATAGTATGCAGAACTAAAAAAAGAAAGGTAAGAATGATAATGGTCGTCTGTTGAGAGTGCAGTGGTGACAGCTGGTGTGTGGCGGGTCCTGCTGTTTGTCGGCTGAGGTTTGGTGTGGTTGGAGGGGGAGGGGTGCTGGGCTGAGGGAACGAGGAGGCAGCCGGGGGTATATGGTGAATTATGTAGTATACGCTCCCTAAAGAACCAAAAGGAAGCAGAGAGAAAGAGAGAGAGAAAAGGGGAGGGGGGGGGGGAGTGGAGGGAAGGGAAATGTTTAGTAGCAGCACTGCGCTATGCATAAATATTTCATTCCCAAGTGTTTTTAGAAACTGTTACTGAATTATTCACAGTGCTATTGGATGACGTCCTTAGGTAGTACTCGTACATACATGGAGCCGCGGCATATCAGGACATTCATGGATGAGGAGGAAAAAAATGGTTTATTTTATCACTAACTGATCTGTTTTGCCTTTTATTGACATTTAAAGGTGCGCAGGCAATGAATAGGACTACAAACATCGCCTCTTTATTCCAATATGAAATTCTGCTGTATATTTGTATGTGTGGATGTGTGTGGATGTGTGTGTGGTGTGTGCGTGGGGGGGAAGGGGGCATGGGTGTGGATATATGTGCATGTGCTCACAGTAAAAATCAGAGGCCCATCCCGCACCCCGTAATACCTAGGTGGCCTCGGCGGCTCGTCCAGCTGAGCGAGACGGACGTGAGGCCCTGGCGGGAGGGGAGGCAGGCGGGCGGGTTGGTGTCGGCGCGTGAGCCTCACAGTGATGACAAATGATGGCATGCCGTGCTGGAATAATTGTTGCAGGATTCAGCTCGCAATGTCAGGGTTATTATCACCTGTGGGGCTGCTCACCGCCACGTGCTCTGCGTTGCTTGCTGAAGTGCTCGTTTTGCTGCGATGTGGCATATGAGAACTAGTTTGCCTGAGGGTGTGTGTGTGTGTGTGTGTGTGTGTGTGTGTGTGTGTGTGTGCTTGCTATTGTTCTTGCTGTTTCTATTGGTAGCGGTCGTAGTGGTGGTGGTGGTAATGGTGATGGTGGTTTTAATAGTAGTAGTAGTAGTAGCAGCAGCAGCAGCAGTAGTAGTAGTAGTAGTAGTAGTGGTGGTGGTGGTGGTGGTGGTGGAGCAGCAAGTGTAATTTGTACTGAGCGTTTAGACGGGGCCTCCCTCGGGGTATTAGGCTTTCAGCTGTCCGGAAAAAATCCACCTGTGGCACGCCTAAGATGATCTGAGAGTTCTCTCGCCTTTTATAAAAAAGGTTCTTTTTTTGGCCTTATCTTCAAAGAAATATACATTTATTTTACGTTGAATCTCTCTCTCTCTCTCTCTCTCTCTCTCTCTCTCTCTCTCTCTCTCTCTCTCTCTCTCTCTCTCTCTCTCTCTCTCTCTCTCTCTCTCTCTCTCTCTCTCTCTCATTCCCTTTTGTTAAACGCTGATGGGCGTGGCGGCTGCGGAAGAGGAGTTTTCATTATAGAAGGAGATCAAAAGAAATTTCTCGATCACCTGCCTCCTCCTGACTTGTGTGGCGTAGTCATGGGCCGTCACTGTATAGCGGTGTTAGGGTAGAAAGGCAGTGTTGTCAAGTTCCGAGGTATATACACCAAGACCATTGCTGCTATCCTCAAATAAATTTAGTATTTATAATAAATATTCATTTTCATTAAAGAAATGGATATATTCAGATTAATTTTGTGGCATTGAATAGTACAATTAACGTTAAAGTGAGTGTTGTGGCTGATGTGGCAGAACAACGGGCTGGAGAATCCTCACGGGAGGCACGCCTACATGTTTAGTGCAAAATTGTTCTACTTAGGGTATTATTATTATTATTATTATTATTATTATTATTATTATTATTATTATTATTATTATTACTACTACTACTACTACTACTACTACTACTATTATTGTCATTATCATTGTTATTATCATTATTATTATTAGTATTTGCTGTTGTTGAAGAAGTGGCAATAACAGTTGTTCTAGTAGTTTGTTGTTTTGTTGCTGTTACTCTTGTTGTTTATTGTTGTTGTTGTTGCTATTGTTTTTGCAGTTACTGCTGTCATCGTTGTATCCGTCACACCATCATATGTTGTCGAGTTGCAATTCTGGTCCGCAGCGTGTCGCAGGCATGCTAGTGTGAAAAATTCAAACTCCACATGGAGTGTAGCCAATCCGACGCTGCAGCTTAGCCTCCGTCTTGCCGCATGCCCAGCTAATGGTGGTCGTGGGCTTCCCTGTAACACCCCGACGCTTGGCATTGTACACACTGTTACTGGCTGAGAGAGCAATCCTCTCTATGCAGTAGTGTGGACAGCAGAGGTGGAGCTTTTCTAAATCTTTCCAGTGATACCATGTTATTAATTGGCTTTGCTACAGTAATACACGCATATCCCGCTGACTGGAAGGCACTGGCGGAATTTTTATAGATTTCTGGGTTTTAACAAATCGCTGTTGGTGGTGAAGTGGAAATTGTTCGTGCTGCATTGATGATATAGATTTACTGTCACTCGGCTGACCAATAAGCACTAATTGTAGTACAGGTAGGTTATTGCTCCCATATACCGCCCACGTACTGGTCACTGTAAACTGGACACGACCACAACCCTCTCCCGCCTGTTACGAAATTATTATTTCAGTGGTGTTTATACGGTGGCAGGTGGTACGCCGGGCCGTAAGGGAAGGTTAGTGCAGCTGTGACGACCGCTACGGTCCACAAGGTAATATCAAAACCAAGCCAACGCTCACTACAAGCCACACTCCCACCATTCCAGGCCGGTGGTCTCTTGCGGACTTTCCACTAGCACGCGTCGAGCCAACACATACATGTCCCCGCAACCTTTACTGTCCCTGAGGTGCCTTGAATTAATGTCCTTTACTTTAATTTAAGAAAATACCTGAAAAGACGAGGATTTCCTGTACCTTTAGCTTGGTGGTCCCTCGGGTGTGACGGCTCTCCCCCGCCCCTTTCATTCCGTCGGCCCCTTGATCAGTGGCGGCAGCCATCTCAAAGGCACCGTGCAGAAAGAAGGGCTCCTCGTCATTCATCTTCATTCACCTCCCAACACCTTTATCTCTACATCTTCATTCCTTCCAGTCCTCTCTTTACACCGTCCCCTTCATCAAGTTCTCATCAGTGTGTACTATGACAGACAGTTTTCCTCTCATTATACTTTTTTTGTAAGACGATTTTTGTCGCTTCTCAAATTCAAGACACTGGTGCTCTGGTTCAAGTGTGATTCATCGAAAAACAAAGCGCTGATTATCTTGATAGGTCATGTGGCCATGCATGCGCGCACACACACACACACACACACACACACACACACACACACACACACACACACACACACACACACACACACACACACACACACACACACGCACACACACACACACACACACACTTTTACACAAAATATAACTGTACCGCAATTATCTGGAATAACCTCCAGTGTACAATACTACACAGAACCGCACAGGAGCCGCACAGAGAAGTACACAAAGAGCCGTACATTAGCCACACAAAAGGCAAACAAAGAGCATGTTAGATTAGTCTGAGCTTTGCGACTGAATCCCTTTTTTCCACCTTTTTCACAACACCAAACGACAATCGCAGAAAACAGTGAAAGTACAGAACGAATGTCATCAACAACCTACGCTGGGAAGCCGTGAAACACAATGGAAAGGAACATAAAGGAGCAAAAAAGGAGGAACACACGTCAAAGGGCATACGAGCCTGTCTGGGGTAAGACACACTATGTTATCTGAAGTAATAAATGCAGGATAGTAAAGACGACGGTGGCTGTGTGCGAATGAATACCTAAGCGAGTGAGAGAATAACGGTGACTACACTGGTTTAATTAAATCAGCATTCGGCGGCGTTATTAAAGTGCGGTGAAGATCAAAGAGAGTGCTGAAGTGTCAAGTGTTTTGGTGGGCACTGTCTTGGTCACGTTGAGTTTACAAGTTGAGTGAGAATCCGGAAACTCCACTTAACCCTGTCCGGGGAGGAAAAAGTTTGCATCCGGAGGTGGGTTAAAAATTGGATTAGTAAGTATATCCCACTTGTTCATAAAAGACCTGAAATGGAAACTTTTAAATTCTGAGGAGGAAGAAAAACTTATGCCATGTGGGGATCAGATTATAGGTCACATTTTTTTCGTAAATTAGGCGTCATACGAAGATAGGAATAGCGGCTAATGCTTAAAGAAAATGTATGAGCGTTGAATATTACTATAGTGCAAAGGAAGAGGTGGTGGTGGTGGTGGTGGTGGTGGTGGTGGTGGTGGAATGGCAAGACGGATGGATGTGTGACTCGATGACTGAATGGATCGTGACAGGGCAAAGCAGGGAGTGTCAGAGACGAGGAAATGAACGAGTAATATAGATCTTTCACGAATAACAGAGAGAGAGAGAGAGAGAGAGAGAGAGAGAGAGAGAGAGAGAGAGAGAGAGAGAGAGAGAGAGAGAGAGAGAGAGAGAGAGCGAGAGATTGATGGACCGACCAGAATGACGATCTTTTAAGAGGAGGAACCAAGGACACAAAAAAGATGAATGATAGATTAAAGAATTAATCTTCTCATCTCCATAGACCCTTCCCAATGTCAATAAAATCGTCTCTTCACACACAAAACTCGAGGTAAAAGTGTATCCCAGTACTGAGGGGGCTAGAAGAACATCGAAAAGAGTACAATGAAAGAGGAGAAGAATACAGAGGAGAAAAAGAAAAAAAAGAATAAGATAAGAGATGAAAGGGACAGTCGTAAGATATATGGAAATTTCTCTTTTAGCATTTGCACTTCTTAATCAGTTTACTTTCAATAAAAATGGTATAAAGAACAAAAACAAAATGGAGAGAAAAAGAGAGGGAAAAAAGAAAGGAAAAAAGCGGTCAAGCGTACGAGTAACACTAGAATGGAGTGTTTTCAAGGACACAGCAGACAACCTCACGCACAGCACAAGTATATACGCGGAATTTCACCCAGTTGTTACCGGAACGCGAACCACTACCGGAATAATGCTATAAATGTCCACCTGTTGAAAGGGAGGAACACGCAGTCACCGGTTGGTCGGTAGTTTGGGGAGCTTAAATGTACTGTAATTGGTGCACCACTGGCCATTTCACTTTAAAGGTCGCTCCTAAAAGTTTTCTGTAATGGTTCTGATTTTTTTCTTTTTTTTTTTTTTCGTTACTTATTCATGGTTGGGAAATGAAAAAAAAAAAAAAAGGAAAGGTTAAATGAAATGTGTGAAAGTAACGAATATGCTGAAAAATCGAAATTATAGATATGGGAAATAGTAAATAAGGAAAGATAACCTTATTGTAATATGGAAATTAATTTGAAAATAAAGAGTAAGGGAAAAAATAAGAAAAAAACCCTTAGAATTAAATAAAGTGCTCTTAAAGAAATGTAATTGAAACTGTAATAACTTTTATAGGCAAGTGAATACATGAATATCAAGAAAGAAAAAGTGCACGTAAATAAACACATAAACAAATGGGAAAAAAATGAATATAAAAACTGAAACAAAAATAACAATTTCCTAGGATACAAATTACGTACGCACAATAAAATAAACATACATTACCACCCCCAAAAAATGGTGAAAAAAACGGAAAGTAAGTAAAAAATAAAGCATAAAAAATATATATACATACCCGTGCATAAAAAATGAATAAAAAAACACGACGTGGGTGAAGGTAAAAGTGAGTAGCTCCCGTGTATGAGAGGCAGGCTGGTGGTGGTGGTGGTGGTGGTGGTGGTACTGGTGGTGGTGGTGGTGGTGGTGGTAGGGGGAGAGAAGAGAAGGCTGGGTGTTGTGTTCACTCCGGACTACATGTAAGGGACGCGTGTAGGGCCTTGTTGTGCTACTGTAGGTGAGAAAAGTACTGGTGGGGCGACACATGTGTGCTGCTTTAGCTACACTGATTTTTATTGTCGATTACGTACTCTCTCTCTCTCTCTCTCTCTCTCTCTCTCTCTCTCTCTCTCTCTCTCTCTCTCTCTCTCTCTCTCTCTCTCTGTCATCATTTTATTGCAGTAACTCTGAACGAATTCACTTTAGTTAATGCATGAAGGAAAGCTACAAAGGACAGGTAAAATGTCCGCTAATGTATTTGTTTTTACTCACCAAAAAATACAACCAAGAGCACCAAATTGTTTGAACATGGTAATTAATTAGTTTTCTTGTCGGTCGTGTTTTCTTTTTTTTTTCAGACTTGATTTCCTCTCTTACCTGTTCTTAAAATTTTCCTATTCCTTTCTTTCAATTTATACTTTTTACTTTTCTATAAGTTGTGTCTTTACATATCAATCTCGACATTCTTTCCTATTACTTCTCTCTTTAAAATTGTATTCTGCTCTTGTTTTTTTCCATTTGTTTTTGTAATAATTGTGACTTTAAAAATCGTATTCTACAGTAACATAAAACTATTCCGTTAAAACCATAACAGTTAAAGGGTTGACACAATAACTCACATGATATAGTTTACAATGTCATCGGTCCATCCACAAACCCTTGTAATGCGTTCCCAAATACTTCGACTTCTTATCTCTACAACTTTTAATAGACTTTACTGGAAGTTTTTAGTCTTCAAGTGTATTTTGATGGTTCTGCGGCTGACTTAACGAGGCTTTAACATTGTCAATACAAAAGGACAACAAGAACCTGGTAAATCATCATTGTGGCATTTGAAAATAGTCGTAATGAGAAAACAAAACGTCTTACAGCTCGGAACCTTGATATCGTCGACAGCATGACTAAGACTGGACACCTCACACACACACACACACACACACACACACACACACACACACACACACACACACACACACACACACACACACACACACACACTTCCCCCCCACACATTTCTCAAAGCGACCCCAGTAACGCTTGTCAATCAGGAACATTGGAGACTGACTTGCAGGTATTGACGTTCTATAAAGGACTGACCGTGCTAATTGCAGATGTGATAAACCTGCTCCTGTATAAACTCTACCCAATGTAAATAATTCCTCTGTAAAGCGATGTTATTAAAGTTCTGTTAATTTTGCAAGTCAATAGAATGCGAGAATGAATTATGTAGTACAGTTGCTTTTGTTATTACTACGTCGTTGTTATTTTTATTACTTTTATCTGAAGTTTTCATCATCATCACCATCATCATCATCATCATTATTAAGCAAGAATAAACCAAAGCAGTGGTAATAGTCGGCCATGAACAGTCATCCCAAAGCGCAGAAACCAAACATAATATTCACGCTTTTCTAATATTCTAATGCTCTTAGAGGGATTGTCATGTACTGGATGAGTAGGTCTCCTGGCTTGTACTTTTTGTCCCTACGATGTCATGTTCCCATCCCGCCTTCCCAGTGACGCTCTGTGCGTGTGCTGGTTTGGTCCTGAGGTGTAAGGGAGAGGATCACCCCACCGCCGCCTCGCCGCTACATGCCGCTGACACAAAGCTTGGACTGAGCGACTGATTTTAAATCATTCATTAAAAGAACGAAATTTTCTTCATAAGAAAATTCTATTAATTTCAAAGGCTCATAATGTTGTATTAAAAATGCACAGCTCTGATACAAAGATTACTGAGTAACGAGATCTTGTATAATTAATTATTAAAGAAGCGAAATGCTTTCTCTTTTATAAGAATATTCTTTCGAATTTTCAAACATTGATTATGCTTTAGTAAATAAAAAAAATACTTGAAAAAGCTACATAAAGGCTTATTATTGCTTGCAGAAATCAATCAGAGGTGTTTCTCGCTAATGTAAGAAAAAAATCATATTGCCCTCCAATACTTTGTTGCTACAGGAACTTTTATCTTCAGGAACGAAAGGAAGTGTTAGAGCACCAAACGAATAATGATTAATTTATTATTACTGTTCTTTACGCAGTTTCTTACTCAATTCCTTTTGTCTTCTGTCTTCCGCATTCTTCCCTCTTCCCTGTGTATTGGCGGTAAAGGTGACCCCACTGCGACACCTGAATCTGAACAATAGAGGATTCTGTACCAATAAATGTTCTGTTTGTTCTGACTCCTGACAACAACAATCTCTACACCATTCCCCCTCACTGACAGCGGCCTCGGACATTTCAACATCTTATCTCCACTACTTTCGACAGGCTTCAGTGGAAGACGTACGGGTTTTCAAGTGTGTTGATGTGATTCTAGTGATAATTTAACAAGGATTTCGAACCCTCAATTCGGAAAAATATCCATGAAAACCTGAGCATCTGTGTAGCATTCGAAAATAAGAGGTTTACGAAGCCCAAACCGTTTCAAAGGAGGGAGGCAGCTGTTGTGGAAATGTGAGAGTAAAGTGTTCCCCGTCATGAAATATGCAGTGCAGGTCGAGTCGTCCAGTGAAAGACTAGGACTTCCTGCGTGAGTATTGAGTAGCCAACCTGCCGCAGGAGTGCAGGAAATGGTCACCAGAGGGACGCAACGCAACGACGATACCGCTCACCGTGACTCATTGGCCGATATCACCCAACAACGCATTCCCCGAGGGGCTTTGTCGTGCAGGAGACTGGCACTTATTGAGGGACTCGTAAGGGTGGTTGTTCCTTGCAGATTATGAGTGGGAGGGGAAAAGATTTATTCGACAGTCTGATACATTGCCTTTTTGAAACACGGCAACTCAGACCACTATTAAGGTCCTGCGGGATTGGAACACGTGCCATTTAACTGATTACCTGAACACTTCATCACCGAGACACTGTGTTTACGCTTGCAATGCTCTGTACATACAGTTGTGGTCAGAGACGTGCAATCTTCCGTGCTAACTTCCTTACATTTAGCATTTTTCCCTCACTCTCAATCACTCTAATCTACTGAAAACGTCCCTAAAAAAACAGACAATTGGAGGATTTTTGTACCTTAACGCCTAAACATTGAAAAAAGGAAAAAAACGTTAAACATGGTGGAATTTTGATTGACTTCTACCCATAACTTCCTTTACAAGCACAAAAGGGAGGACCAGTGGTACATTAATTCACTGATCCGGAGCTAAGCAACCCTCAAAGCTATTCATGGTTAATAAATGAACGCTCAGAACAACAGAATAGCGAGTTAGAAATTATGAGAGAAGGCAGAGCGCTCGAGGCTGAAGGGATTACTTAAGTTTTGTGGGAGTTTGGCCCGGAATAGACGAGCATCTGACATATAGGAGTGTGGAAAATTGGAAGAGGCATTTATATTTTTGAAAGACACTAAAAGGGAAGTAAGGATTTGTGGTGGAAGGAGGAAGTGCAGTCCAAGAAGAAGAGCTAAATTTATAAGCTACTAAACCGATTTGTTATCCTGTTATTGTGCTCACTCTCAAATGCAATAGAGACCAACAATTTCTACCATAAATGATTACTACACGTAATGCTGATACCCAAAAGCAATAATAATAGTGTGCATGCAGCAAGTGTCTCTATAGATTGCTATACAAGTTCTTAGTTTCCTTTCATGGAGCGGAATAAACCAAAATTATATAACTTTCGTTATTGTCCCAAGAATGCCTATAAACGTTGGAAGTCTCACACAACCATGTAACTTGTAAACATATGTAAATGAAACTAAATAAAATTTATAAAACTCATCGTGTTCCCATGAACCTTTTAGCTCTATCAAGTAATTAGGAAGGCAAAAAATCGTGCAATATTGAAACACAACTGGTGTGTGTGTTGTTTGCCAAGTGTTTCAAAATGCCCTCCAGGAATATTTTACAAATACGCAGAAAATTCCAGATTATGTTTCCTGAATTTAGCATAAAGAAAAATATGGTGTGTAGTTAGTTGTCTTGACAGCGAAGTATTTGAAAATGTCCATCAGTTTCATGTATACGCTGGAAAGGGATTCCAAGTTTGAGTCCTTTAGAAAAACAATCAATGTGTGTGGTTTGTGAAGTATCTTCATAATATTAAATCTCATTTTTGAAGGAGACCGGCCAATTACTTGATATGATGGGAAAGCCACTCAGATGCCTATCAAAAAAAGAAAAAAATTGTAAGAGAAACGAAAGAGAAGTAGTTTTCCAGGTGTTTTGATATTCCTCTTCTGAAAAAGTTCAAGTTGCGGGCTGTGCAGTGCATTATCTACAAGCCAACACGGAAATTCAAGCAAGAGTTCCTAGAAAAACAATCTGTGTGTGATTGGATCGTCTGTGAATTATGTCAAGAATGACCTTTTTATGTATCATGGTGATGAGTCAAGGAAAATGCTTAGAAAAGATCACCCACATGCTAATCTCAGTAAGAGAACCGAGAGAATCTAATTTTTAAAACGTCTTGATATTTGCTCTCTTTTGAAACAGATTAAATCGTGAGCCATTCATTGAATTACCTATAACCGGACAGGGAAATCCAAAGCACTGCTACTTAATGCAGCAAATGAAAAAAAAGAAAAATGACGAGTGTGTGTGTGGTGGCGGCGTCGTGTTTCATGGCCCGCCACAATACACTGATGGATGCCTATGAATACAAGAGCCGCCGCCAGCAGCCTCCAGCCCTCCGTTATGAACACACCAGTCTAAGAGTTCGTGAGTTACGTTATCCCATAATTCCCTAATATTTTATCTCAGGCGAAATACGGTTATTGTGCTTTAATGAGACTATTATGCATTTGAGCACATTTTCATAAGCAAAGATTAAAATTAAGATAAGATGATGATGCATACAAAAGTTAGATAAAAAAGAATCTCTCCTCCGCACATGTTCTCAATGGCGTAGAGATGAATTTCAACAGTTCTTTCACTGGAGTTTTAATGGTGTTTTATGAAATGAGCAAGCAAGTAAGAGCAGTAATGAGCTGCATTGCTCTCGGTATAAACTCGAATAAATCTGAACTGACTCATTGAACACAAACCTTGGCTAATCACATTGCCTCGAAATGGAACGTAAACTGCAACAAAGGCAAACGAAGGCTAATGCAATTTGGCTGCAACAACATGAAGCAAGAACACAGGCAACATTATACGTACATACAACCATCACTGGCGACCAGTCCTGCCCTCCGCCCTGCAGCCTCCTCACCTCCGCGTTGGAACAATGGGTCAACTCTAGAATTTTACCTGATTGTGGAATTTACATTTTTTTCCCTTCCTCTTTTCTTCATGGCGGGGATGCACGTACCTTTTAATATTGAATTTTACTTCCTTTTAACTGGTCTTCCTGTCTGTGCAAATAAATTAAATGGGGTGAGTTGCCCCTGGTATGAAGTGCAAGTCAATGCTGAGGTGTTCTCCGCCCTGGCCGCACAGACAGTGGCGTGCTGCAGAGTCCCCGCCACGCCCGTCATCGTGCACCATCACGCATGATCCACGACCCTCTGATCAGACATGACTCAGCTGCACGTCGCATTCAGGCATTCCCCGCAGTCCCACACGTACTACCTGAAGAGCAAACTCGCTAAACTATGAATTTATCGACAGTAAAATGCAGCTGGCAGCATGTTTATGGAAAGCACACGTCAGAGGTGTGTTCTGCAGTCACTTTGACTATTGCCCTGCGATGGACGAGTCTAGCGGGACTGAGCCTTGCGTGGCCTTTCAGTATACATAGAAAAATGGCGTCAAGGGACGCAGCGCTCCTTTAGTGAATACTAAATCATTACTACTGTTTTACGACTTTCTAACAGTACCTGTAAAAACTAATCTTCACATCGCGGATCACCAAACTCTCATGGTGTCTCCAGCCTGTCTCTGCGTTCACTGCCTTCCTGCTGAGTGGTGACCCCAGCCTCTTGATGTAGGTGCTCGCTGCTGTCCCATTGAGCGTTCAGCACCCTCCTAGCACCACCATAACACTGAGAGTTAAGACCAGCGACAAGGGAGGCAAGGTCGCTGTGTGCCTTACTCCTGTACTGCATCACCCGCCTAACGT
>CM035207.1:12431543-12469043 GCA_020233015.1 Callinectes sapidus | reverse complement strand
TCGTTGTAAAAACCCTTCATTCTTTTACCCTGACCTGCTCTGATACACACGCGTCTAATTAGCGCTATTTTTTGCTCTGTCATTATCAGTTTATCATTTACCTACGCTATTTTCCTGAGAGATAATTCCTCTCTCTTTCCTCTTTACTTATCTAACCTAACACTATCACCAAAGTTTTTTCTAATATTTCTAACCTGCAGGATTATTTTTTTTATCCTCTTGACGTATTCTTTATATCATCCACTGTTCTATTTTCGTGGAGTCTTCGTCAATTCCTTTTATCTTGGCTTTTTCTTTTCTCCTTCTTTGCCTTAACTTCAACTTCACATTCTTGAACCCTGGATTGCCTTATTTTCCTTTAATAATCTTCATAAACTACCTTTAACTTCTCACCAGCTCTCCGTTTATTAATCCCAACCTCTTATTCTTTCTTAATATTCCTTACATACTTCTTTTTCACTTTAGATCATCACCATCTATTCATCACCACACAGCCTACCCTCCAACTGTACATCATCACTGACTCAACATACATTCGTTCACATCTTTGGAATTTGTGCGTATGTAACAACAACAACAACAAAAAAGTCTACGTTCAATAGCCCATAATAATTATTACCTTACCCTGTCTTAATCTACACTTTCACCAGCACTAGAACTCTTCACACACACACACACGCACACACACACACACACACACACACACACACACACACACATTTTCTCCAACCACAGCTTACCCCATAATCTGAAAACCCTGATCTGATAACCCTCGTATATATAACCTCTCCTACTACAAACGTGCCTTATCTGGACCATAACCACACCCAATCCACCCTATCTTACACCGCTCCACCTTAATCTACGCTACAAGTTACCCTAATGAATGGTATAAGCGAGCCACACCTCTGCTAATCTGGCCCTCTCTTTCCCGCCCCTACAGGAACATTGATCACCTGTTGTTGCTGTCGTCAGTGTTTGCACGGTTGGCGGTAGCGTTGCTCTTGAAGTCACAGGTGTAGCCGATTAGGGGACGAGTAACTGACACTGTTTCCCAGCACTCTGTTTGGTTAGGCATTGCATGTCACTGTCTGTCACAAGGGAAAAGCACTGTGAAGGCACGTTTCACGGCATTGCTTTGAGCTGTCCGCTGTTGTTTCCCGTGCACTGCTTTATCTGTTCACTTTCCAACATCACGACGCGGACGAACCCCATTGACAGTACTTTCACATATCTATTGGCACTGCTGCCTCTTATTTGCCACTGGGGTGGATGCGATGGGTTGGAAAAATCTTGAAATTACTGTTACTACTAGTACCACCACCACCACTACTACTACTACTACTACTACTACTACTACTACTACTACTACTACTACTACTACTAGCGAGTCATTACATCGTCTACTTCTACTGTTTTTAGTCGTGACATCATCTACTACTACTACTACTACTACTACTACTACTACTACTACTACTACTACTACTACTACTACTACTGCTACAACTGAATGGGCGTCATGAGTTAGCGCAAGACAACACGGGCCAGTATTATCCTCAGCAGCACTCACTGTGTGTTATCACTGTACACTGCAAAGCGGCACTGTTCACTGGTGTCTCTGCCTCTCTTCTACATCTCACCCACTGCTTAATAACACTCGCCTTTCACGTTCTCTGGTCTATATCCACTTCTTTCCTTCAAGTATAACAAGAGGTGCCATGCAACACTTCATATCGGCCTTCAGTCATCACAAGCATGGTACCTTAATGATTGGTACTGTGCGGCGCTCACTGCCACCAATAAGAGTACTACAATGAGAGTACTCCGCGCACTATCCCGATTGTCATCCACTATTCGACAAGTGTTTCCCGTCCATGTACTGCCGGGTCGTGGTGTGAGGGAGTGTCAGTGCCCGGTGGTGTACTATGGAGATGATGCCAGTACTCTAACAAGGTCAAAAAAAACCTTGTAAAGTAACTCCATCTACTTGTCTTTCAATGTGTGTGTGTGTGTGTGTGTGTGTGTGTGTGTGTGTGTGTGTGTGTGTGTGTGTGTGTGTGTGTGTGTAAACAACTTCTTTTAAGTGCTCATCAAATTTTCATTGTACTGCAGTAGGAAGGAAAGAAAAATGTTGTGTGGAGCGTTTGTCCTCCCCCTTCAGTCAGGCTTATTTGAAACTTGGCAAAACACTCCAATCTCGCTCGCTCTCGGGATGAAAGTTTTCTTGTTCTGTCCTCTTCGTTATCAAGTCTTGACGAAGAGAGCGCGACATGCGGAAGTAAAGGGGAAAAGCTACATAGTGGCAAACACATCAAACAAATCATTGCATACACGTCCAAGAATGGTCCACAGATCAATTGATGCTGTCTTTCACATCTCCCCGCTACCGCCGCCACCGCCGCCACCACCTCCTCCTCCTCCTCTTACTCTATTGATTTCCCAAACGAGAGAAAAAGGCACAAAAATATATATTGACAACTGTTTCCTACTTACCAACGACCGAGTTCCGGAAGCGAGTTGTTAATAGTACTGAGACAGCATCCACCCGAGTTGTCAGTGTCCTCATGGTTATATTCTATCGTGATCCTCCTGCCCACACCTCTCTCTGCCATTTTTAGAGCTCGTCTGCTGGAGCCTCGCGCAGGTCCCCGAGTTTTGGTGAGCGCAGGACACCACGTGACCTGCGCTCCCACTCTTTCCTTGACCTGCGCCTGCCGTGCTTATGTTAATTTTTCCTCCTCCCTCCTTTGCTCCTCCTCCTCCTCACCCGTCATCCCGCCCCACTTTATTGTACTCCAGAATCTATTTATTGTTAATTCTGGGATAAGCTGGATGATACATTACCGCGAGCTGAGGCAGGCCTTTGGGATATCTCTGGGTCACTTCCACGGACTGGTTTTCATGCTCTTTGGTCATTGGCATCATATTTTCACTCAGAGTACGCAGTCTTATTTCAGATGCAGAGGCTTTCCATAAAATGAAATATGATAATAAGCACTCCACGTGTTAGGTATTCACAGTAGTTTAGAATTGGATACCGTGTGTTGTATAAGAATCATTAGTGAGAAATCTAAAAGAGATTAATGCATCAAACAATCGCGGAGCTTCATCTAAGGATTTCAAGCTTGATTTATTTACATACAGTCTTCTTTTCTCCGGGAGCTGCATCTCTGCGTAAATGTTCATCTCAAGAACCATAAGTCTTTATAAAAGTTTACTCTAAGCATACAAAACCAGTAAACAATGGCATGAGATTATCAGACATTTTTCTGTGATTTAGGATAATTTAGTTGACGCGAATTAACAAAATAGATATAAAAGAAGTAATAAATAGGTGGCCTTGAAGAGCGAGGCGTAAGTGTTGGAATGTTTACAGTCAGCTGATGAGTCAAAACAATAACTGCGCGACCAGGGACTTGCTGCTGTTGCTGCAAACTTAGACATTCCTTGCAAGATATTTAGTCATGGTGGAACCCATATTCGACTACCAGTTCCGATTAATACTCATAGGAGATTCGACGGTCGGCAAAAGTTCCTTACTCAAGTATTTCACGGACGGAAAGTTTTTTGAGGTGGGTGGTGGTGGTGGTTGTGATGGTGGGCTGTTTCTAGGTAGGTGACTCCAGGTGGAACGCAACATTGAGGCCTGTGTTTGACGCTTGTTACCTGTAGAGTGGGTGTGTTTGTACCCAGTGTGCCTCCTCTGTACGTGTGTCTGTGCTGGGATGTGGCTGTACACGGTGATGAGGCAGGCGGAAGTGTCAGAGGGACATGAATCTCGTCCTGAGCAGCAGGTGGTCAGGTCTCCTCTCTCCAAGGTTAAAGTTATCACCTATGTGTGTCAAATATGTATATGGAGATTTATTAACTGAACTACCTGTGTATGTTATTTGTTATTGTTACACACCTGTGGAATCATGGATGTAAAGAGCTATTAACTCAAAACTTTGTACTTTCTATGGATCTGATTCAAGGTTATAGTGTTGCTAGCACAACCTGAATGAAGTGATCACCCATATGTAGTAGAGCTATGAACATAATAGAGCCATTAGTGTTATTCTACTTTGAAACCAGTTTTGTCTGTATAATTTGCAGGTGTAGGTGGGCTTCACCTGTAACTTCACCTGTAACTTTAATAGATTTTTATTTTATGAGTTAGTATCTTGAAAAAAACTTTTGAGTGAGTGTTTTGTGAAACATCTTTCTCATGTGGTTAGACCAGGTAGCAGCCTTTTGCAATTCAATTCACCCTCTCTCTCTCTCTCTCTCTCTCTCTCTCTCTCTCTCTCTCTCTCTCTCTCTCTCTCTCTCTCTCTCTCTCTCTCTCTCTCTCTCTCTCAGTTACGACAACATTCCTGCATGTGAGGAAAATACCCTCCATGAAATTTCCTTAGTTAAACACTGTGTATTAGTTCACAAGGAAACTTAAAACACTGGAGGAGCTCAGGGTGATTCCGTAGGGTGCCAGTGATTCCCCCACCTGGAGCATTCACACTGTAGTTTCCCTGCCTGCCTGAGAATCTGTTGACTTTCTATCTAAACTTTTAACTTCTTATTGAATATATCATTATTGTTGCATACATGAGTAGTTTGGTCTTGTATAAGTTTGATCCTCATTGTTGGTCAAATACATTGGTGTTTACACGGATGGCAATTATAAGTTTAGCCTGAGAGTTACCGCTGTCAAGATGACGTATCTATGTATGGCAAGTATTTTGAAAGCCATCAGTTTAGCCGGGGAGTTACAAGACGGTGTATACTTTGCAGAAAGACTGTCTCAAGTCAAACTGGTTGAGGTGCAAAACCTGTGGATACCATTCCTTAGTAGTGGAAGTGTGTTAGAGTGTGAAATATATCCTCCTGTAGTATGTCTTGATATGACGACCTTGACTGAAACATGATTATTACAGGATCAAGGGCCATCATTGTTGATAAGTTTGACTTATTTCTGTCAGTTCAGCCAAGGCTTGTTATACATATGCCTTGAAGACACAAACTTCCTTTTTGGTATGATTTTCCAGAACTTTCACTCTTGTGTTTGGAAATATGTGAAAATTGACAAAAACGTATACATTTTCTGGCACCAATAGTTATATTCACAAAAAGAAAGTTTTGCAGTTTATGTCCCTGTAGAGTAATTTGAATCTGGTTGTGTGAATGAAAGGGTAAGCCATTTGTTTTCTCTAGACTTGGTATGTGTCTTATCTGATGTGGCTACAACTCCTTGGCAGTCAGTAACATGATTAAGAGGTAGACAGAGGCTCTGAATTAAAGATAGGCTTATCAGTCAAGTATGCATAGTCCAATCAATGATTATATCTTTTATTTTTCTCCATGTATTCCAAGCTTTTTCTCGTTCTATCTTTGCTGGCTCACACCTTCAATGTGTGTGTTTGTATTTACCTAGTTATAGTTTTACAGGGCCTGAGCATACACGTGTGTGGCCCCGTCCTCATATCTACAGTTGTTCAACTTTTCTTTAAAGCTTTGCACACTCCTTGCTGACACGACATCTTGCTCAGGCTATTCCATGCCTCTATACTTCTTTTTGGAAAGCTGAATTTTTCACATCCTTGAGGCATCTTCCCATCCTCAACTTTTTACTATGACTTAATCTCTTAGTAACACCTCCTCATTATCTATTATATCCATTCCATTCAAACAGAAAAAATTAATGAGAAGATTGATGAAAAATTATTCATAAAATGAAGGAGAGAAGCTATCAGCAGTTTATTTCCTATAAAGAGAACAACATTACAGACATCTAGTAGCTCAGACCATGCAGCTGTAATACCTCCAATTAGTATCAACTATTTATGATATATATTTTTTGGTGCTGAGGATCTGTCTTTTGTTGCAGATTTCTGATCCTACTGTTGGTGTGGACTTCTTTGCAAGACTTATAGAAGTGTCTGATGGTACACGAATAAAACTGCAGCTCTGGGATACAGCTGGCCAGGAAAGGTTTAGGTAAGAACCCTGGGTTTTGTTCTAGTTAATGGTTCCTTCTCTTGTGCTCTATAAGGAATAAAAAAATACCTTTGATCCTTTTATTACTGTAGATATTTAAGAATGGCTATCAAACTCACCAGTGTGCTGTGCATGATGTCTCCTCAGCTCTCAAAATATTTTCTTTCATACTGTTTATGTTACTCCTTTGTAAAAATATTCTTGGCATTGTCATGCTGAGTGTATGAAGAGCTACTAGGTTGTGGAGGATGGGATAATATGTTGATCAGTCTTGATACTATCTGTACACTTAACTCTTTCTTCCTGAAGTGACAACACCTGCTCTTACCGTACAGGTCTATCACACGTACTTATTACCGCAACTCTGTCGGGGCTCTGGTGGTGTTTGATGTATGCAACAAGAAGTCCCTGGAACATGTGCCCATGTGGATTATGGAGGCAAAGAGACACATTGAACCACATAAAGCTGTCTTCATTCTGGTTGGGACTAAGGTTAGTATTGAATTCATGTGGTTTTCTCATGTATGTGTGCATGACAGCTAAACTAAGGACAATGAGGACGACCACTCAGTTCAAGTTAACAGTAGTTGCCAGCAAATTTAATATAGGGTTGTGGGTGGAACATTCTGAATGGAACGGTAAATTTTCAAAATAGTATTCTGAAACCAATGATTAGGTAATATATCTGCAAGAGTGCATGCTTGAAGGTGAAGGGGTCTGCTGCTTAAAGACACCTGAACTGCAAACATTCAACCCATCCATCACCTGAGACACAGGAAAGGTGCCATTAGGCCATCATTAATGTCCAGTAGGATCTTAAATTCCAACAACCAGGCCTGTGACTTGCCCTGGAGCAGTAGGGTGGGTCATTGATGAAAGATCAAGCATGCCTTGCTTTGCTGACACAGTGTATTACTTGCATTTGTGGATGCATGTTGAGCTTCAATTTATGCTTCACCTTGTTTTCCTTACCTAATTGTCACAACCCTTCCAACCTTATCATTTTATTTCCCTTACAGATTGACATGGAAGATGAGCGTGAGGTAAGAAGGGAGGATGCAGCAGCATTAGCCAAGTTCTATAACATCAGCTACATTGAGACAAGCTCCATGCGAGGTGTCAATGTGGAGGAAGCCTTTCGCACCATCACACAGGAAGTATATGATAAGGTAAGTCCTCAAACCTCATTTATCAGGAAAGAAAGAAACAAGATTTATTTGATTTATTTATTGACGTTTGAAATACATATGACAACTATACTTATAGTTTATTAGACAATTTGTGGACTTACTGCAGACAGATCAAACAAGGGTATTTAATTGTGAAAAAACATCTTGTAATGTGGCATTGGAAGGGGAGTGGGAGATAACGCAGATGAGTTAAAGTTCTCAGATGTTGGTTATCATTGGGAAAAGACATGAGTTACTGCTAAAAATATTTTGTTTCCTATCATAATTATCATATATTTTACCTTTTCCTTTATTTAGAGCGTTTACTATTGTTCAGTCAAGATGAAGGCAAATATTTTTATAACAGTAATAACAATAATAATGATAATGAGAGATTCTCTCAGTTAAGAAAAGGTATGGCAGGACATCACTCATCAATGTCAGTCAAACATGTGATAAATATGATAGGATACAAAATATTTTTAGCAATAAAGCAATAAGTTGTGTTTTTCCCAATGATAATCAACATCTGGCAACTCAACTCATTGTGTTATCTCCCATTTTCCCTCCAATGCCACATTGCAAGGAAGGAGAGAGAGAGAGAGAGAGAGAGAGACTGCCCAAGTCTTGCCCTTCATCTTGATCTGTATGCACTTGCCTTCCTGCCTCAGCATTTCTCTTTCTAACCTAGCCTAGCCTAACCTAGCCTAACCTAACCCATACAGTGCCAGAACAAAAACTTAATTTTTCTCCCAGGTGCCAGAACTTTTTGGGGGAGTTTGGGAGCAAATTCAAGATTTAAACCCCATTCATGAGGTCATGAGTGCCCAGAAGTTAGTTTTGATTTTCGAAAATGCCTAAAATATGATTTCAGCTATCAGTCCTCTGTACACCATTGTAACCATCACCAACATCATCCTCATCACTTTCACCATTATGACCATCACCAATATCGAGCTCAAGGAGAGTTATTTCCCCTCAAATTTACACTCACCCTTTCCCAGAAACAGAAAATTCAGTGTCACTTTCATTTGACATTAATGAGTGGAGAGGAATGTCATCAGTTTGTCATCCTGTGCACCATCAGTTTCACTCTCATTAATCCTGGAGCAACAAACATGACATTTTAACTTGTCACAGGTGTCTCACTTTCTCTAGGTCAGTCTGGTGATGTTTGGGAGGTGTTAAAATGATGCATAAGAGTCAGGCTATACAGACATGCTTGGGATTGGATGCTGACCGCTCTATATGGAAGCAATTGAACCACAACCAGCCCAATGTATATATATGCCAGCATCAAAATTTGCATCACCGACATGCAGCATAAATATCCACAACTGGCGCTTTACAGGTTAACCCTTATAGTGCAAATTGTGTACATATATGCTGCTACTCGTTGATGTGAATCTTGCTACCCATACAGACCACTCAGTGTCTAATCCCAAACATGTCTTTGTATAGCCTGACTCTCGTGTGTCATTTCATCACCTCCCAAGTATCACCAGACTGACCCAGAGAAAGTGAGTGACCTCTGATGAGTCCACACGTCAAATATGTGTCCTGGGCTTGACAAGTGATTGGAGAGGGAAAGTGACTGAATTTTCTGTACCTGGGAAAGGGTGAGTGGTAATGCGAGTAGAAATAACTCTTCCCGAGCCCGATATTAGTGATGGTAATAATGAAGGTAATGAAGATGAAGGTGAATAGACAATTAATAGTGTGAAATTGTGGTTATTTTCAGCATCTCTCAAAATTTACTCGAACATTTCTGCACACTTGTGACCCCATAAGTGGGATTTAAATCTTGTTTTCATTCCCAAAACTAAAAAAAAGAAAACTGACAACCAGGAAAAATTGTTTTTGTTCTGGCAGTAATGACAGTGGATTCAACCGTTGTAATGCAAGCACTCCTGTGTTAGCCGAGAGAGACACAGACAGACAGACAATTTGTCTTATTTCATTTGAGATGATCCTGTGTATTGATTGTAGAAGTGTAGGTAGACAGGTGTTGATGCTGTTCGTCACGGCAGCACACCACCACTTCATTCATCCACAGGATTGCTGCTTGGTGTACTGTTGTCCTATTCTGCAAAATTAGAATAAATGTCACTGAAACTTGCCAAGTTGTGCTTTGATATATATCCGTATACAGTAACTCAATTTACATGAGCTTTGTGTTCCTCGAGAGGTCATGTAAAACAAAAACAAAGTAAATTAAACTATTGCGTGTGTGTGCTAGCTTAATATGAACAGTATGATGACACAACAAACACGCATAAAAAAGGGGTACCTATATATATAAATAATGTGTGCACGCATGACTTATTGAGTGGCATACAGAAACTCACATGAGGCATCTGTTGATGGACACTCAATGAAATATTGCAAAAAAGTGTAAATTAAACACTTGTTTGGATTTTGGACCTCACGTAATTTAAAGAACCAGTAAAGCAAACTCTTGTAAAATGAGTTACTTGTAAAAGTCATGTTAAGACAAATTAGAAATTTGATTATAATAGACAAAACACACTGTATCTATGCAAACTAAACTAAATTATTTTTCATAATATTTCCTGATTCTAGGCTATCTCAGATTAATAATTTATTAAATCTAAATTAATAATTTTCCTGTTGCTTGCATCAAAAGATCCAGTCTGGAGAGTTCAGAGTAGAAGAAGGGTGGGATGGAATCAAAACAGGTTTCTCCCGTCCCAACCACTCCTACCCCCTGATGGAAGCTGAGCCTGAGAAGTCTGGATTTTGCTGTTAAGGATAATGCAGATCCATTCATTTGTGTGCATGTGTGTTGATTCTGGTGTATAGTTTATTATGAAAGGAAAGGTTTGTTGTGACTGGGTAGGGAGGGAGGGAGGGAGGGAGGGAGAAATGAGTGAGTGGGAGGAACATTTTGCAGTTTGCTGCATTCGTCTTTCACCAGATCAATTTGAAAATAAGATACCAAAGGAACTCTTGTCTAGTCCTGTCCAATCCTATGCTACAAATGTGATTTCTTAATGTTTTTTTTTTTATTAAGGCCACCATTGTTGTTGGAGACTAGTTAGAGTTTTATGCTAATTTATATTGTAAGGGCAGACTATTGTAATTTTGAGATGTACTTATGTTTGTTGTGGCATGTTTCCTTTAAAGCATAGAAGAGTCTTCAGGCTGGAAAGGTGTACTTTAAAGACATTTATCATGCATTGAATGTATGGTTCCAGATTTATCTCTTTGGTTTCTTTTCTTTGTGTGTATATAATGTACATGTATTTATATACATATTATATATATTTATACATATCTGTATTAATCTTAAGATATCATTACAATACATAATGCAAATGAACCTATTTTTGCATGTCTTCTCTTTTTCAGAACAGCATTTGTTGTACATGAGTGCAACTACTAATTTTTTGGCACAAGACTTAATATGTGCATTTAGCTGTTCCTCACACGTTTATTTTTATTATGTAAACTTTGTACACCCTGTCATTATGCAAGATATTCCTATTAATAATGTGGCATATTTTATGCTTATTTTAGATTATTTTCATTGACACCTCTACACACACACGCCTATGACAGCCTATGTAAAATGGTCTCATTAATTTAAGCACATGCCCACATTTATTTCACTGTGAGATTAAACATTCATAAAGTGACAAGAATACTCACAAAGATATAAACTGAGATCTATTGAAGCATTAAGGAGGGCATAACGTTTTCCTATTCTCAACATATATATTTTGTAACAAACATTGTTATATTTTCAAGTTCTGCATTATTTCAAGTTTATTTTTGGATGCCCTGCACAGAAATTGTTACTGCATTGAGTTATGTATTTATTGTACTAAGTTAAAAATGTACATAAATGTTGTAAATGTGATGCTTGCTACATTGCTTGAGAGAACCCTAAAAGGTATTGTAAGACCCTAATCCCTGCCCTGGTAGTGCATTCATGTTTGTAGGCACTCGAATGCTATGGTTGTGTAGACCGTCCTCAGACAGCTGACTGTCCTTGCATCCTCCCTAACAATCCCCAGCAGTAGCACCTTTGACTCCAGTACCTTATCTTCTACATCTAGCAAACTTAATCATATTCTCGTCATCTCAGTGCACACCATAATATCAGATTGCAAACAACCGCCTTCACAACCTACTTCCTTCTACCTCATTTATGACTATCACTATATATACACTACTATTTCATACAAGTTTTGATTACCTTCATCATTACATGAAGTCTTTCCTTCTTTCCTTCGCCAGTTTGATTTCTCCGTTTCAGATCAGTACTTTATTATTTGTCTGAAAGGCTCGTTTTTGTGCCTCCAGGTTAATATTTTATATCACGGACTGTCACCACCCAGACTCATCCTATCATGCTTTATAGTAATGCTAGATTTAATGCTAAACCCCATTCACTTTATTCTGAGGAGTTGCTCATTCGTTTTGTATGTAAGGAGTTGGAATGTAGCTACAGCAACAAACTGGCAGCAATCGAGGGCTATGGACAGGTCTAAATAGTTGGGACAGTAAATCAAGTTTTGTAAATAAGTAAATTAAGATTTCATTATCCTTGTGCTTGAAGTGTTGAGTGAGATCTTTTTTAGCAATGAAGTTTTACACACTAAATATTATGTAACATATATTTTGTAAAGCATTTCCCTAACCCTGAAATGTGTCCAGCATGTGCTGATTACTGTAGCACCCAAACACCCCACCTACCAGCACAGTGCTATTGTATGCAATTTCAATCTATCCCAGAATTTGATACAAGGATGTGATTCTAATAATAAAGAGGCTTAAGTTTTATTAGTGTGATATTTTAATCTAACCCCAAGAACCAAGTGCTTGATTGATTGTTTTGCCATTTACTGTACAAAACTTATTATTTCTTTATGAGAATAATTAACAGGTGTTAGTCTCACATCAGAGAAGAAGTGGGTGGGAAAGATTAAAGCTAACGGTAGCAAAGACATTTATTGCCTATGCCACATTTGTTTACATCTCGCAGCAAGATTAGTCTTAGAACCAGTGTTGGTAAGTTCTGGCAAATATCAAGGTTTTCAAATGTAAAATATTGGGAATTAATAAGGACCTGAATACATATGAGAGGGCTTCAAATGTCGGGAGAAATCGTGCACTTAAAATTTAGAGCTTAAACCCACTTATTAATCTTTTTTGTTTTCTAAATGCCTGCTCAAACTGGGGTGCAACTTATAAATACAGTATGTCATGTAAAATCTTCCTGTGCAAATGTCTATTCAGCTTTAGCCAGCTTAGCCTTTCAAAGTCATGAGTAAACTCAATGGCAAACACACAGCAATACACTGTAGGACCTACAAATTAGGGGATGGTGTCAAACAAGTTGTACAAAAATATATTGATTCTGTTTGTTTAGAAATATTTGATATTTGATAGTTCCTTTCAGAGAATATTTACAAAACAAAAATTATCAGTTGGAGAAAGAGATTTAAAAAAATGATTGGCTCAGAGAGGAAGGAGTGGATTGCTTACTGGATCAATACCACAGAATGGAATATCTTTTCATATTTTTTTCTTATTTATCAAGTCATTCATACCTTCTAAGGTGTGGGTTAGTCTCTTGAATCACATTACATATATATAGACATAGGAAGGTATACCTACTACCCATCTGAAACAGCACAAAACAATACCACAACTATGATGCTTATATCCCCTACTAATTTACTTGAATAACATGGAAAGATGCAAAGCCACCAACTTTACTTTCCTCTAGAATCTAAGATGAGCATATTGACCTCACCACTAGTCCATTGAAATTGATTTGGTACAGCAAAAACTTTGATATAATTATTACTTTTCTTTTATGATACCTCTCTAAAATGTAAACTGAATTGGTTTGTTTGTATAGCATCCCAAACATAATGAATGTTACGTAACAGCTGTACATCTCAAATAAAAGTAAAGGTATAATAGACTTACCTCATCATGGTATGTTGCATGTTGATGTGTCAACATCTGAGGGGTTCACACAGTTCAATATGTCCTGGTTCCAGAACGTCCCATCAGGGCAGTGCTGCAGGACTGGAGATCCTTGTGAGCACCAGTAGTACTGCAAAAATGTAAAATGTATTAATTTTTAAAAATTATTATTAACCTTAATCTCATATCTAAAAAAGAAAAAAATAGCTTTGGTATCTTGTAATTTCCTCCCAATCTCATCATGAAGATTTTTTTATGTAAAACAGATTAAAACCACAAAAAATAAAAAAAATGGATGTCTTAGATTACCATCGCTTACAAGTTACTGTTTTGGGCAATTTCTATCACACTGGGAAGTGAACATAAATGAGTAAATTATTTTCTCGACATATTATGCACAAACTTGTATTTGAGAGTAACACATTTTGACCTCTTTGATAGTTCAGCTTAAGGTACAGTTACCCTGTATGTGTGTGTGGGTGGAATGGTCAAGACAAGAGTCAATGATTCGAGAACAATCCATAAGTTCAAAGAAATATTGGACTTTCATTGATATGGAGAAGGGACATTACAAGCATTGCTCTTTTCCTGTATGTTACAAGGTAAATATAAACATACACACATGGCATGGTATGGCTCACACCTCTCTCATGGGTCTGTGTCCAGCTTATCTGATATCTGGCTTATTCACATCAGACTTAACTGAGGTTACTGTATTGAAATCTGGAATTATTTGAAAAGAAGTGATTGTGACAAATACTGTACACATGTTTAAGAAGAAACTTGATAAATATGGATATAGAAATGGGACAAACGAGGTTTGGTTTGTGCCCTACACAAATGCAACTAGGTAAATACACACACAAACTCATCTCCCTGCCTTACAATCCCTCATAGGTCAGCAAAAGTAATGCAGTATCACTACCTTGTCACAGTCAGGGTGAGGGTAGTAGGTGTTGTCTATACTGCAGATCCACTGGTGGCAGCCTGAAAGGTCCACGTCCTCTTCCCAATTACATAGATGAAGGTCTTGATCCCAAACAGTGCCGGGTCCACACAGCTCCAATATGCCCAATTCACTGATGCACACCCAGTACTGAAAAGATATTAAAAAATCATCCATCGTCAGTTTTGGTTTGTTATTCTGACTAAACAGCTGTCAAAATCTCAGCAATTATTGCAGTTATACATTTATAGTGACAGTGTATAGTTGCATATGCTACTGTATACAAATTAAGAAAGTTCCTTCTATTGGTTTCTAATCTACTTTACTACTTTCTTATTCTCAAGCAAATAATTCTCTTTCCTTGTAGTTTACTTCTTATTCTACTAATTGAATAACCTCTTATATTTCCTCTGCTTCACTCACCTTGTTGCAGTCAGAGTGAGGGAAGGTGGTCCCATCAGGCAAGCCTGCACAATCAGGACGCAGGCTGGGATTGCGAGTGGTGGTAGAGCCAGGGTCAACAGTAGTGGTGGTGGGGGTGGTGGTGGTGGTAGAGGTAGTAGTAGTAGTGGTTGTGGTACTGGTGGTAGTGGTAGATTCTGAAGTTGTAGGCTCAGTTGTGGTAGTGGTGAGCACAGTAGTAGTTGATGTAATCTCAGAAGTGGATGAACTTTCAGTTACTGTAACGAAGTCTGGACACACCTAAAAGATAAGTTCGATGAAAACATCATGAAAACAACATTTTCCCCTCTTACATTTAAAAAAAGAAAAAAGTAAATATCAATCAAAAAAGAAAAAAGCAAATATCAATCAAACAAATTAAAACATAATAACACAAGGGACATGTAAAAAAAATACACCAATGAAAAGTTTCCTTACAGAGTGGGGAATGTCCCCAAACCTACACAACCAAAGCAGTCCACATTATTAAGTCTCTTTCCTATCATGAGATTTTCCAAGACATGAAACTTGTTACAATAAATGCCAATGAAAAACAAATTGTAAACAACACTGTCATGTAAAGCAGAGACTTTTTCTTAAATAAAAAGCATTTACCCCAAAGATGATTTTCACCAAACCTGTCAACACCTTAACATGTTAACTGCGATAAGGCACCACTCCCCATAAAGAAAAAAACAGCTGTTGGTACACGTGTGGACCAAGACACGGGTAACGTGTTAATGGTCTAAGCCTCACCAGCTCATCTCCACCTGCTGGTGCCTGGAGAGCACGCTTCATCTGGTTGATGAGGTGAAATCTTTCTTTTTGGCACAGTGGCTTAAAGTCGTCAGTGTCAATCTGCCACACCATCACTCCTGCCAGACCAAGGTTTCGGGCATAGCGAGCCTGTAAAAACATTACATTAAGTAAAGAGGATTTAAGATGATAAACTTAATTTATATGTGTATATAGTATATACATATACAAATGCGAAATTGTACACGTGTAATAAATTATAAATAAATGCAATAAAGATTTAAATATAAAGAAATATTCACATTATCTATTTATGTATCAGTATGACATCTGCCTCACGTGTTTACACAAGTCACCTAACCTAAACTCAATGCTACATTCAACCAACCATGCAAACAGCCCTGAGTGCTTCACATAAACCAGTAAACCACACTGCTAATTATCACTTTTTTATTACCACTTTGAAAACATAAGAAATATAGATGTGTGCATTTGTTTCCCTGTTCAACATCCCCTTGGAAAGAATACAGAAGATAAACTAATTACTATAATGGCATGGCCTATGGAAGAGAATATGGTGAAAGAACCTGGCAAACTTTTATTCCTGGTAAAGAGCAGCCATCATTTTCTATTTGATTTTACATGCTTTAAGAAAAGTTCCAATAACACAATTCCAGTACTTTATCTATCAATGTTTCTAATACACAGAAGCAATAACTAACCATGTGAAGTTTTCCAATTACGTAAATTTAAAGCATTAATCAACAAGGTTCGTTTCTATTCACTTGTGACCTTGACTATTTTCCTTCAAATGCAAAAATAAAAATACATTTTTCTTTTAAATCTTTTATGTTTATACTCTACTACTGTGTTTTAGAAGAGAATGAGAAATTCAGGACAAACTCACTCATGGCACCCTTATTTTACAGGACATCTATCATACAAACCCCTTTACAATTACTGATGCCTGACTCTCCATTTCTGTTACCCACCTTGAGGTAGACCGAGTCTGCATCATCAAAGCCGCACCATATTTTATCGTAATGGCAGTAGAAGTACGGCTCAAAGAGGTTTGGGTCACGCACAACCACGCAGTCATTTCCAGAATCACTCAGTCTCTCACAGACCTATAATGAAATAAATAATATAGTTGACAAAAAATAGATTAACTCAAAAAATGAATTATGTAGTATATTAAGAAAGAAAAGGAAGGACAAAATGATGGTTTATTAGCAGGGGTCCCCAACTAGCAGTCAAGGAGCCAGAGGCCAATCTCTGCAGTCTGTCATTACTTGCCAAATTTAATGTAGCGTGCAGTCCACCATATCTTTTCAAGGGTCATCAATGCAGCCCACTAATATATATGGCAACATCAGGCTTAGTCATCTGTGCCTAGTTCACAGATGACCACTTGGATAATTTTTTTAGTGGACTGTCAGTTCCATTATCCCTCATTTTGATAAGCTTTATTCTGAGATATGCCCTTGAAAAAAAACCCATAAACCATACCAGTGGTTTTCAACATCATATCATACATTTGCACCAAATCATTCTTACTAGGTCTAAGAAGCCATAGTAGTCAAAAGCTTAAGGGTTATGGACAAGCCTCACCTCATTATAACCCAAAGTGCCTGGGATACGAATGTATGGTCCAGCAGGTCCAGGAGCATGAGCTGGAGCCAACATTCCATGGTCATTTATGTTATCCAAGGTCCAGCAACGGCCATATGTGGCAATGCCCATTACCATTTTATCTTTGGGCACTCCCAGGTCCAGGTAGTACTGTATCGTGAACCTCTGGTCCACACACACAAAATGTGTTAAAATTATATCAAACATAATAAAAAGAAAACAATTAAATGTACAAGATTTGTGCAAGAGGAAGTCTGTTCAATATCATACAAGACAATAATAGTTTAGTTAGTAACAAAAGATCCTAATAACTGTCCAATGTCTCTGTCATTTAATGTTCTTAGTTTCTCAAATGCTTTCTTAAATTTGACACTTCAGTAACAAAACTTATCTCTATGTTGATGTCTTTAAGAATTTCAAATATTCCCCGAAGATTGCCATTTATTTGGCACATCCATGTTCAAGTTTATATTCACCAAAGCATGATGATATGCTAACCTGCAGCAACCACCTGTTACCCTTTCAATGCTAGCTCATTATTATTACCAGACCGAGTCCTTTTACCAGTGTGTGTGTGTGTGTGTGTGTGTGTGTGTGTGTGTGTGTGTGTGTGTGTGTGTGTGTGTGTGTGTGTGCGCACCCTATCCTACCACTCACCACATTAAAGGTATGGAATTCCTTCTCATCCAGGTAGTAGCCACAAAGAGGTGCATTATGGTGGGTTAAATTATCCCAGGCACCATGGTAGTCATAGGCCATAATATGCCACTTGTCCATGAGAGGCACCAGTTGAGGCACTGCATATGCTTCATCAATGATACTCTTTCCTGCAGCCACGGCAGAGGATAACAGCAGCGGTGGGTCAAACTTATCAAATGACGTCCGGATTTCTTGCATCAGTGTCACAAAGTTCTCCTGCATTATAACAGTTACTTTATTTCAAATCTACCACAATACCTACTAAACATATCAGAGATTATCAAAGAAAACTTACTTCATGATTATGATGTCACCAAATGGAAATGTAAGTAAAGAGAGAGAGAGAGAGAGAGAGAGAGAGAGAGAGAGAGAGAGAGAGAGAGAGAGAGAGAGAGAGAGAGAGAGAGAGAGAGAGAGAGAGATTCAGCCTGGCTTCAAATCTTGTGTATGTAGAATAATCTAATCAGTAAAAACAAAATCATTGCCCCACCTTATCCTCAGGTGCACCACCGCGAGAGCCTGGATACTCCCAGTCCATGTCCAGGCCATCAAAGCCATGTCTACGGATGCGAGCAATGGCACTGTTGATGAAGACCCACCTCTTGTAAGGGTCTGCTGCCATCTAAGGAAAAATAGTAGTATTAGTAGTAGTACTTACATGCTTACAGTTTTTTTGTGTAGTTCTGAGAACCAAAGAGAGGAAGTGGTACACACATTAAAATTTGTGACTGGGACTTAACTTAATCCAAAGTAACACATGGTCAACCCACTTGTGTGAGACACACAAGTGCTGGTGGTAATTGTGGATATTTGGTTACTTTTTCTTTGAAGGTCAAGAAAATGTTAAAATGTGAAAATTTCTTAAAGCATGTAATTAAGAAAAGGAAAAGAAACATCCATCATTATTGATTGTAAAAAAGTGCTAATAAAAATGGCCGTGCATGCTCTTCACAGGATCAAGGGGTTATCCTCACCCTGGGACTCGCCTGTCAAAGTCGAATTCAATAATTTCTGAGACTGTGACTAGGTCACTCACTCAAAGGACTGATTTTAGCAGGATTTGGCACTACACACAAATCCACCCATTTCTATTGTGCAACTAGACTCAATTGCCAGCTACTCTGATTATGGTGGTGTAACATTAGTGCAGAAGGTTGTGTCAAATTGATAAATGCAAGAATTGGGTTTTTATGGCACTGAATACTATTAAGTTTTCTCTTAGTTTGGTTTAGATCATTGATGAATAATAGAAAGAGACTAGGTGACTTGACAGAACCCTAAGGAACACCACTGTTATGAAATTTAAAAGACAAAGTTGCAGAGTTTGGTAGTTTAGAGATCAAAGCCAGATTATCTTTTGTAAAATATGTGAACCTGAAATTATGACATATCTTGTAAATGAAAGGAGACCAAATGAAAGATGCAGGAAAAAATAACTAATTAATCCAGTAGACTTCATTTATGCACAAAAACTTTTCTTGGTGAGGTATAAATGAAACTACCTCTAAAGTAATGACTATTCTTTGGTAATGTAAAGCATAAAAATCAATAAATAGTGTAGTGGACTAAAATTCATGAAGTTTCACCGCCAGGTCTCAAATAGGTGTCACTGTTACAGCATGTTCCAAAAGCACTGCACCCTGCCCCCCTCCCCCCTTCCCCCCCAAAAAAAAAATCAACAACAGCTGTTGTCTTTCAGTGATAAGAAAGGACTAAACAGCCAATAAGGTAACAATGTCACATGCATATTTTTAGCCATGCCGGTTAAATTTAGTTAGGAAAGCTTAATAATGACTTGAATTGGTCAATGATTAGGTTAGTGGGTGAATCTTTATATATAATACAACCGCCTGATACAAGTAAGGAACTGACATGTCATGCAGAATGGTTGGCGACCGGCAAATTTGCAGTTTCAGCCAATACTCCTTATCTCTACACACGGACAGGGGTGTGGTAATTATTCGTAACACCTCCAACCACCCAACACTTAATGTGCAGCATTCTTCTAAAATAACCTATCCTGAATTCCCTCGGACCTCCGTTGGGCCATTATCCTAACCAAACATAAATTCAATCAACGAATCACGCCCAAAATTACACCTCTTGAATTTCTGCCACACTCCTGACTAGCTATCACAGACATTATGCACACACGCCACGCCATTTCTCTACGTTTAGGGTGGGTTCATCAACCATTCTGCACGACATGAGAGTTCCGTTCTTGTATCTGAGGCGGCTGTATTGGAGGCCTAAAATTGGAGCCACAGATGTACGCAGGTTGGATGGTCTCTCTGTGTGTCTCGTGTGAGTACATACACCTCACGTCCCCAGATGTGAACACACTTGTTGATTACATATCAGTTATGTCACCAGACTCTCTAGAAATACGATGGATGCTTTACCTAGCCGATTCGATGACATGGTGAGAGTGGAATGTAAATATCTCCCTCGCTGAGCACACCTTGGAGCCAAAATATTAGACAAACAGATCACCGTCAGAAGTCTATCCGCCATGCTGGTTGGTTGACGTGACAGAGGGAGCAGCGGTGGTCATGACTCATGCCTCGAGCAGCACGCTTCACTGCCATCTTTTGTTTGTCTATGTGGTATTATGTTTGGTAGTGTTTGAGTCTAACTGCCTAAAACTCAAATATTATTGCTGGTCCAACTTTTTCATGAGTTTGGTAAGTAAAAATAACAGTAAATATATCCCGACTAACTATTTTATATGAATGCTCATGCGCTCTCTCTCTCTCTCTCTCTCTCTCTCTCTCTCTCTCTCTCTCTCTCTCTCTCTCTCAACTGAAATAACCATTTTATTGTTTTATCTGATGTCACATGATGGTATTAATCATTATAACAAGCGTACCTCACGAATCTTTTATCCATTGTACAGACACAGCAGATGGGGACACCCAACTTGTCAGTCACTCCACACACAGATTTCTGTGATGACTCTGTGTGTGTGTGTGTGTGTGTGTGTGTGTGTGTATTTACCTAGTTGAGATTTAGCGGTCCTGTGTTAATCTCATTTGGTCCCTCTCCGTTTCTATACTTATCTAATCTTTCTTTGAATGTGTGTAATTCACACCCAGCCAGCCTTTCCCTACGGAGAGAGCTCAGAGCTCATTGACCGATCTTCGGGTAGGGCTGAAACCACATCACACACTACACACCGGGACAGCGAGGCCACAATCTCTCGAGTTACATCCCATACTTATTTGCTGCTGGGTGAACAGTGCTAGATACACATTAATAGGCTCGTCCATTTGCATCGCCGCGCCCGGGACTTGAACCCGGGCCTTCTTGGTTGTGAGCCGAGCATGGTAAACACTACACTACGCGCGTGTGCGTACGTAATATTTGGAATTTGCTTATCTTTATTATCCATTCTGTATCGGGTAAAATTTGTTTTACCCTCATATTATGTCAAATTGCTGTGAAAAATATGAAACATTCCAAGAGGTCTTAATCAATAATTTATATACCGGTAATTGACACTCACCACCGAGTAATCCACGGAGCCCTCCCTCCAGCCGCCCACAGCCAGCAATGTCTTCAGCTTCGGGTTCTTTTCTTTAAGTTTCACGAACCTGTCGAAGGCACAGTAGTGTCCACCCTCCTCATCTGGGCACAGCTCGTTCCAGGGATCCAGCACCTGAGGGAGACACGCGGGCGGAAGCACAGAGTTGAAATTAAGATCTCAGTATTGATTGAAAAAATAAACGTCACAATTAGTTCCACTCTGGTTTAGGTTTTTCATCAGTCATAGTTGCTCTGATTTGGTGATAGAGCAGGCATTGTTCGTTGCGTCTTATCAAAGAGCCCATGGACTCATAAGGTTCTTCGGTCCACCCGGAACTACTACTCTTATATCTCACCCATGCTGTCTGGCATCGCACCTCATCACTATAGTCATAGTCAGGCCCGGCTAGGTTTAGGTGAAGCTTAGACTAGAGTTGAGTAAGATCAGACTTGCTTGAATTTGAAGTTAGGTAAGTTAATTAAGCACAGGCGGTCCTTATCCCTATCAATCATAAACGTCGCGACAAAATTGACGAGCTCCCTCTCGTACAAAGCTACTTCTTATCCATCTTAGAAAAAAAAGAAAGGAAATTGCGGGGGGTGAAGACTTTGAAGGCAGCCGGCAAGTTATAAAATAGTGCAGCCCGTGAAGGGCGGCAAGATAAAATAAAGACGACTTAGCCACACGCGGGAGATAACAAGGGAAAGCAGTGCAGGTCGCGCTCAGCAGCCGCCTGGTTGATTGATTGGTCGGGTGCAGTGGGGATTAAGGGCAGCCTTCTGAAGGGGCTGAAGCCAGCCCCTATTTTTTTTTGTTCTTTTTCTTTTTCTATGAGCGAGAGTGTATATACATGGTGCAAAAAATAGGCATATATGGAATAATAATCTAACATTACTTTCTGAAAAAGGTTAATCAGATTCTGTGATTTACTGTGAATTTTTTAGGTGAATAGCTTAACGGCCTTACGAGTATGGGCTGTAACTTATTGGGCAAAGCTAATACATTTGTTCAGTCATTAATAAATAATCACATCTCTTATCACATGAAAATAGGTCTTTGTATAGCTTAAAAATGCCCTCAAGATAGATAAAAAAAAAAAAAAAATCGCTTTGCTTGCAGCAGCTCGCCACCAACCTCAAGAAATAAAGGAATTCAGGTTAGCCCCCCCAAATTTTGATCCTGAATTCCTCACTAACGAGATGCATGGATTCGAATCACGCCACCGTTCCCAATATCAATTATGTTTGATACCTTTTGAAGTATCAACACGAGAAAGGAGATGTGTAGATGATGAAGAAGAGGAAGAGATAAAGAAGGAAAGGTACAAAGAAATAGAGATAAATTTGTGGAAGAGAAAGAACTAACGAGATAAGGGAAAGAAGAAGGAAAGGTGATAAAAGAAAACAATATAATTACCGAGACAATGCACGGAAATAAAGGGTAAGTGAAGAACAAGACAAGAGGTGCTCAGTGCTCACCTCCAGTTCCCAGGTGACGTTGCTCAGCCCTGTGAAGCTGAACACGATGTGGGTGCAAAGGAAAGGGTCCACGTCCTCCACATCAAACATGCCGTTACCTGGCCGCCACCGTGCCCACGAAGAGAAGTAACACACCAAATCATCTGAAGGCAAATAATGAGTAATTTTTAGTCACTACAGTTATGTGCATACATTATCGTTATTTACCAAATATTTACTAGCATGAGGTATTATGTCCTCACCTGTCATATACATCACCTGTACCTCCTCAGTCAAGTCGATGAAACACCACTTCATTCTTGTTATTCCTTACCCATTTCTCTTAACCACTATTCATATCTTTCAGGTAGGCTATAGCGCACGCATTACTATTTCATTGACTTTACTACCTATGAACCGAGTAATCAAGGATCTCCTTCCTCTCAAGTTTAGGGTTAATTTCTTGAATGTTACACTCCTTTCTTTTGAACATTTACGAAAGTATTTAGGGTAAACTATAACTTACAGTTACATAAAGACCTTTATTGTATGCACGCAGAAACAATGAAATTTTTTACCGTTACGATTTCTACAAGCAAATCAACGTTGCAATGTAAATCAAGGTACCTGGTAATTTATCTCGAAGAAACAGACCACTGTTTATGGCAAAAGTATGTATAGCTTCACTCAGCAAGACTCCTGAATGTGGACCTTCATCTTGGTTGACGAAGCATGTTCTAAAGCTTTTACCCCCACAGCCAGTTAAGACAAAAATGTTAATTTTTAGTAGTTATCAAGGGTGTCTGGTAGCGGCGGCTCACGCACCTCAGTGACTATGATCTGAGGCTCAACCTTATCATAGCATTTGACATAAGGGGATAAGAGTCACTGTGTAATCATCACTATATATTAATAAAAAAAAACAGTACCTACAGCCATTAGCTCTGCGTACTGAAGAGTACACATTATGAGTAGTTCTTTCTCGTTGACGTCATTGAGCACATATCTGCTTTACAGACTCATCTTATTCATAGGACCTTTCATCGATTTGGCGAGACTTAACAAAGTGCTGTTTGAGGCGACTTCTCAAGCTGCCTACTCACCTCCATAGCCTTGAATGGGTCCGGGCAAGGCAAAGGCTGCCACAAGAGCCACTGCCACGGCAGTCGAGAGTCCGTACCGACACATGGATTCAAGCTGCAGCGCTGCAAGAAGTATCAATAAGCCTGTGGCTGTGTTGGCTTTAATAAGTACTCAAATGAAAGCATCTTATCAACCAGATTCCAAGAACCTCCACATCACTCTCTCATTAAAGTGCGAAGCGGCAACACGGGACGGAAACCAACCAGGTGCCGACTGCATGTTCTAAATGAGCGTATCTATGTGATTGTCTTTACATGGATAGGTGTTGCCATGCCAGATTTCATGGTTGAGACTATGAATTGCCGCATGTAATGAATGAAAAATCACAGTGAGATACGAATATAACCAACGTAATTGATATCACAGGCACTAATAAATCACTTACGTGAACACTTGCACTATCGTGATTTATTGCAGATCATTATTTCATGGTGCATAATATGATTATTTCCTTAACCATAAAAATTATTATCTGAAAATATTTTTGTGCTAAAGCATTTTCTTTCTCTCTCGCGCGCGCACACATGCACGCTCGCTTGCTTGCTCGTTCGCACGCACGGATGGACGGACGCAAGTACGCACGCAAGCACGCACGTACTCCACCCTCCCATCCCCACAAAAGTGCGCGCGCGTACTGAGGTTTGATGGCCATCGACGAGGTAGTGCAAGTGCGAGAGGCAATATCATGTTGCTGCAATTTGCAACTCACCGATGTCTCCTGGACGCAGACTTCCTTACCTCTGCATCAGGGGGTCCAGGAGTTGGAAGCCTGACTAACTTACATCGTCTTTGTGGAGAAGTCGTGTGACTCGGTCTGTAATATCAACCACCGTCCAAACGGCGATAGACTTACCCGCCTCACTTCTACCATGGAGGCTTTGGTGCAGCAACAACCAGTGTCACCACTCTCATTCCCCTATCTCCCTCACACATAACGGGATCAGACAAGCACTGCCTGGCCAATGCCAACCAGATTGACAGAGCACGTTCCGTTGCTGTCTCTGCATCAAATACAGTGGGGCTTGGCGTTCAGCTCTTCCTGACGAGTGCCTTGGTCTTCTCTTATCCGACGAAGGAGTCCGCGTGGGCGATGCATTAACGCTTGGCAACCGCATCCAGCAACCTCATCGTCGCCGCTGCGGGGCCAGATGGACGCGTTGTGCCACCACGGTCTCTCTTGAACCGCTGATCCCGGGACGCCTGCCTCGTCATGCGGCTCTCAACTAGGCACTGTCAACAGTAGGCTTATTCATTGCACTTACTGACTGGGAAATCAAATAATTCATTTATCATGCCAGATATTTGCGTATCAATGAACTGACCGTTCTCTCTCTCTCTCTCTCTCTCTCTCTCTCTCTCTCTCTCTCTCTCTCTCTCTCTCTCTCTCTCTCTCTCTCTCTCTCTCTCTCTCTAACGTGGGAATAACCAATCAACTAACTAACCATCTGAACAAACAAACAAACAAACAAATAAACAAACAAAAAAAACCCTTACAAGAAAGAAAAATAGGCATCTATCATCCTTCTCCATGCTCCTTTATCTACCTGCAAACAAGTCAGTGTCCTTCTCTGATTATCTGTTGGTGTTCGTTCCCTACGTAAAAACCGGCATCCCAGTAACACCATTTCTCGCCTCCCACCCCTCGCCGGCTCCCCTCGCCCACCCAATGCACAGGTGCAGCAAAGGACAAGAGTTCTCACAGAATTTGGGACTTATCTACGTAACTGGAGCACGTATGTACATAAAGGCACACACGCACAAGAATAAACGCACCCACACGCTAAAAAAACAAACGTAAAAGGTATTTACAGGTGCCCGGCGCGCAAGGACACACACACACACACACACACTTACACACACACACACACACACACACACACACACACACACACACACAGGTGGTAGGTTTCAAACGACAAGCACAGTAATTAAGTGAACTACATTGGTGGCACGAACGAGGTCTTGCAGCCGGTGTCTATTTCGGTGTATCCTTTCAATTAGTGGGTGTGGGTGCAGGTATAGAGTGCACCTGTCACCCGCACCACTACTTTAATTATTTCTGACAGCATTACCTTCTCCTCAAGCTTAATAAAATGCTCATTGCAAATTTAAAGCACGTTCCACATCGTTATTTTTTTAGTGCTTGTAGTTTTATTTTTTGCTCTGTCTATTGTCACTACATTGAGTTTTCCATACTATTGTTTTCGAATGTTATTTTTTCAGTAATAAAAGAGGAACATAAACGTGCAGTGCTAATATGAAGGCAGAGCAAGCAGCCTGCACCACTCAACAATTCGGGGCTACACACCCCACCTGGAGACTCCCAGGCGTGTGGTACCATTGCTAATTTCCACGAACCTCTTCCCTGTGAGCCAATCGTTGCCACATCAATGACGCGCTGACACACTCTCCATCCGTCACCACAACACCTGTCCTCATGTAGGTTAGGCCGGCTCATGAATAACAAAGGTGAGCTGATGTTCCTTTTATAAAAAGTTAGATGAGAGAACATCATTCCTGTAGCAAAATACAGGGTTATGGAAAAATAGTATATATGTACTTATCAAAATGTAAGGAAAAGTGAATAAATCTGAATAAGTAAAAGAAACAAAATAAACCTCACTTTCTTCAAATTTTCGTGTTCGTTATACGGATCCATCACTGTGATGTATTGATGTATTGCATTAGTTTGATGTGACCGTCACCACTGACAATGCCTTTCTGTTTTCCAATAAATTTAGGAAGTAAGAGAGTTTATGCGAGAAGGAACGGAAAAGAAGAATAGTGAGAGGAAAATGAATAAACAAAGACAATCAAAATATAACAGTCCGGAGTAAGAAAAGAACTTTACGAGTGTTGGAACCTCGACCTCAAGGTGCATATATTTCCTGTCTTCGCAGCAGGAGGTTCCCCCATCGACATCTCCCTGGCGGGGAGGCGCAATCCCCTTTGATCCCTATACAGCTTCGCTCCCTCGGCCTCAAAGTATCATTATATTCTAAGTATAACCTAACCTACATAGCGACAACCCCACATCCTCACCCACAAGCCCTGCGTCTAATCCTGCCCCTTATTTAGATCGAACACATTACGCACCTACATCAGAATCTTGCAAGACTAACAATCCAACAAATATCAAATAACAAAGTATCCCTGAAAACGCAGAAATTGTTATTATAAGAAAAGTGTGGTGGGTGGATGTGGGCAATAATTACCACATGTCTGTATGTCTTGTTAACATTTCCATCATCATGACTTAAGTCACGCTGCCTGAGCAGAATTACCGTCTACGCTGCAATAATGTGCGCGCGCGTGTGTGTACACACACACACACACACACACACACACACGAATATATATATATATATATATATATATATATATATATATATATATATATATATATATATATATATATATATATATATATATATATATATATATATTCTATCATGAAGCCTACTTAAGTACTCGTCTTTAAGTCTTCAACAAGCAGCCAGTAATGTATACCACACTGTGTTCACGTGCTTTAGTTTTACATATAAAAGAAAAATTTCACGTCGACATTACATTTCATTACACACCATTAAACGCTCTTTCGGTTTTCTGCTGCCAAGGGTATGAGGAAAAAAACAACAACACACATACAAAGAAGGAAAAAAGAAAAAAAGGAAACAACCACGCTTCCTCGTAACAGGCCTGGTGATGGATCGGCAGCGTGTGATTGGTCAGCGGCAAGATAGATGGCGTGAACTTCTGACATGTGGGTCATTAATGCTGCTCTGCTGGTACACCCACCATCTGCAGCCCAGCAGCGCTGATAGATGAACAAAACTGTATTTTTTCTCCGTGAAATGAGTGCGTCACTTCTGCCTCTGATCAGTATGTTTTTTTTACAATAAAATTAATGCCCAAGCAGTGTTCAGATTCAAGAGTACAATATATCAATTCGCTGTGTCTGTCAGCATAAAAATGGGGCAACAAGATACCAGTAACAATGTCCGTGTAAGGAATCACTGGACAAGACCCTGACCGCGTTGTGTTTACCTCTCATCCCAGAGTTCGGCGGGGAGTCCGGGTGGGTCATTTGGCCAGCTGTGTACTCATAGCGTGGGTTGCTACAATCTCATAAGAAAAAAATGTAACGTTGGACGATCAGCGGTTAAAGTTCCTGTGGTGCTCACCTGCCTCAGACTCACGATTTTATGAGTATCGGTATTCAAACAAAGAGAAAACATCTTACTTGTGTGAAAGTGGCGAGTGTTTACAGAGTCCTTCGTCTGTGTTTGCCTGAAGATAAAACTTCTTGCTGGTGATCCAGTCCTTGTATTATTACGAAGACTTATCCTAGGGCTGATAGGTCACTGTGATGCCAGTTTGTTTGAGAGGACGAATTTAGGAGCTCGTAGAGGGCCGAGTCCTGTCCTATACGGAAGCAGCGCGTTTACTAGGGTGGTGGTGGGACCCCTAACCATCCTCGAGGTTCAAAGAAAATGGAGAGAAAGAAGGGTTCATTCGTTGCTTCATTTTGAGATTCACTAATTCATTTCGAGGGGTTTGTCTTTTAAGGCATGGTCGCGTTGCTGTTGGCCTCTACCGAATACGTGCAGCACTGATGAGGATGTGTTGTAGTAATAGAAGACAGACCATTCAAGGGCAGACTGCAGACTTTAGTTTTGTAAGACTTAGTTGTTTATGAATGTGAATATTGATTGATGTTGGGTAATGGACCGAAAATGCCCCCCTCCCCGCACACATCTTCCCAGTTTAGTAGTGAACAACTGGCTAACAATCGAGAAGGCGGGGATTCGAGTCCCGGGCTGGGCAAGGCAAATGTGCGGGGCTCTTTTGGCTCTTGTTAACGTAGCAGCAAGTGGTTGTTATGAGGTCTGAGCTCTTTCTTTAAGGGAATGGCTGGTTGGATGACTGTCAACTTGTTTATTTGAGGATCATGTATATATTATTAGCCGTCCCCTTTCTTCTTTCTTTCAACATCATCATCCATCACCAACATCTTAATCCTATGAAAGACAAAGGAACCTGTCAAACACACACACACACACACACACACACACACACACACACACACACACACACACTGCAACACTAGTCATAAACGTCACCTGGCCGTCAAGACACAAATTACGTATACTAAAAGTAATGACAGACGCACATTTTCCCCCAGCTCAAGTGATGCAAGGTTGCGCCTTCCTCGTTACTCGCTGCCAGGCTCTGAATACTTAATGACCCAGAACAGAATAAATCTCATTGTCTACGTGTGTTCCCAAAGAGAGAGAGAGAGAGAGAGAGAGAGAGAGAGAGAGAGAGAGAGAGAGAGAGAGAGAGAGAGAGAGAGAGAGACTGCCTCCAAGGGGAACCAAACCTGATGTAATGAGCACCGACAAAAACGTCTCGGCAAATTATAAGATTACTATTCTTCCCTTCCCATCACCTCCCTGAGCTCGTGGGGCGACCAGGCAACGAGGGAGGGAAGGCAGAGCGGCCTTGCAGTGTGAGAGCTTCCTCCCAAGGGGCTCCTCGCTGTTGTTGTTGGAAGAGGCAGGTGTGGGGCTGCAGGTGTGTGTGGTTTTTGCTGGGATGAATAAACACGAGGCATGGAAAATTTCTTTATTATTATCATTATTATTATTATCATTATTAATATCATTACTATTATCATTATTATCATCTTTGTTTTTATTACTATCATTATTATTACCTCCATAAATTCGGGTCTTACATCGATCTGTACACAAGTATGACTACATCACTAGTACGTGAGTGTGTCTGAGACGTACGTACGGATAAACCAGATAGCGCTGGCGAGGAGCACACCTGTACACTGGTGTCCTCGCGGCAGGTCTCATGCATACAAGTACTACATATAATAATAATGATGACAGTAATAATAATAATAATAATAATAATAATAATAATAATAATAATAATAATAATAATAATAATAATAATAAAACTGAGATCTACCGTCATCGGAGGTGAATGAAGAGCATGAATGAATGAAACACGAATTATCCGTCCCTAACCTCTCCCTTCCCCCCCACTTTCTCCCACCCACCCTCCCTCCCTCCCTCCCTCCTACCCCACCTTTCCCTCAAACGGCGCTACGTAACAACACGGCACGAATACAACCCCTCACACTTGTCACGGCGGGGTGGGCGGGAACAGGGGCGGCGGGCGGGACAGTGCCTGGGACACTGGCGTTGGCGGGCCGCTGCCGCCGCGGGGCTCGCCTCCATCACACGCTGACTAGAATACTTGGCCCGCCTGACCCTCCCGGCGGCGGTGGTCAGGTTGCTGTGGCTCCGAGGGTGGTGCCGCAGTCCCACGCATACACAACACACACACACACACACACACACACACACACACACACACACACACACACACACACACACTATTTACACGAATCTAAAAAGTGCCTAGCCACATTTTATGAGAGAATATGACACCACGGACGAGTAATATTGATAATGTAATGTATATTGTTTACGATAACCTATATTAGACTTCGATGGAAATACCTATAATGCAGGGACGCAGGGCTGCCGCAATGCGTGCTTCATTACGCACACACATCCAATTTCCCCGCCACATTGTGTGTCGCACGGATGATTACCTCAATATTTACACCGCACACATCTCACTAACATTTCTCATGCACACGCTGGCCAGTGGCGATACTTAACCCTTGTCATTCACCGTGTATTAGCAAACACACACACACACACACACACACACACACACACACACACACACACACAAATTTCCGTTTTACTCTTCAATAATGAAAATATGCTCTTAGTTTTCACGAGTGTGTTCGCTCCACGGATGACACAAGCACTCCACGCCAGCTTCCTCAGTACAGTCACTCCGCAGCCTCACCCCAACAATGCTTTTTATCCGTGACCATAAATAAGAACCAGGTTACACAGTGTGGCGAGGAGCTGGTGAGGGCAAGCCCTTTATCAGAAACATGACGCCCATCAATGTCAGTTGTCAACACAGAACCTACAGCTCGAAGTCCACTCAGAGTCCACATTGTGCCTAGAATCTCACATAAAGTAATGTAAACTATATTTATTGTCACAGAAATGTCTTTTCGAAGTGTTTTTTTTTATCAAGAAAAGTGATAATAATCGTCCGAGATGGCACAGCACAGACTTATCCAGATAGCAAGACTCTTTCAATCGCCCGTCCGCGCCCTCTCCCCCCCCCCCCCCCCCGCCTCACCACTCAATCATTTTCACTCAGGACATCGAAGAAAGCGAACTAGAGAACATAGAACGACAATGACCACAATACCCGCCAGGCCACGCGGACTGCGGGAACTACGTACCTACGTAAGCTCAGGTCCTCGAGGTGGTGGCCGGCACGACTCGGCCGCTACGTGGTCGAGGGTTGGCGGCCCTCGACCCTAACACGCAGGTTACTTGATCCCTTTATGACGGATGCAGCAACATGTAGTACTTTACGGGCTAACATGAAGATTTGAGATCTGTTATATTACCTAAAAATGTCTTTGAGTGAATCTTGAGTGCATGAAAAAGATATACGCGTACAGTACAATACAGTACCTACTCGCACGTGTACTTGCAAAACCTCTCACTCGGTACAAACAACTCCAATATAAATCACAATTTCCTAGTACTTAAAACTTAAGTTTAATGTAATTTTTGAGAGCACAGTCATACAACCTTTGCTCTCTCTCTCTCTCTCTCTCTCTCTCTCTCTCTCTCTCTCTCTCTCTCTCTCTCTCTCTCTCTCTCTCTCTCTCTCTCTCTCTCTCTCTCTCTCTCTCTCTCTCTCTCTCTCTCTCACACGCACACACCACCGTGCCTGTTCTAGGAAAAGGAAGAGGTTCACCACCTGTCCCAAACTATGTACAATATATACACACTATCACGCTGCGTAGCACGAGCCCTGACCATTGTGGTCAACACACCTTGAGTGTGTTCCCAATCGTGCTGCCACCGTCCCAGCCCCGCCCCGCCTCGATCTCCGTTCATTGCCGCAGCGCTTCTCACAGGAGGCACTGTCTCTGTGCGCCTCCTTCCTTACACCTGTCTCACACCCGATCATCCTAAGCTAGTTCCTCTCACGTTTTACCGGCGTCCCTCCAGAGGCCCACGTCTTCTTCAGTACTCGTGCTGACCCTCGCCCCCTTCACCCTTTCCTCAAGAGTCTCACCACTCAAGGAAGCTAAGAAGTATTTGAGAACCGTGACCATAATACCAACGAAGTCATTCCTCTCCCACAAGACTTGGGTTCTTCACTGAAGCGACACCATCCCGGCTGGTGTGCCACACTGCTGCCGGTCGCAGCTCACGCCCTTCCAGGCTACCGTTCAGCCCACCAGGTGCCACTCAGCAGAAAGAGGGCCACGAGGAGCAGCGCGATGCTAGGAGAGGCGGAGATGGTGGCAGCAGACACATCCCCCAAGTCACGCTGTGCTGCCAAAGCCGCCACCCTGAAGCTCTTGTCTCCCGTGGCCATCAAGTCGAAGATGCACGAGTCCAGATAGTAGTCAGTCACATTGTACTCCTTGCACAACTTCACCGCCTGGAAGAAGGGTCTTTGTTAGCCTGTATTTCTGCCAAATTGTCTCGGTCCGGCAGCGCCCCCACAGGAGGCGCAAGGCATCATTACAGAAATAATTGACTCACTAGCTAGTGATTTTCAGTGCTCCCAACAATGAAAACAACAACAACAAGAACAAGAGATAACGCCAGGATCAATACTACTACTACAACTAGTACTATTGCTAAGAAAAAAAAAAAAAAAACTCCTCCCAAGAATGTACTATAATGAGCAAGAACTTAAATGAGGCAACCCCATACCAGCGTAGAAGGCTGAGCCCCGACCTACTGAGCTTACCTGTGACTTGGGCATGGCGGGGGAGACGACAGGGCGGGACGGGGACCTGGGAAGCCTCTCACTGTCAGGGCAGCCCCCCACACACAGCTGCAGCTCTCCGCCCTCACCAACCTCGCTCTCCGGCAACGACACGACGACCGTCAGGTACCTGTTGGATAGAAGCAAGGTGAGCACAGCACCACCTGTACACCAGTCTATACCTAACGTTCAACACCACACAATTGTATTATTTGTGTCTCTTTTCTTATATGCTAATCTGTCTCCCTTTTTGTAAACCACTTTATTATTTCGTATCTTCTCTTTAAAGTACAAGGAAAGATTTGTTTTTCCTTCCTTTTTTCATAAATCAGTATCTTTTTTCTTTTTCGCTCACTGGCAAGCGACGTTTGTGCGGCGTAGCAGTCAGGAAGGTCACGAGTCAGGGAGCGTAAGACAAAAGGAAGGAGCGAAGAGGCGCGGCAGGAGGGAGTGAATGGAAGACGCCTGACTTGTTTTGGGCACGTCCTTTTACGGCTTAACCTGACAATCTACGACGGTCTTGTGCAATCTGGGGCGGGCGAGGGTCCCCATGGCTCACTCTGGGGGATGGGTGATGGGTGCTGGCGGGGAGGGCGGTGCACCAGAGGGGATGGGGAAGGGATGGGCACGGTTCTCTCATTAGAATTCAACACCTCACCTGTGGTAATTTTTTAAACATACGCACATTTCGAATATATCCTGTGTAACCTACCGCGTTAAAAAAAAAAGGGGAGGTAGGCATGGGTTTGGTCGGCTGTGTGTACGTGCGCCACAGTTCGTGATCTCGTCTCCTGCACAGGGGATAGAAAAAAAGGAGTAGAGGTTTGTTAATGAGTTTTTTATGGGAGCAAAAGTGCCGTGTGAGAGAAAGGAACGTGTTTGTCAGCTGAATGAGGAAGAGGTGTAGGAGAGAAGAAAAGATGGAAGACAGAAAGAAACGTGTGTGTGTGTGTGTGTGTGTGTGTGTGTGTGTGTGTGTGTGTGTGTGTGTGTGTGTGTGTGTGTGTGTGTGTGTGTGTGTGTGTGCCTGTCTGTAGAATGGAGTGGTGAGGGAGTAGATTGAGGAAAGAGAAAAATGAAAAAGTGCGTGTTAGTGTCTCTTGAATAGAAAAAAGTGTTGGAGAATAAATGAGTGAGTAAAGGGAAGGGACATGGTTGTATATATAGAATGAGGGAATGGAAGAGAAATAGGAAATGAGGAGAAAGATAAAGAAGCAAGAATGAAAGTAAAAAAACTATCTTGAACCTCCGTTAACGAGTTGTACGAATAATAATGATGTATCTAGTACACCCCGGGCTGACACCTTCACTGTCACAATAATGGCAATTTGACACTTGTTTCTTCATATGATTAAACTACTTTACTGACAAAAGTCAAACAAAAAAAATCACAGGCAACAAACAGTTTGCAGAACACGAATTCTCTTTCTGCCGTCGGTAATGTCTTGAAGTTATAATTCAATCTCCTACCAGAGTATTTTATTCTAATTCGAAGAGAAGGGACAGCGGTCAGAAGGTTAAATGGGGCGTGGTCGAAACAAGGTATCCACATCAGGGGTGAACGAGAACTGGATCGCCGCGCACCGTCCACACCTTGCTTCCTATTCCCTGAAGTCTCTGAGTCTTATCTGCTCACTTTAGAGAGACACTATTGGAAGTTACTGGAGTTTTCAAGAGGGTTTTCATGATTCTATTAACAGTTAAACGAAAAATCTGCATTATCAATGTCAAGAAATGCTCGTGAATATCCAACCACTCACTTGAAGTAATAGGAAAGGGAGTTTAAGGCATATAATACGATCCTTGTCTCATCACAGGGACAAAGGTACAAAGAAAAAGGTACCCAGTGCTCTGGATGCGTCTCTTATGTGGGGAATACGCACCGTAGACACGTACTCCACGCCCTGTGTCTCGTGGCTGGTTCCTGGTCAACCTCATTCGCTGCCTACACCACAAAGACCACAATGTAGTGAGTGGGGAAGCAGTCACCTCACCGAGTGGCAAAATACCACTGCTATCAATCTATTTACTAGACTAGCAATTCCAAACGAGATGGGTCAAAGTCAGAACTCGTGCAGGTAGTGTTTTCCATTGCTCACCACACACTATACAGCGAAGGGAGTTGTTCATCCCACACCACACCATCACTGTGTCCTTTTTAGTCGCCTCTTATGACATGCAAGGAATACAGTGCTAGTATTCTTAGCCCAAGACACAGAGCTTTTGATAGTAATGTTAAAAATATTCATGAATAATGATAATGTTAATGTGTAATTTTACTCTTCTTATTGTTGTCGTTGACGTTGTTTCTGCTTTTACTATTACTGCTGCTGCTTGTGCTGCTGCTGCTGCTGCTGCTGCTGCTGCAACTACTACTACTACTACTACTTCTACTATTACTACTACTACTACTACTACTAATGATAACGATAATGATAAGAAAGAAAGAAACAAGAATAAATAAACGACAAATACGAAGATACTCACTTCTCGATTTTCCTGACAGCCACAGTGGCGTTGATGTGCGAGACAGTGATGAGGACGTGTTCACCAGGAACCCGCTCCCGCACCTGCGTGTGGGGACTCTGGGCAGTGCCGCCCGTCCAGGTGGTGCCGTCCACAAAGGCCCTGGGGAGCGCCTCCGCCGATGCTTCGTAGGTTCGCTCACCCCCACAGGCAACGTGTTCTTTCACCAGCACCGTCACCTGCAGAGGAACAATACGGTCACAGGTGGCTCAACGTACACACACACACACACACACACACACACACACACACACACACACACACGCACACACACACACACACACACACACACACACACACACACACACGCATGAGGTTGGAGGTTTATGTGTGTCTATAGGTCACAAGGTGCAGTACATATGCGTAGTTCAGCGATCTAAAAACAATGTGATTTGCCGTGTTCCACGATAAAGTGACCCAGTCCAAACTAATCCCATCCAGTTTATCCAACACGCCTCCCTCGTTGAATACACACACACACACACACACACACACACACACACTCTCTCTCTCTCTCTCTCTCTCTCTCTCTCTCTCTCTCTCTCTCTCTCTCTCTCTCTCTCTCTCTCTCTCTCTCCTCTCTCTCTCTAATTCATCCTACAAGCGCCGCAAACCAAAACGAGTTTACATGTAGCGGTAATTGTGTGTGTGTGTGTATGTGTGTGTGTGTGTGTGTGTGTGTGTGTGTGTGTGTGTGTGTGTGTGTGTGTGTGTGTGTGTTAGTTTACGTAGGTTGGTAAATGACATTCATAAATAATTCTTATCTTACTTTACTGTGTTTTGGATTCATTTACCTCCATTTAATCTCAATATTCATCAAGTATCTCCTTAAACCACCGCCATTATGCTAAATTTATAACTTTTATTACACATTACTCGCTCTGGCAATTTCAATATCTTTTTATACATACTTTCCGAATTTTATATCCATTAATACTTACTTTTAAATCTCAATGTTCATGGTTTATTTTCCGTTTACTTATTGATTTTTCTTTAGCTTTTGCAACGATACTTTTTTCCCTCCCTCCCTTGTCCAGTGAAGCTTAGGTGAGGTGAGTACGTTCTGTTGCTGGTGATGGTGGTGATGGGTAGTGATGGTGATGGCGCCGCAAGTCCTTCAGAGTGCACCATTTTAATGCAATACTTGTGTTTGTACCAGTCTTTAATGCGGACAATGAGAGGTGGTGACGATACTGGTGGTGGGTGATCTGGTGAGTCATATGTTTGTTACTCGTGGCTGGTTTCTCTTACATCAATCTTCCCTTTCCATCTTGTAGTCATCCTCATCAGAGACAATTCAGCCCCACCCAGCCTTACCTGCACCTCCTAAAATCGACACACCACTCAATATCCCTTCCCTTCCCCTCTCCCCCCCATCTTTCTGACGATAAATGTAGTATTTTCTTGTATTGTGAAGTATTTTTAACTATTCTATTTTGTGTGTGTATTAAAAAGATTCTGTCCCCCCTCCCCCTCTCTCTCTCCCTCAGGTCACCAGGTCTTGTCTTTAGCATGTTAACAAGAACTAATCTATAACCTGATCCACTCACAGTCACTCCCACACCTACTCTGCCTCCTCTCCTCCTCCCACGCCCAACCTCACACCCACGCACCACTTCCCTAGGCGGCGAGGTAGACTGGTAGGCATAGCAGGTGGGCAGAGATGAAGCTGATTGTGGGAAATGCGTGGGTGGACTGGAAACTGAGTGGATGAATTAGCGACAGAGAAGATAGTAATTGGGGTGGATGGTACAAGAAAGCAAGTGAGACATGGGACTAAATGAAGAGGTAGTATATGTATGTGCTGGAATTACTGGGGGGAGTAGATATAGAGACTGATGAGTGAAGGTTATATGTAGGAAGTTTAGTTAATCGATGCTTAAAAGAGGAGGCAAGGCAAGGAAGGGAGACTGATAAGCAGATGAAGAGGTGAGGTAGGTAGGATTATGCTGGGATGCTTAAGGATAGACAAGGATAGTGACGATGGATTAAAAAGAAGAATAAAAAAAACCAGCAAAGGGCCAAGGAGATAATTGGGCGACATCAGAAGTGGGTGGAAAAGCAGGCAGGAAGGTGGGCGTGGGCGGGAGTGAAGGAGTGGGTGTACGTGCCTATGCTCAGATAAAAAGTGTACTAGAGAGGGAGGAGTGTGAATAGAGGTCAATGTAAAGAGAGAGAGAGAGACGATGGGTGGGTGGGTGGGTGGGTGGATGGGCGGGCTGGAAGGTTAATAGGCGGGCGAGGCGGATACAAGAACACAAAACACGGTACAGTTATGATGCAATACTTTGGTGTGGATAAATATGCGAGTGTTGGTGGTGGGTGGGCGGGTGAGTGGGTGAGTGGGTGAGTGGGTGG
>CM035207.1:12385135-12392635 GCA_020233015.1 Callinectes sapidus | reverse complement strand
TGGTTAGGGAAGTTTTCAAGGATGCATATTCTCATTGATGATGTAGGTCACTTGATAAACCATTGTTTTCACCAAAGACAGTTCAGAAATAGTCGTGGCAATCATTGAAACGTTTAAAAGAAAAATAAGGACTACAGAACCATCGGGGACTGACAACTCAAAACATCATTCCTGACGAACTCACGATAGATTACCCACACGTTAGGCAATGTTAAGTTTGAAAGGCAAATGTGGATACTGATCTTCATAGCTTATATTACACGACCCCTCCCTTTTTCCCTCCGTCCTTCTGTCTACTCACCGACAGTTTTGAGTGACAGTCGATACGCTCCCTAGACTCTCTATTCCCCCATTACTGCCCCCAGCTCTCTCCAGTCCCACGTGCCGCACCAGCACCCTCGTCCATCATGTTTAGGGTGAATGTAAGTAAGGGTGACCACGGGGGATGTGGATTAGGGTGTAAGGTGCAAGTATAAAGGGTTCAGGGTGTGGAATGAATGAGTGTTGTATATATTGTGAGTGCATGTATGGATGGACAGCTTATGGAGTACAAGTAATAGTATAGATAGCGTGTAAGTGTGTTCACGGTGAGTAAAGGTGAGAGTGCCAAGGGTGTGAGGAGCACGTATGGCGGGCGGTCAGTGTGGAGTGTAGGTAAGAGTGCAGGTCGCCTTTTAAAGTGCCGTGTTACGCTACACTGGTTCCAGCTACACCTGTTGCCTCCTCTTTCCATTACGAGGGTGAAGTGGTCTCTCATTTTCTGTATACGCGATTATGAATTTTCAAGGGGAACGAACGCGAGATTATTAATCAACATTTCACGGAAACCACATGAAATGAAACTGTTTTATGAAATCCCTGAAGTTGGCCAAACATTTAGATTGTAAATTTTATGGTTTTGTCGACGGACGAATGAAGGTTTGAATGGTTTTCGTTAAATTATTTAGCATATTTTGTCCGGCAGTCACCAAAATATATAGATAACGTTTTGTTCTTTTTTCTTTTTTTTTTTTGTTTGCTACGGCGGAAAAATGTTGCATCTTTGTGCTTTTGGTACACAACAATAACAACAGCAGCAGCAGCAGCAACAACAACAACAATGATAACAACTAACTCTGTTACTACCTCTATTATCATTGTTACTGCAACTGCACGTCGATGACAGCAACAACAAATACATGAACTCACTTACAACAGCAGCAACAACAATAACAACAGCAACAACTGCTACTACTACTTTTATGATTTTTAATACTACTGTTAATAAGATCACTAATTCTGCTACAACAAGAACACTAACAACAATAACAAATAACAAAAAACCAACAACAGTAACTACGTATCTATCACCAACCAAGGAAAAGAAACTCACAGCCTTCCCCAATACACAGCAGAACTAACCAATATCCAAATCACACAAACGATAACCCCAACCACTCACTCCCAACTCTTTTCACCACACGTAGGGACTCACACTATAGTGGATATATTTTTACTAAGATTTTGATTAGTGTCCCCTTTATAATACAAAAAGGAAAAAAACTAGACATATCACACACCTGCATAGAGGAGAGTGGTCAGCAGGAGTGTGGCGGCAAGGCGGGTGTGGGGAAGCGGGCTGCAGGCAGATAAGGGGCTGAGGGACAACATCACACCACCCTCCTACTCCTCCTCCACCTCCACCACCTCCTGCTCCTGCTCCTGCTCCACCTCCTGACAACCTCGCCCCAGCTGGTCCCTCGCCGCTACTCCTCCGCGTCTTAGTGCTTCAAATTTCTCTGCTGCTGCTGGTGCTGTTGTTGTTGCTCCTGGTGGTGGTGGTGGTGATAGTGGTGGTGATGGTGGTGTATTCGTTGTGGACTCGCCCGCCCCGCGCCTGTAAGTAGGAGGATACGGTAACAGTTAGGAAATGCCACTATAGAAGAAAAACGTTGGCTTAAAGAAGGAAAATAAATAATGTACGTGATGAAAATTAGTTGACAAGCAGATAGATGTATGGGTAAATGGGAAAAAAAAGTAAGATTTAGATGGATGATGGGATAAATAGATGCAGTGATAGATATATAAATAGAACGAGGGAGAGACATAAAAATATTCAAATTATGAAATAAAAACAGACGAAAATAAAAACAACAATAACCACAGAAAGACTAACACGAATCGTAACACCGAAATGGAAACAGAATGAGACGTGGAAAAGATAATAAGTGAACAAAAAGGATGCATGAACGGGAAACAAAGGTAGACGGATCGATACAATGAACAATATGACACAGAAAGAAGAAGAAAAACACAGAGGTAAAACAAACGTAGACAGACAGACAGACATGAATGAATGAATGGATAAGCAATAAAAAAAACACGAACAAAAAAAAAGTAACACGAACTAGTGAAAAAACATGAATGAATTAGAGGAAAGAGAGAGAGAGAGAGAGAGAGAGAGAGAGAGAGAGAGAGAGAGAGAGAGAGAGAGAGAGAGAGAGAGAGAGAGAGAGAGAGAGAGAGAGAGAGAGAAATACACTAGAACATACATGCACGGAACGTAAAATAAACCAGACAAAAGAGGTGACGAAAAAAAAATACATGATATCGGACAGAAAAATAAATGCAAGGCAAAATTGGCAGGGGCATCAGCACAGCTCCATCAGGGGGGGGGAGGGAGGGGGGAAGCACATATTTCAACTCTGGTTACGCGGACACAAAATAATACCTCAACCCAGAGAGAGAGAGAGAGAGAGAGAGAGAGAGAGAGAGAGAGAGAGAGAGGGAAGCACTACACTCCATTATTTTTACCTCACTTCTCTTTTTTTATCTTCATCTCCTCCTCCTCCTCCTCCTCCTCCTCCTAGGTTATCTCAATTTTCTCCCTCACTTCCCCTCTCTGTAGCCAATCCTTCCCCCGTCCCTCTGGCCACCCGTAAAGGCCCGCATTCTTACGCCCAAAAGCCCATTTCAAGACGCAACGAGAATACGCCCACAGCAAGCGCGCGCCCACACACACACACACACACACAGGAAGGGTAAATAGCATGCATTAATCCACCCTCCCGCAACCCCGCCCCGCCTCTCCCTTTTCAACAATGCTCCGGTGGTACAGATTTACACCGCCCCGCCTCGTCTCTCCACTACCTACAGCATCCATGACCACCAAAAAGACGCTTTACAATGCCCCACTCTGCCTCTTGTATACCCCACCTTTCCCGCGCCCCTGTGAGAGATCTTCAGTGCCCCGCCCCGCCCCGCCCCGCCCCGCCCCGCCCGTGCTCAATACATACTCCCCCGGAAGCAGAGTGGGAGTGCAGAAGTGCGGGTAAGTGAGCGGCATGTGTGGTGCAGATGCTGTAGTTCCCTCCTTCCCTTTCATCGCCTCCCCCTCATTCCCTCCTCCTCTTTTTCTCCCTATCTCCTCCTCTCTCTCTCTCTCTCTCTCTCTCTCTCTCTCTCTCTCTCTCTCTCTCTCTCTCTCTCTCTCTCTCTCTCTCTCTCTCTCTCTCTCTCTTTTATTATTGTCTATGTGCCACGTCACCCACATAATTTTCTTCCTTCATATTTCTATTTATGGTTTGCTCCCCAACTTCTCTCCTCTGTCTGCTAGTCTCCCCTATCCAGCTCCTCTCCCCTCCCTACCCTCACTTCCCTTCCCCGACATGTGGTCTTCCAACGCACACCACTCCCCTCATTCATCCTCTCCCATTCCCCCTTCTCTCCTGGGCGGTTAATGTGCCAATCTCTAACTCTCTTCTCAGGGGGTGAAGGGGTATAGGTTGGCTAAGCAAACACACACACAGACACACACACACATACACACACACACACACACACACACACACACACACACACACACACACACACACACACACATGACCATGGTTAAAATCTTCAACAAATAATAAATATATACTTCCTCATTATTTTTCTTATTCATTTATCTTCCATTTAAATACTAGATTAAGTGTCAAGACCATCCCATCATGTGAATTATCTCTCCTTAGAATGCCTTACTCATTAAACTGTGTATTATCATTATTACTATTACTATCTTTCATTATTACTATTACTATTACTATCTTTCTTCACTTACTAACATGTCACGTATTTATGGCTCAGGTGTTTCATCAATTTATCCATTTATTCTTCTTTATAAAACCGAAAGTGACAGGATAGCTACCCCAAAAAAGTCTGAGAAAGAAAAGTGAGTAAAAAATATATATATATGGCAAAGATGAAAGTAGTACATGTTCAGTGTGGTGAGTGTAGTAAACAAAGGTGGTGATAGGGGGTCACCTGAACAATTAGAGGAAGGTGAACTCTGAGCGACCAACCAGTGCTGCCTAAAGCTAACAAAGCAAGCAGGCAAGCAAGGAATCAAGCCAAGCCAGGGGACCGGAGAACAGTGTTGCGGCTCACGGGCAGGTCATCAGCCCCTCGTAAAGAAGCTTAGTACAGCATTGTTAACCACCACCGGGATGGGACTCAGGCGCTAAGGTGCACTCAGAGACGCTCAGGGGAAGGAACCTGCATGAATCTGTCGGTGTGAAGGTTTGCTGAGGCGGTGATGTCCTCATGAGCGTGTCTAGATTTCACGCACTCCCGCACCTACACACACAGAGACACACACACACACACACACACACACACACACACACACACACACACACACACACACACACACACCATTATTATTTGAATATTTGTCCAGAAAACTAAACTCATCTCAGGAGTGAAAGCAACACGAACGCTTGATAATAAAAAGAACAATAAAAGGAAGAATCGACCATGTACCGCCGCGGCCCTTGTGTGTAGCCCCAGGTGGTGATGAGGCGAGACAGGGCGAGGCCGTGCCTGTCCCCCACGCAGCAGCAGCAGCAGCAGACCTCCTACCACCAGACCCAGTATTACCTGCTTCAGACCCCTCAGCAGTCAGCCTCTCATTTCTTTATGTGAGAGAGAATAGCTGGTCGAGGACAACAAAAACAATGAAAATAAAAGGCCTACCAGTTTGCCAGTCCCCTTAAAGTTCAAGAGAATTAACCAAAACATAGGGACACCAAGCCTCACACACACACACACACACACACACACACACACAGACAGATACTCCTAGGAACACCAGCCTCTCGGTACACACGCCCAGCAGCTCTCCTAGTAGTCTGTCCCTGTCCCCCGCGTACAGTACAAGGGCACTGGGACTCAACACCAGTCTCACCACCCCAGCCCATCATCAGTCCTCATTCAAAAATCATCAAACTCTTTCCCGGCCACATCTATTATGCATTGCAGTGTTTCATTATTCAGTTTTAGTTAGCAATTCAGAATCAGCAACTGTGTTATTGATTGAATCTATTTTAATTTCACGTCGGCTTAATATAACAGGCGGTTTTTAATCATGATTTATATTAATAGAAACAAATATTCAATCAGACAGAAAATGGAAGGATATAAATAATACAAATGACAGAACAATGAGTTCCCAAATGGTTATTTTTCTACGGTAAAAGATGAATTATTGCAAAAGTTTGATTATCGTACTTTTAAATCGGCACACCGGCAAAACAGGACGCCTCTGTTCGCCGGCAAATATCCGAAACTTGTATGCATAAAAAAAAGTTACATGTAAAACTTTCGTCAAATCAACGAGCAGCATCCAGCCAAACCATTAGCCCAACTCAACACGGATGTTTAACAAGTGATGCATGATATTTAAATTCTATACGCAGGCTCTCTGTTTGCTTTTATTACTACATCGATAAATCGGAAAAAAAACTTCATAACTAATTGCTCTACGTGAAATAAATCAGGGTGGAGGGTGTTCCCATACTTGGGGAGGAGGCATGAGTATCAATAGACACGCCTCATGTTCCGCAGCGCTCACCTCATCACACCACACCACCACCTCATCACACAAAGGGAACTGCACCGCCACGAACAGCATTTTTTTCCTCACTATTATATATATGTTCATTTGTTAGTATTTTCATATTGTGTTTTTGTAACTTGACAACTGGAGCATCAAGTTTCAAACAACAGCGCAGTGTGCACTCAGCAGGCCTCGGCCACACCTGCACGTCACTGGCCAGCGGCGACATTGATGAAGCACTTCTCTTGATTCCGAGGGTTTAATTGGTTTCAGTCTGAACACACACTGTTTCCCTTAGTAATGTTACTTACGTTATATTCAAACAACAACTGGCAATTTAATTTTGTCTCTCTCTCTCTCTCTCTCTCTCTCTCTCTCTCTCTCTCTCTCTCTCTCTCTCTCCCTCTCTCTCTCTCTCTCTATCTCTCTCTCTCTCTCTCTCTCTCTCTCTCTCTCTCTCTCTCTCTCTCTCTCTCTCTCTCTCTCTCTCTCTCTCTCTCTCTCTCTCTCTCTCTCTCTCTCTCTCTCTCTCTCTCTCTCTCACACACACACACATACACATGATTCGTGTGAATTCTGAAAATAAGGAAGATATCTGATATTCCTCCAAGACCAGCTTACTTTCAAAACTGATACACTTTTCACCGGTGAGGACACTTAGCAAACTCACTACCAGGATGTGAAAATGTCTGAAGGCTTCTTACCCTTAGAAAAATCAAGGTGAAAATGAAATAAACAACCTATTACGAACATAGTAAAAAAAATATATATATATAACAAAAAGATCCTGAACACATACAAATTAGAAGAGAACACACGAAACAACCCTGGCGTGACTGGCGGACACCTGAACACGTCGCATAAACATTTCACGAGTCAGTGCAGCGACAAGCATTCGAGCTGAAGCAAACCGTCACATCGGAAACAAGAAAGCAAAACCATCCGTCACCACCAACAAAAGATATGTGTGGTGCTCTAAATGAACCAAACACTCGAGCAGCACACCCGGAAAACAAGACGCCGAGTGTGCTTCCAAAAGGCGCTAATTCGAGGAGCACATTTGACCTAAACAATATGCAGCGACGTTGATTTGAACAGGACAGCGGATAGAGAGATTTACGTCAAGGTGGGCGGCCAATTGATAACCTTCATATGGACTGACTAACACATATCTTACAATTTTGGGATAATGTCAATTTTTATTCAGATTGATTTGCCCATGTGTATATTTTCTTTTTTCCTTTTCATTTATTTTTATTTTTATTTATTTATTTATTTTTTTTGGGGGGTGAAAGGATGGGCAGGAACAAAACTCAGCACCAGGTCATTTTGTAAATTGGGGGAAATTTTAGCAAACTGCGTACCAAAATGACAAGCGGTTTGGTTAATCTCTAGACAACTTCATTTTTTTTTTTCCGCAGAGAGAGAGAGAGAGAGAGAGAGAGAGAGAGAGAGAGAGAGAGAGAGAGAGAGAGAGAGAGAGAGAGAGAGAGAGAGAGAGAGAGAGAGACGCCAGCGCAGCGTATTTTTACTCTAGCGAGTCACATGCAAATCACACAGCTTGGAGGGAATACAACGCACCTTCCAAGATAAAAATAGACACGGGGAGACACAAGCATTGATAGTAAAAGAAACGTAAACAA
>CM035207.1:12260087-12328383 GCA_020233015.1 Callinectes sapidus | reverse complement strand
TCTCTCTCTCTCTTTCTCTCTCTTCTCTCTCTCTCTCTCTCTCTCTCTCTCTCTCTCTCTCTCTCTCTCTCTCTCTCTCTCTCTCTCTCTCTCTCTCTCTCTCTCTCTCATATCAGCTTCAGATGTACTACATTTTGCAATCTGTCGTATATGTGCCGTATATGTACCACTGAGCTGATATGGGTTAACCCATATGGGATTCTAATTTAACGCATACGGTTGTACTATTTCATACATGTCAGGTAAACACATTATAAAAGAAAGAAAGAGATTGAACACATGCACTTGCAGATGATGTGCCCCATGAACCACCTGTGTGCCCTAACTGGGGCAAGAAATACTTCCCCGATGTCAGGATCTGTGATGGATTCTACGAATGCATTAATGGTGAGAGAAGGCACAAACTGTGTCAAGCAGGGCAGGTTTTCAGTTCCGCTGATCCCAACACGCCCTGTACTGACGCTGCCAACGTATTCTGCCCACCACTACCACCACGTAAGACTCTCTCTCTCTCTCTCTCTCTCTCTCTCTCTCTCTCTCTCTCTCTCTCTCTCTCTCTCTCTCTGCTGTTATTCGATATTAGCACACACACACACACACACACACACACGTCCACCTAACAATGGATCTTTTCCTCAGCCGTGCCGTGGAACATGCCAGAGTGCGGGGACCTGAGCTGGAAACATCTACCTGTTCCTGACGACTGCAGCGCCTTCTTCGAGTGTCGAGGAGGCATAGCTTCGTGGCGAAAGTGTCCCGAAGATCTGCTGTACAACTCCCGCAGCCCCGCCACGCGCTACCCCTGTGACTACCCTTTCAACGCACAGTGTGGCGCCCCACAAGGCCCACCAGTGCCACCCCCATGGGGTTTCCTTGGTCCGATGCCACCACCAAGAGGACCCTCTGTTCCGGTGTCGCCACCAAATGACCGTCAGTCAGGCAACTCCACGAAAGTGTTTAACTTCTACACATACGTGACACACAACTGGTAGCCTTTGGCATCCCCGTCACTACAGAAGGGTCTTGTATGTTGTACTTTGTTGTCACTGGAGGGAGAAGGCGTGCTCTGTTTTCCGTGTTGTCTAGCGTCATTCCTACATATTATATTGTTTGACCCTGACGAGGCTAGTATTGTTCACCTATAGTTACATTCAGTCTAATTTGAGGCTAATGAAGAATGACCAATCCTTAATGTAGGTGATTGAGATGCCTTTACATCCATCCATTATGTAATTTGCATTTCCTGATGTTTGATTAAGCGTCGCTTCTATACTCTTGTAACAAATTCAACACATGGAAGTGCTAGATGGCACTGTTTGCTTCATCCCACCACAACCACCGTCTACTCTCCCCCCATCTATATATATCTATATCTATATATCATATTGAGAGAGCAAAGCGTTTCACAATAGGTAAGACCACAGGATGTCCAGGCCAAGCCCACTATGGTCCTCGCTCACACCTGGCTGATAAAAAGACTCTACAAATGTTTCCGCCAGATGTATCAAGAGAGCGTGTGTTGCTGATAGAAGGGACTGCTGGTTTCGTAAGATTAATGGTTTGAGGCTTTCATAAGGGTTACTTTCAAAGGTGAAGTATTCCTTCCTTAATGTTAATGTATTATTGATAAACTTCTTTCACTTATAATGAGGAGGTAGCAGACACTTACCGCAACATTAGTTTACTCTCAGTGAGGTCTAATAGCATCAATTTTAATCTTGACCAGTTCTGGCTGGCCTGTTCTGGTCTGGAGAGGTTGACGAGGTACTGTGAGCTCTCATTAAGGTTAGTGTGAATTCTCCTCCCATACGGTTTGAGGACGCTAGAGTATGTCTTTGCCCAGTGTTAGCAGCTGAGGGCGTTGGGCCATGAGGTCTTCTCTTCTCCTCCACTGCTGCACCCTACGCTCTATGGGAGGTGGTATCTGTACAGTTCCAGGCACTTTCATCCTTTACCGTTGCTACCTATCATCGCCCCACCGCCTGATAAATGTGGAATTCTGCCCAGGTAAGACTAACAGGTGTATGTGAAATGGATTATATTTTCATAGTAACACATTTCTCCCTTATCTGGTAGTCATACTGATTCCACCCGGCCTTCCCCCCACTCGATGTCTTCTGAGGCTCTGTGGGCTAAGGATGGTGTGGACGAGTGACCGCTCAAAGGCTTCACGTTTTCTATAGACTGATAGCCAAAGCTATAAGGGGAGACTCTATCAGGTGCAGTTTGGGTGAATTTCATTGCTTGAGGAAGAAAGACCATGCACGGTTTTTGTGCAAAGTTAAGTCTAGAAGTTAAATGAATGAATATGTTTTAGTATAAAAATATCTTTTTTTCTTGTGCAAATAGAGAAAGCTGGTTAAGCGCAGCATAGAGTAAAACAAAAACAAAACAAAACAAAAATTGGCCCACTTAGTTGTCAGTTCCTTCACACACACACACACACACACACACACACACACACACACACCACTTAAAGCACTAAATATCAACCTGAACATACTTCAAAATACCATTCAACATCTCAAAATGCCCCTAACCACATCCACACTCACTAGAAACACCCAATATACACTCAGGCCACCTCCACACACCCAACAAAACTCCCCCTCCCCCCTGGAATTCACAGAACCCATGCCCCCCGTGAATACACCACTGCCTTAGATCCCTCACAGCGATCTTCATAGCAATGCCCACCCCGCATTTATTTTTCTCTTTTTTTCTACGGACCTCCATTCTCTCGATCATTAATACCTTTCTCTGATAAACTGTGGAGCTCCATAGTCAGACTTATCTTCCTCTTTTCTTGCTATAGTACCTTTTATTGTCTATTTTTATGAATTTCGATAATCTTTCTGTTCTTTTGGGTCAGATAGGAGCACCGTTGGCGACACAGACACTTCCACCACAACAACGCCAAGATGATGGCCGTAGCGTCAGCCGAGAAGCGTCCTCTTAAACGTCAAAAACTAGGCCCCCCAGACGTCTACCCACAAGATGCCAAACAGAAAGAGGTGCAGTGACTCGTGTGTTATAATGAGTTAATGTGAGAATGCTGAGTGGCGGCAGTGAAGGGGGTTGTGCTGTGTGTCATTGGGTGGCGTGACAGCCGCCGCCCATTTTCCGTTCCTCGTTGTTGTTATCCCTCATTAGTTGTGTTGTTTCATTGGGTCACTTCAGGATGAACCGTCTGGAGTGAATCTGCATTTCGTTTCCATTGCGTATCAGTATTTTTTTTTCTTTTTTTTTTCTATATCCTCCTTGTCCCCCCCTCCCCTTCCCTCCTAAAACACGGGCCATCCCCCCCAAAAAAATACTGCTTTGCGACGAAAAACACACAGAAGTAATACGTAACTGACCCAAATGTATCACCAAGTACCACAAAAGTAACAGTACAAATTTCGGACTGTTCCTGCTGTGGAGAGTACTCACCGCCACTGCTGACCAACCTAATCTAATCTCACTTATATAATTTAACCGAATACTAACTTAAATCTAACGTAGTTGATAGACACACACTGTGGAGACATCTTTCTTAGCATAGATTAACCCAATTAAGTTGATTTTACCCAAGGAAACTAACCTGGCCTGACTGGCAAGGCTAAGAAATCAATATGAAGTTGTTACCTTATTTCTCTTCATAGAATCTGACAATGTAATAAGAACGATAGAGGTGACACCCTGCACTGACAGGAACTTTCCACAGACTAGTTCAAATCGAGTCACTTCTCTCCACAGAGTGCTCTGATTGGCTAGATATATTATGTATTACTTCTACTGGCCAGTGGTTGCCTGCTCAAATGAGTGAACCAATCATTGTGATTGAATTTCCACTTGTGCAAATAATGTGACAATATACATGGTGTCCCTCAGGCCCTCAGTGCTCACCAGTCCATCACACATCAATAAAAAACTGCTAAATCCTCAAAAAATGTTGTCAGCATAATAAGCAATTTGTAATGGATATATATAAGAAAGGGTTTAGAATAGTCGGAAAGAAAAACTGTATAATATAATGAGAAGGGTAAGAAAAGTCATGTTGGTATAGTTGTGAAAGAATATAAAAATACTGTTGATATTTGTACATTCACACCTTCATGCTTATTGTTCTCAATGTTATTTTTAGAGCAGAATGAGTAGAGGAGGAGTGTGAAGCCAAAAGGACATGCATGGCACAGACTTAGGCTTATGTTTCCTCATGAGAACAAAGCAGAGGTATGTTGCGTATGTAAGGACACAACTGCCACCAAAATTCACACCAAGCAGACCAGAGAGTCCTAAATGTGACACTCTCTCCACTCACTCCTAACCAGCGTCACTCAGGCAGCTTCAAGCATGCCGAAGACAAAGTCACTAGAATTAAATTAATAAACATAGGTACCTATCACACACCATCACCACCTGTACATTGATTCAGGTAACATCCATTGTTCTATAGTCAAAGAGGAAGTATAAGATTTTCCTTTATAGAATTGTTATATTACCTTTTTTTGTTATCATTATTATTGGGATATATTATCATTATTATTTTCTTGTTCTCTTTTAGTTTTCCTTGTTCTTCCTTCCTTTTCATTGTTGTGTAATACAAAAGCATGTGCTTGATAGCAAGGGACCTTCACTTACTCAGAGCTATTATTAGGCTGAGTATTAACACACCAAGAGAATAAGAAAGGTACATTAAGTATATATGACAGCCTTTTGATCATATTTGGGTACACTAAGTATATATGACAGCCTTTTGATCATATTTTTACTTTTCCATTTTGAAAGGGAAGGAAGGGAATTCATCCTGCTGTGAATATTGAAGGAAAGGTGTATAGTACATGGTATCATTATTGTGGTCACCTTGAATGTTTTTATTGTTGTTTCAGGATGAGCTGGATGATGTGAGTGTGAAGCAGGGCTTTACTCACCGGCCACAGATTCAAGATGAGTACAGCAGTGCTCAGAACACGTCCATCACGCCAGCCAAGGTATGTGTGACTGTCTGTGGTGTTGTGGTAGTCTGTAAGTTACTTGTGTGTGATACCTGGCTATGGCTACACTGGAACAAGTTCATGAGGTTGTGTTGTGACAAATTTTGTGATGTTTATTTGTAAAGAATCAATTCCATGCTATTGTATGATTCATCAAAGATCTAGCAACAGGGCTGAGGTTTTCTAATTAAACTAATGTATGTGTTGAAAGCATTGCCAAAATATTAGGGGATTTACGTACTGCAAAATACAGGACCTGTGACCAAACTAATCTGGATGCTTTTATATGTATGAGTGGAATGGAAAACAGCAGAAATTAGGAAACTGTCTGATGTAGACATGATATGATTGCATTGATGTTATTAGGATCTGATCCTATTACTGTACATGGTAACACCTCTACAGTGAAATGTCTCAAGAAAAATTTGTATCACCCATACCAGTTCGCTTTTATTTAAGATCTCTGAAGTGCATTCAACAATCATGCATTTCTTCTTTTTCTCTGCCATGAAAACCATTGCATAATGTTTCACCAGTAAAACAATAATACTTCCCCATTGATGTATAGTATGGTTTATTGAAAGATATATTGATTGCATCCCTATTTTTCTTCTTTTTACCTTTTCATAATGCTTAGATTCTGAAGATATACCATTTTGTACCTTGATGAACATAATTCTATTTTAACTGTGAAGTGCAGGACTCAATACATGAGCACCTGACACTCATTCTCAGCTCAGAGAAACCTTTCATTGATAATAAGTGTATTATGACATCTAGGAATTTGTATTTACCGATAATTTGTCATTAAGTTTTAATGATGTCATTCCATGTAGTAGAAGTGTAAGTTGTTTATAAGAGCAAGGAGGTGTGTACATATTTATTTGTATTCTATGTACTATGCATTTTGAGTTTATCTGATAAACTAGAAATGCACAGATTAGCGGAGTGACTCCACTTGTATTTTGCTGTGTGTGCACAGTACTATTTATACACAGCAGTAGTGAGCTACATTGATGTGATTCTAACCCCAGGCAGCTTTGTCACAGCCTCGAGTTGGACCAAGTAGTATACTACAGTTTCTCACAGCAGGAAAGGTAATTCACTGTGATTGAATGCATGCTTGAGAGTTGGATGCAGAAGTGACATCTCGTGATAGACTCCATTTAAACTGCCCCATCTTTCCATCAGCAGGAGAGTAATGAAGTGATGGTACACACTGATATCAAGATAAGTAACACATCACAGTGACAATGAAGGCCATACACAATGTAAAGGGAAGAAAGACAACATTGGGCATAGTTGTAACTCAGCAACAGTATAGCAATAACACATCAATATGTTTTGACAGTAACTTTTTGCAGTTGTACAGTTTACTTTTTTCATACACAATTATTCAAAATGTATCCACTTTACTAGTATTTGGTCTGAACTAACAATGCACATTTTTTTTAGGTTGCAAATTACTTTAATGCCATCCTCAAGAAGAAGGCAGAGTGCAACCAGCTGCCAGACACAGCCAGGAAGAAACAGCAGATTAATATTAAAGATAATTTTTGGCTGGTGACACCAAGATCTAAGGCAGCAATTGAAGCTTGGTTTAAGGATCTTGCAGGATCCAAACCTCTGACATCCCTGGCAAAAAAGGTAAGTTGCATTTGCAGTTCACCATTGACAAATTCTAATCTCAACATTTTGGTAATAATATAAGAACTATAAGATCTTGGTAATAATAAAAGAACTATAAGAGAAGCTGCAAGAAGCCATCAGACCTACACTTAACAATCCTTGAAGTAATTATACCCTGTTTTTTTATACACTCATCTGCATTTAGTTACAATGATTCATACAATAAACTGACTTCTTCCTTGATAATTTTGTAGTATTTTCATTTTCTAATGAACTCCTCATCCTCCAGGTTCCAATCTTCAGCAAACGCGAAGACATGTTCCTGACGCTGTGTGAGTACTCGGTCCCCATGCTACGGGCCACGTGGTTCATCAAAATGACGTCAGCTTACCAGGAGTCAAAAGTGGCGGAGTCAAAGATCAAGAAGCGACAGCAGCCAGACATTGCACAAGGTAGGCTGGCTGTGTTTACGTCAAAATTGTGAGCCACACGGAAATATTTTTAGTTCAAAGCTGGTCAGTAAGGGACCAGATTGTTGGACGGTGAATGAAGAGGGAGGAAGACCTAAGAAGCAGTTCAAAGCGTTACAGTTTCAAAGAAGAAGAGGAAGAAGAGTGTATTAGTACTCCTGTGGTAGGTACAGCAACACAAGAATGATTTAATGTACGTTATACCAAAGCATAAGGCAGTAGAAGCAAACTAAAAAAATAGGCTTGAAAATAGCTATAACAAGTCGGTAAAGCCACAGCACTCTTACAACCCTAAATACTGTTCAGCAAATAAGAAAATGTGGATGAAAAAGGGAGAATTAAACTAAAATATTAAAAGAATAGCGGAAGTCACTATAAGGTAGGTATATAGTCTCTCTCTCTCTCTCTCTCTCTCTCTCTCTCTCTCTCTCTCTCTCTCTCTCTCTCAACACAGTAATAGATGTTTACCTAAATGTCAGAAAAGTTCATTAGGAAGAAAAAAAGCTGAGAACACTTTCCTCTGTATATTTCTCTTCTTGTTGAGAGTTGAGGCATAATGGTAATTCACTCTGATGTATGTGTGTTTTATTTATTTATTTATTTTCTATTTAGTTCTATCAAGCTTGTGGATGAGGATGAGAGGTGGAATTAGGCATCGGTGCTTACACAGGGAGTGCCACAAATAGATCTTCCCTCATTTTCTTATGTTTCTTATATTTTTTATTAATCCTTTTCCAGAGTGGACACAGACTCTCACCAGACTTCTACGGGATCAACTCAACAAAATAGCAGAGATCTACCTGGGTAACCCCTCTGCTGCCACTCCCCCTGTAGGAGCACCAGCAGGCAGCAGCACACCAGGGGGCACTATGACATCACCTGCCTCAGTGACCACCACCCCGTCCTCCACACCAGCACAGCCGCCTCAGTCCAGTCCACACAACCCTGGTGAGTCAGCCCACACCACTGGTAACGTGCTTTCTTTGTGGTTACTAGAGGTGGCTGAGGTACTGTTCTTTGGCTGGGATATTATTTACCTCAAATTTTTTTTATGTAGGAGGGGAAAGCTGGCTAAGGACAATATAAAGGTACTCTTAGTTGCCAGTTCCCATGCAGTTCTGAGAGAGTTAGCCAAAAAAAAAAGAGAAAAATGTCTTGAAACTTTATGGTTAATGCCTGAAAAGCTTATGAAAAAGATTTTTAAAAACCCTCGTACACATGGAAAACATTAAAAAAACGTCAAAAACATAAAAACATGAAAACAATAGAGAGAGGCTTTCACGGTGGAGAAATCGGCCGACTGGCGGGAAGCCAGCGTTGCCCGCCATGTGTGTTTGTGCGAATTGAGAGGCCACGTTAGGATTAGAGGTAAAAATTTCTTTGCCAAATGTGTTCAGATTGGGAAGTGTTAAAGTCGAAGGGTGTTGGAATCAAGAGGTACCACTGTAGTTTTATTGCCTTGTAGTGATGTCCCATTACACTGAAAATTTTATGAACATTGTCTTTGGTGTATATTTCTATAACAAACATGCACATCTTCATTGAACTTCTAATTTACAGGTTTGTCGGGATCGTCTAGTGGAGGTACACCAGCAGGAGGGACAGGACAGAACACTACGGCCGCCCAGCTGGCTCATGTGTTGCGTAACTGGAACTACTGCCTTCAGCTGGCTCACTTCATGTATCAGGTATGCTGGCCCAAGGTTCACTGGTGTTTGTGGCGCCTTACCTCTGTTGTTCACTCACTCTAACGTTCAAATGGGTAACATACGATACCTAAAAGAATTACATTGGTAACCTCTTCAGTACCATGATGCTTTTTTAATATTCATTGTGCTTACTATTGGGTGATTTTCTACAGCTTCAGAAACTTGTATGGGGATTTGAATAATGAAGACTCTGCCCATTAATTTTCTCATCTCCATAGACTCCTACTGATGTCAATAAAATTGTTAAATTACACCCAAAACTCAAGGTAGAAATGTTTCCTAGTGCTGAAGGGGTTGAAGTAAATTTGAAGCTGCGATGAGGTAATGGCAAAAGTAAAACAACAATTTTGGGAGGTTTAAATGGATTTTAAGACTAGAAATTTATCCAAGAAAACTTACATACTTAAGAATCTGTTATTGCTAGCCTGGAAAAATAGACAGAAAAAATAAGTAAAAAGTTGTGTAACATTATATAAGATGTACCTGTATAATTCAATGGTTTGGTTTTATTCCCGCAGGAGGGACTGCTGGACCGTCAGGAGCTGCTGGAGTGGGTGGTTGATGCATTTGTGCGTTGGCGAGGGAGCGAGCATGATGTGGTGCTGAGGGTGGTGCTGCCCTTGCCTCTCCAGTACCTCGATGAAATCACTCAGTCCGAGTACCTCTCCCGCAAATTGGCTCACTACTCTGCTGTTAAACTGACCCAGCTGTGCCACGACTCGGGCTACTCATCTCCCAGGCCTCAGTCACCTGTCAATCCAAGCAGTAATGGGTAAGCATACTGGCATTCTGTATTTATGTCCTGCTTGTTTGTCACCATTTTATTTCACCAGGCAGTGTAGCAACTCAACCCTCATTCGCGATTACACCTTCTTCCTGGGACTTTTTTTTTTTAAAGATGTTATTGAGGGAGTTTATCATGAGGCATCAACTCTCATTTACCAGACAGTCAAGTATTTCTAAGTGAATTTGTCTCATGTTGGTGATTCTTATGACTCAATTTGTATGTCTTTTTTCAGGCTAAGTGTGAGTGCCCCAGCATCAGGCAGCAATCAGCCAGCAGGCTCCACCGTCAACCCTCTGATGTCCACCTTCCAAGAGCTGCTGTCCTGCCATCAACACCGCCCTGTTGTTCAAGCTACCTCATGTTTTATCCAGGTAAGAAACACTGTATTAGATAAATGTGAATGGGGAATATTTCTATGAGTTAATCATTATTATTATTACCATACACACTGCTTGGATTCAGCAAGAAGGAAGGATAGTAAATGACAGGAGTGGCAGTGCAGCATTGACAGTCACGTTGGTGATAAATATAGGAGGATGGAGTGAGAAGTCATACCACAATGTTTATCATTATTTTACTACTTGGTTTTATGAAGTATCAAGTAGAATGTTAAAAGGATGAACTGCTTGAAGAGAGTGCTGACAGATAGAGAGAGATTGGTGTGCAGCAAACAAGAGAGGCTGTGTGTGACGGAGGTGAATGGAGAGCAGCAGTGGTGGATGCATGAAAATAGTTTGGTTTTGTCAGGCACTGGAAGGAATGTGAATGTATGTGTATGCATTAGCTATTCCTATAAGACACACACAAAAGGCATCTGTCATCTTTCTTGTGTATTAAAGAAGGAAATAAGACTGAGATGTAGTGATATATATATGTGTGTATATGTATTTAGACCCTTGATGGGCATTGACAAAAATAAATACTTGACTTGCAGGCAATCACCCTTGACTGTCCAACGGCAATGGTGTGGAACAACGCTGGGGAGGGCAAAGCGTCTTCCTGGCTGACTGGCTCCCCTCTAGACCTCCTCCCCTGCCCACCCTCAGACCTGCCCATGCCTCCGCGCTACAACAACCAGCACATCAGGGCACAGCTGCGCGTCATGGAGGAACACATCCGCCAGCGAAGCCGGTCAGCGGAAAACAGGTGGTCGCTGGACAAGTATGCCGTGAATGTAGCCGGCTCAACCATCAACCGGGTACTGGGCGCCCTGGACTCTCTCGATCGGCACTGCTTTGACCGCGTCGACTCGAACAATTCCCTTGATACTCTCTATAACAAGATATTTGGGTCTTCAAAGGAAACAACTAATGAGAATCCAAGTAGCAATAGCAGTTGTAGTAGCACAGTATATCCTGGAAACAACAGCAGCAGCAGCAGCAGCAGCAACAACGCAGCCAACAACAGCGACGAGGCCATCGTGAGGACTCTGTGCGAGTGGGCCGTGTCTGTGCAGCGCTGCGGGGAACACCGGGCCCTGGTTGTGGCTCGCCTCCTGGAAAAGAGACAGAATAATCTTTCCCAAGCCGAAAATGACATGCCAGATGAAAAAGACTCGGTGACGTCAAACCAGATGGTGACGCCGGGGGGCTGCACCTTCCAGGGGTTGTTGTTGAAGTTTTTGGACACCCAAGCACCTGTGTATGGTGAGTGATGGGGGAAATATTGCTCATTTACTATTCTTATTGACTCAAAGAACATGTTGCTCTATGGATTGAATTCTGTTAAATTGCCTCTTCTTTTCCACAGATGAGAATGCATTGTCTGTGAGGTCTCAAGAGTTTGGTAATTTGGTGCTTCTATTCTCTGAACTGATTCGTCAAGACGTGTTCAGCCACGACACGTACATGTGCACCCTCATCTCACGCGGGGACTTGGCCACCGGGACTCCCGATCTCAAAGCTGACTCGTCTTTTGGAGAGAAGAAAGAAGTAAGTGGTTTTACTCCTCTTGAATCAACAAAACTGTAAGATTTCACAAGCATCAATAATTTTTTTCCCTTCTTATTTCACACATTGGTTTGGTTAACTTAGGTTTTACTGTTCTTGAATCAACGAAACTCAAAAATTTCCCAAGCATAAATAATTTTTCCCCTTTTATTTCACACATTTCTTTGATATACTTCTTCATGTTATCCCTTTAATACTGGGACACATTTTTATCTTGAGTGTTTTGGTGTAATTAGATGATTTTATTGACATCAAGAAGGGTCTATGGAGGGGAGAAGATTAACACCCAGAGTCTTTACTGTCTTAATCCGCACACAGATTTCTGAAGCTGTATAAAAATTGCCAAAAAGTAAGTAGAATAAATATGAAAACATGCCATGGTATTAAAGAGATTAATAAAGAATGTACATACAAATAATGCACTGGGGACCACACAAACTACATGATTCTTTTTTTTCATTTTCTTTTTTTTCTTTTTTTGTGATTTTTAAACTATATTATACAATTTTAGATCAGTTTCATGAACAGTAATCTGGCCATGGCTGTGTACGAGAAGCATCATTTTATCCCCTTCCTTACATTTCAGGACGGCACTGATAACATTGACGACGACCTTGGGAAGATTCTACAAAAAATAGCAGTCAACACCAGCCTGGAGGAGTCTGGCTCGGGGGGAAGGGGAGAGCTGGGGGTGGAGGGCAAGCAGCGGCCACCCAGGCACCTTGTGTACGCCCAGCACTTCCCTCTCCCTCAGGATGACGCTTACATGCATGAAATCAACCAGGTAACTCCACCACTAGGCACACACCTCCCCTTTTTATTATTTTCTTATGTATTTTTATTTTGTTTATGTCAGGAAATTGGCTGTGTAAGAAAAAATTGACGCTTTAGGTTAAAAAATTGTAACTCTCCAGCTAACACACACCTCTCCATTTTATGTGTTTACTTTTTTTATATATATATGTGTGTAAGAGTGGAAACAAGTTAAGGGCAATAAAAGTTGTGATTAAAAAGACCCACTGAGGTGCTGGTTCCCCAAGGTAATGGAGCCATGTGTAGTTTTTTATTAGAATTGTACCTTGTTTCTGTATGGAGTTTTCTGTTCCTTTGCACTAGGAACCCTTTTTTTTTTCATTATTGTCTTGGATACCCAAAAATTGCTTGGTCATTTTGCATCTATCAAAGGTTAGGTTAGGTATATTGAGTTATTTAGAATTATTTGAGTTTAGTTATTTAGTTAAGTTTGAGTTATTTGAGTGATTTATTGAGTATTTAGATATTTATTGAGTTATCATCCACATTATCTTACTATATAATCTGTAAAGGAATCCTATTATAGTTTGCGCTCCTGAAAACGCTGCCGTTCTTGTGTTAGGTGGCTGCAGGAAATTTGAGTGAAGTGGTTGTCATTGGAATCTGTTGTTGAATCTTGCAGCGCTATGTGTTGCTGTATGGCGTGGGCAAGGCCAGGGATGAAGCTCGAGCTGCCGTCAAGAAACTAACAAAGGAAATCAGCAAACTGTTCAGTAAGAAATGCAGCATTGACATAGCAGAAGGTAAAATGTTCATTGTGTGTTTTGTATCCATAGAGAAAACTGTCACTTATGATTTATACTATTAGTTGACTGTCAAGTTTTAAATTGTCTTCATATTTATTTCCTTCATGAAAAGATTTTGGACTTTTTCTAGTTGATGGAGCTTTTAACATGGATGCCTAGTATATTTCACCATTGCTATTATTCTTTTTTTCTTCTCATTCAGGAAAACATTTATCACTTGAAAAATTTAAAACTCAAGATTCAGTGTCTTTTTAGTTACGTATCCCATGTCTTCTTGGTTCCCAGGCGGCAAGGTAAAGAAGTCGTCACGAGGAGAGTTCAACTTTGAGAACATTTTGAGCCGGTTCTGTGCCCTGTCTTACTTTGACCAGCACCATATCACCAGTACTGTGGCCTCCCAGGTAAGACTCACCTCACCATCTGTCTGTCTGCCTCAACTCTCTCTCTCTCTCTCTGGGCCCGGACTATCTGAGATTCTTAACTATGTGACTTTTTCTTTGACGAATTTCTAGTCTCAGTATCCATATTAACCCTTTGAAATTGGTGTTGTACTTTAGCAGTTATCTCGTCGGTAGTGAATTTGAAGCTGCTGATTAGACGAGAATTACGTATCTAAGAGTTCTTGTACATCTTTACTTCACACTACTGCCCTGCTTGCCATATCACCTCACTGTCTATGTGCCTTAACTCGGAACACCACACCATAATCACACTCACTCAGGCCAACTCATGGAAGTCAAGTTATTATGGTTTTTTATTGTCTTTCCAGGTCCTAGAAGTATTATGGCTGTTTATTGTCTCTCTCAGCTCCTTGAAATATTAATGCTGTTTTTATTGTCTTTGCAGGTCCTTGAGATGCTGTCTGGTTGTGGTTCAGGGATGTCCAATTACTTACCCACTCATGACCACATTGCTTTCCTCATGGATCTTATGGAGGTGGCTCTCAATGTTCATGGCCTCATTGAACTGTGCATCCAGGTCAGGTTGAACTCTCTCTCTCTCTCTCTCTCTCTCTCTCTCTCTCTCTCTCTCTCTCATACCTTTGATGATTTCTCAACCCTACTTTAAATTAGAACTATTAATTACTTTCATTTATTCATTGTTATTCCATATTTGTAAGAAGGGAGTCTGGCCAAAGCCAAAATAAAAGGCTGTTAAAAGAAAGAAAGGTCCACTGAGGTGCCAGTCCCCAAAAGGTTTATAGAAGATCAATTTTTTTGTGTGTTTTTTTTATTATTCCGTTATGATTGTTGCCTCTTGTCTATCTATAATCTTATTGTCAGTTTTCTTAGGAGTCATTGATGGAGATACAATAATAGTCTAGACTCACCAGAGACAGAATGTTTAGTGTTCATCTTTTCGTGTTTGTTAGGTTAGGTTAGGAGTGAGTTTTTTTCTTTATTAGGTTGAAGAATCTTTTTGTGTTCATTAGGTTAGATGAGGTTAGGTGTGAATTCATCTTTTTTGTGTTCATTAGGTTAGGTATGAATTAATCTTTTTTTGTGTTTGGGTTACAGATCATAAAGGAAGTGAATGAAATAGAGGCTCAGCTGGTGGAGCGAGGGTGTCTGGCTGGCTGGTACTGCCCCACACTGTTGCTTCATGTGGTGGGAGTGCTCAGGAAGTACCACTGCTGCTTGTTGGGTGAGTAAAGCTATGTTAGGTTTGAAATGTATTGAAGTATGTTTTAGTGGTATTACCTCTTAATCTGATGCTTTAATATAGTGTGTTTAGAATGATTGTCTTGAGAATTCCTTGTCTTTATAGTGTTATCATATTGTCAAATCTTTTTAGTTGTAGTTAGGTTAGGAATGTATTAAAGAAAGTTTTTTGTGATATTTTAGTATAGTGTGAATAGATTGATTGTCTTGAGAATTGCTTGGTTAAAACAAAATTTAGAATAATAGGAAGATGGGAACTTATAATGGCAACTCCTTCCTTGAGTGTATTGTGTCACATATTGTTTCATTAGTGCATAGTGCTGTGACAAATTGCATGACTCTGAAACATAATTTTTATCAAACCAAACAAAATTTAGAATAATATGAAGATAGAAATACAGCAGAATTTTATAATGGAAACTGATTCTTCCTTGAGTGTATCGTATCACGTATTGTTTCATTAGTGCATAGTGCTGTGATAAATTGCATGACACTGAAACGCAATATTTATCAAACCAAACAAAATTTAGAATAATACGAAGATAGAAATACAGCAGAATTTTATGATGGAAACTGATTCTTCCTTGAGTGTATTGTGTCATGTATTGTGTCATTGGTTTGTGCTTTGAGGAGTACTATCATCTTGTGTTTCAGTGTCGCAGGAACAGACCTCGGCCATCTTTGAGGGGTTGTGTCGGCTGGTGAAGGCCAACCCCTCCGAGTGCACCTCACCGGAGAGAGTGGTCTTCTCTTACCTGTACGACCTGTATGCCTCGTGTTCCTTTCTCAAGGTATGGTGGGGCGGGGCGGGGGGGGTCATGTATTGATTGATTTGTTATTTGCTGTTTATTTATTTTTTTAGTTATTTTTATTTATTTTTTATTTGTATATTTATTTTACTCTATTTTAATTTTATCTTTTTATTTATTTTTTTTTTTTTCCTGTTTATTTATTTGTTTCCATACGTCATTTTTTATTTATTTTTATTTTTATTCAATTACTTTTTTTTGTTGTTGTGTTCTCTTGCCTGTATGACCTGTATATATATATGCCTTATATTCATTTCTCAAGGTAAAGTTTTTAGATATTTTTTTCATCATTATTTTTTTATTTATTTATTTGTTTTTTATTTATTCATTTATTTTTTTGGCGTGTGAAGGATGTTTTCAGTTGGATTTAAATTTGTTCATGGATTGTACCAAATGAAATCTATTTTTTTTAATATGAATCTTAATGGGGCCATCGCACTTGATAACAAACTTCCTTAATTTTAGTCAGATTTTCATGATTTTTTTATATGTTACATATACTCGTACTTATACTGAGATGTTCACCACTAAGTTTCATGTCATTTGGCTGATAAACAATGAAGTAATTGAAAAAAAGCAATTACATAAAAAACACACTAATAAGTCTAATCCATTTGATTAATCAAATTTGTTGGAAAAAATGCCACATATACTTAATAGTTTTATTTTCGCGTATTTTCAAAAATATTCGTCAGAAATTCAGCGCGACGGCCCTCTTAAGTGACATGATTAGAGTACAATAAGTTAAGAATATGAATTTTTCCCATCATATTTTTCGTTGCTCATTTATAATTGTCTTTTTCAGTCAAAACACCATGAAATATTTTCCACCATGTACCCCAAGCTGAAGCAGACCCTGTATGCCAGCATCACCCCAGCACAGGGCACTTACCGCTGGAATCTGCAGTTTATGGACGATTACATTAAGAATCCAAAGTGAGTATTCCCTCACACTGTTGTAGTACTCATGTTTCATCATTATTTTCATCATTATCATTGTAGTGTCATACTATCACAGCATTTATTATTCTGGATAGACTTACAGACTTGGCATGATGGAGTAGTTTGCAAAACCTATCATGTACTAAATTATTTAGTATTTTGGATTTATTTGAATCCTGTAAATGAGACTCAGGCATTCAGACACACCACACAGCTTGATTACCTTTGATTACTGAGAGAGAGAGAGAGAGAGAGGAGTGGTTTGTGGTTTGGTTTGAAGGGAAGTACTTGTCCAATTGTTCAACCACAGTTGGATTTGGCTGTGATTATTTAATGTCAGCTCTGTTTCTTACCAAGATTAACATCTTTCTAACTCTACAACAATTGTGAATAGAGCATTGCTCATAGAACACAGTTCCTAACAGATTTGTATCATTTGCACCATTTAAAGCCAAAATTTGTACTAATATGGAAAACTTGAGAACATATATCTAACACACAAAATTTGCTTCATAGTTCTTGACTCCTATGCTTTCTTTAGAGCCATATGTGTTACAGTTTATTAAGCATCCACATTACCATCATAAGTCCAGACTTACTTGCTCAATTGCCTCAGGTCCCCTTTTATGGGAAACCTGCAGCTCCCAAGACTCCAGCAAAGGCCAGCGGCAGGACCCAAAGAGCTCCCAGTGAGGTTGTGTTATAAGTGTCTCTTTTTGCTAAGCAGGGAAAGGAGGAAATGTGTGTTGTGTGTTTCTCTGTGATGTCAGTGTCTTAAAGGCAAGTAGGTGCCACGATAAGATAACTTAGTGTTGATATTGTTTTAATCAGAGGTGTTGTTAACAGAGACATTCAGGTGTGACTTGTATTGGCCTGGATGGTGTTGTTCTCATGAGTGTTTCAGATGGGTGGTGAGAACAATGTGGTGTTTTGTGGGTTGTGTATAACTGTGTTGCAAAGCAGGAGTGAGGTAAGCTTACTCATAGATGTGTAGGGTGTGGGTGTGTGTGTGTGTGTGTGCGTGTGTGTGTGCGTGTTTGTGTTTGTGTTTGAAAAAGTATATGCACACACATTTATCTGCGTTTTTCAGTTAAGTAATCACTGTGTGTGTTGGGTTTGCACTGTGTTGTTATTTAGCACAGAACTGTTGTCATTAGTGCACAGTACCATTGTTTCAGGATACAGGTAACATGCACTTCTTGTGGCTGGAGGGTAGACTCTTACTGTTTTTTTGGTAATGTTGAGTGAAAGTGTGTTCAAAAAGTTCTAAGATGGAAAGTAATGAAGATTGTTGTCATGTCTTGGAGAATGTCAGCAGAATTTGAGTTTGATACACTTTTTATTTTTCATTTATCTTATTTCTGGAACTTTTTGATAGCATATTCAGTGTTTCTTTTCATTGTCTGTTGCTTGTGACCTCTCAGATGGCATTGAATTTCCTGCTTCTCTTTGACTTTGTGCGTCGTGTTATAATGGGAGTCGTGAGTGTTCTCGGTGCTACTCATTGGTAATTTGTTGTGAGATGTGCATTGCTTGTGAAAAGAGAGGAGTGGTGACTGGATGTTGTGTGGACTTGTGTCTGTGTGAAGTAAGCATATCCAGTTGTAATTTTTTTAGGCAATAGATTAAAGCAAGGATTTTCTTTTCTTGGTATCATTTTTGTTCTTGTTCTTTGTTTGCAGTGTACAAATTTATCCAAGATAGCAGCATAATGGTATGTTATGGTGCCTTTAATCCCTTCAGTACTGGGATGCATTTTTACCTTCCATTTTGGGGTACTATTAAATGATTTTATTAACATTAGGAAAGCTCTATGGAGGTCAGAAGATTAATGGTCAGAGTCGTCACTATTCTAATCCCAACATAAGTTTCTGAAGCTGTTTAAATTTGTCAAACGGAAAGAAAAATAGATATGAAAATGCATCATTGTACTGCAGCAGTCAAATCTATATTGTGTAATTCATGCATGGAAAAGTTGAACCATTTTAGAATATTACACCTTATGTGGGTTGCTAATATGCCATTCCAGCTTTTTAGGAATGTTGTATATGATTTTCCTTCTTATGGTTTGCATGATTTCTCTCAGTTCACTTTAAAGTCTCTTTCTGAAAACTCAAGAATGACATCCGTGACAGACAGACAACATTCTCTCTCTCTCTCTCTCTCTCTCTCTCTCTCTCTCTCTCTCTCTCTCTCTCTCTCTCTCTCTCATTCTTTAGTAGATACAGTTCTTTTATCATCACTCACCATTTTTCCACCATTAATCTTTAAAGTGATGTTCTCATACACTAAAGAGGGCACTTGTAGGAGGAGTAGCTGGATGCAACAAGGATCCAAGCACCAACCACTGATAAATGGAGTTTAAAACGTAATATGTTCTGTAATTTCCCCTACATCTTAGAAATAACCTTATCGTGATTTTGTCAGTATTGTACTTGTAGTTAATGTCTGTTAATCATAGTAGTGTAATGTTATTTTGAAGGTGTAAGGGAGATTATAGTTTAGCTCCATTTGGCCCTTTGTTGCAGCCGGCCATTCATATGTAATGGTGTTTGCTCTTTGACCAGCTGCAGTGACGAAGAACAAATACCTGTAGTCTGAACTGGGCAGAGGTGGGTTTGCTATGTTCCTCCCATCTCTACAGACTCACTCTTCACTGTAGCACTGTCTTATATCAGTGAGATCATATTACACTCAGGGAATCAAACTTTTCCCACTGCAACTAGCGGATGGTTTTTGTAAAGTGTCTATTTGGCTCCTGACACATTCTCGCCCAAAGTTTCAATGACTCCCTCCAATCACAGTGCTCTCTCTCTCAAATGTTTCAGACTCGAGTCAATGTTCCGTGTTCAGTGAATGGGTCAATTGTCATCTATAGTTTAACGGAACAACTCGCTTGCTATACATGTACTTTAGGTGTTATTCTGTGATCAATTATAACTGCACAAATACCACTGTCTTTATATCATGTTTTGTGGTGTAATGTGTCAGCTGGATTCTTTTTTTTTTCTATTTTCAGGAATACTAAGTGTCAAATGATGGAACTGTTGTTTAATTGGATGTGAGTACATAATGAGTTTGTGTGTAAACATTCCTTGAATCTGTCCATTGTTGCCAGATTGAAAGTTGACGCAGGGATACTGAAGCAGCTGACAGACCCCACCAACCGATACAGCTTTGTGTGTAATGCAATCATTGACGCCTGTTCTCCCAATACTTCCAACGAAAAGTTGAACGACATGGCCAACCTGTGTGCTGAACTGACGGCCTCCTGCAGTGCTCTCTCCGCTGAGTGGTTAGGTCAGTCAATTGATTGTCTTTAGTGATTGGTAAATAAATCCCTTCACCATTATAATCAATCATATGGAAATGCTTGCTAGTAAATGATGGCCTTATATGTACTTACTTCAGACAAATTCGGTGATCATTTATAGCACAATTTAATGTAGTCAATGAATTGTAATAAAATCTTGGTGGGAGGCGGTGAAAGTTTTGCTGATGGCTTCTTCAGAAATAAACTCAACTTCTCTCCACTCTATTTTCCTTTCACTTCCTCCCACAACCTGTCCAGATACAGAATTTTGGTGGTTAAAAATGCCATAGACTTCAATTTATTAGCACAAGGACAGAGAAAATTGATACTAAGAGGACAGTAGAAATCCAGCAAAGGGAAGGAAATAGGTAAAAAAAATTGCTATTTGTAATTAATGTGTGTGTTTATTATTGACAGTGTATGTTCATGTTACAGGAGTGTTGAATGCTCTGTGTTGCTCCTCCAAGGACAGCCCGGGATACATTGATGTGCTGGGACAAGTTGGTCTGCGTGACCCTCACTCCACCCCCACCATCCACAGCTCCTTGGCAGTGTTCACGGCAATACTCATAGCTCGCCACTGCTTCACTCTCCCTGATTTCCTAAAGTGTGTTGCTTTGCCATCTTTAATGGAGGCATGGAATACAGGTAAGAAGATAACTGTGCCTCCCACCTCATTGTACACCACAACAGTTATTAAAGATAACTTTTCTCTGCAGTACCAAAAAATATCACCATTGATATTTGGTAAAAAAACAAAGATGACTGTTCAAATAGCAGCAGATATGTTTTCAACTGACCCTTATTCTTCCTGACGCGTAATGAAATGTGGTAATTCTGCCAACCAGGGGAAGGCAACCCTGATGCTGAGCCTGGCGCCCGCCTCACCTGCCACCTGCTGCTGCGGATCTTCAAGAGTGTGGACACGCCGCAGCCAGCACAGTACTCGGCAGGTCAGTGCTTCTGCTGCCTCACTTTACTTACAAACCTTTATATTACTCAATTGGATGTCTTGAAGCACTGATTGTCTTGATGTGAACCTGGTTACCATAAACCTTTGTTTTCTCTCCGGCAATTAACTATGCAAGGTCTTTTCATGTCACAAACCCCTCGGAACACACTTTTCATCCAGTTCATCAGTGGACAGGTTGAATTATTCAGATGATCCAGAAATTTTTCATGGAGTTAAACTTGAAACTCTTATGGTTAGGTATTTAGACATTGATGTGTAAGTATTGACAAAGTTCCAATATGAATGTGTTTGTGCAGGTTCATCCCAAAGTGTGCCGGCTGGAATGTCGCAGCGCAGCATCCGCCTCAGCTGTGACCGGCACCTACTGGCCGCTGCCCACACTGCCATCACCCTCAGTCCTCTTCTGGCAGTCCTCAAGGTAACACAACTGCTCTCCTCTTTGACTATAAAGAAATATTTGTTTCATATTTCATCACATGAAATTAATCTTATTAATTCTTTCCAGGCAATGCTAATTGTCAGTGATGTTCTGAGTGGGCAGAGCAAAAGTCAGGCTTCTATATCTGATATTCTTGGAACATCTGACTTAGGTAGTGGCTCCAATGACTCAGATATGATGGGGTAAGTTTATGGTGCTCTCTCTCTCTCTCTCTCTCTCTCTCTCTCTCTCTCTCTCTCTCTCTCTCTCTCTCTCTCTCGCTCTCTGCACCTGTGTATGCACATCCACACACACACATAGACCGTACCTTCATGTCATAAGGAATGATTTGGTGAACTATTTACAAAACATGAATTTGAACAAAATCAAAATTTTTACCTACATTAATGTCTTATCATTCCTTTTGTTTCAGTTTCTTCTTTCATCTTTTGTTGATTTTTTAAAGGAATTAATGAAACCAAACTTTGCAGAAAAGATGCAGAGAAAGCCAGCCTGGCTGACTTTGCTCGCTATGCCTTGAGACAAATTTGTTCCCAAGAGTGGGTGAGGGAACGCTGCCTCAAGATTCCTGAGGAGCTGTGCAGCGCTGAAAACCTCCTGGACAGTGCCCTCACTCCCAGACAGGTGAGTGTGAAGGAGTGGTATATGTTATGTCTAATAAGACCCTTACTCCTTGTTTATCTATTTACATTCACTGATTTTTCTTTTCATTTGAACAATAAACAGTCTGTTGGCTCAGTCTAGTGATTTTCATGTCATGTTGTCATTATCTCCATCTTGGTTGAACTAGTATAGAATTTTATAAGAAGGAAAGATTACAGACTTGAGTTTCCTGTGATAGCATGGTTAGAATGGCATGACTGTACAGGATAAGTAATACCTACTTCATTCTATTCTGTATTTCTGTCAGTGGAAGTGTATGGTTATCTTTGGTTTAACACTTGCTAAGACAGATTGGCTAACTGAACTCATATGCAATGTTGACCTTTTCCTTTGCTTCAGGCCCAGAGACTGCTGCACCAGATCTGCCATCCTGACTCACCCAGCACCCACAATGACTCCTCACAGGACCAGCGGACAATTATCTCACACATTCTCCAGGTGAAGCTGTGGTACTATTGTAGCTTTGTGGAAAGATGTCTGACAACTGAATTAACTTGGATGTAAATTAGCAATATTCATTATTCCCTTAATTAGATTTTTAAGGGTGTTTAGAGAAGCAAATCAGAACACCAGCATAAACATCACATCACATGCTAAGACTTCAAAATTCTGCTACATAGAAATGAAAAATAGTGATATCAATGCCTCTTGGCAGCCAAACAACACTTATTTAGGAGATATCAAATTAAAAGAAAAAAAAAAGTTATGAACAGATGACAGGAATGAGGACCAAGGGATGCTGGATAAACTCTGGAACTCCATGCCTGTTTCTGTATTTCCAACTTCTTGCAATTAAACTTCATATTAAGTGAGAGGTTTCAAGACATTTATCTCTTTTTATTTAGTTATATATCTTATTTCTAGCTTCCTGCAACCAAACTTCATATTAAGAGGGAGGTTTCAAGACATTTATCTCTTTTTATTTAGTTATTTATCTTATTTCTAGCTTCCTGCAAATTAACTTCATATTAATAGGGAGGTTTCAAGTCATTTATCCCTTTATTTTTTACTTATTCGTTTTTTTTTTATTTTATTTATTTTTCGGCTATGCATAAATCGAGTAATGTTTGTAAACGGTGATACTTCTCATCAGGATCTGGACGAGTGGAGCCTGCGGATATCCTGGCTGGACCTTCACCTGATGTATGAGCAGCAGCGAGGTTCTCCCCAGGAACTGAACACTTGGCTGGACAATGTAGCTCAAGCGGCTATAGAAGTGTTCCACCTCAACCACGACCAGGACCAGTCTCCCATGTCACACTCACTCTCCAATCACAGGTAACCATCTCGTGTATATATTCTTTCCTTCTTCTTCCTCCCACTGTTGTGTATATATTCTTTCTTTCTTCTTCCTCCCACCCCTTTACTCTGTCTGACTTCCTATCCAACCACACGTAACTTATCTTCCTTGTATCTTTTGTGAGTTTATTGGTAATGTATGCGCAAGACTTACTTTTCTTCTTCCCACCACCACCTACTCTGTCCAACTCCATAATGCAAGAGCTTATGAACCGGTACTCTCAGTCATTCAACTCTCTAATACAAGTGTTAATTAACTCTCAGTCATTCATATCTTTCTTTGGTAAACTCTGGAACTCCCTCCTGTCTTCTGTGTTTCCAACTTCCCATGACTTGACTTCATTTAAAGAAAGAGGTTGTAAGACATTTATCCCTTTTTTAGCCTGCAAAGGGACTGGCAACTAGATAGGCCTTTTTTTTTCCACTCTTTATGTTCCCCTTGGCCAGCTTTCCCCTCTTACATAAAAAAGAAAAAAAGAAAAATGACTTCAAAGAACTATCCAGTCAGCCATTATTTATTTGAACATAATTTTTTTGACAAATACATGATCAAAGTATATCCGTTGTGCCTTTCCAACGTTTCAGGACTCGCAAGCCTCAGTCAATATGCCTCGTGGCTCCACTGATATCCAAGCTCCCCAAGGCTGTCCAGGGCAGAGTGCTGAAGGTGGCAGGTATGTTGTGGCCTGCACTGTACTGTATTGAGTTATTGAGACATTGAACAATATTTGGTTTACTCTCTCCCAGTCTGAAATGATAGAGGGATTGTTCAGGAGTTAGATTTGCTGCTGCTGTTGCTGTTTAATTCTTGCTAAGTTAGGTATCTGCTAAGAAATAGTGAGATATACTGGGTAGAGTCATCACGGGAATTGATCGGACAAAAAGTTTAAATAAGGAAATTTTTCATTAGGTATAGGACTGATTTATTTGTTTAATTTTACTAGAATAAGACTGTCACTCTGCATTTTAATTGTTATGCAAAGTGTGTCCTGGAGTCTGTTCTAGGTGTCATTGAGAAAAGTATCTTTTTTCCTGTAGATATTGAAACTGAAACTTTTGGGGTTTTCTTTTAACTTCATTGGAAATCCATATTTTTGTTTAGGTTTTATGAGACTAATGAGTGTCCGCTGATTTTTTTAATTATTTATTCATTTTCTTTATATATTTATTTATTTTCTTTCTCTTTTTCTTTCTATCACCTTTAGGTCAAGTGCTGGAGTCTGTCAACTTTGGAGCATATTCTGGCAACTCAAAGCCAACAGACGATGAGACCACCACTACTGAGGGTGTGGTGACCAGCCCCCCACCCAGCCACAGCCAGCCCAGCAGTGTGAGCAGCAGCAACGGAATGGAGAATGTGTGTGGAGGACGGTCTCTGGGACACTGGCCCTTAGCGTCTCACCGGCCCTTCCTGCAACTGGTGCTGATGTGTCTGGATGGACAGGATGACCAGCTGTCCGAACTGTTGGAGTCTTTAAGAACACAGCTCACACAGTCACTCTTCTTTCCAAAAGAGGTATGTATCTTGCATCTTTTCTTCGTTATTAAGCCAACAGTTTAAGATCATTCATATAGTCAATACTAACCACTAAACATAAGTACTTGATGCAAATATCTTATCTTGATTTATTCAGCTGTGTAGGGGATGGTATTAGAATAGGAGTTACAATGGTATCAGAATAAGAGTGTTCCCTGTTTGTTAGAGAGGGATGCTAGTAAAGTGGATTAAGAGATCAGTGGAAGATAACCTCCTTGAGATCAGAGCCCCTGACAGAATTTAGGCTTTTTATCTACATTATACGTACCTCCCTCTATCTTACGTACTTTTAATGCAATCTAGGAGATGGTAAGTAATTTATTTTAATTAAGAATTTAAACCATAATAAAAGAGCAAGCATTATAAATAACATGCAAATTTGGTTTGCAACAAAGATTTGGCATTCCTGTTTTTTTTCTTTGTTGTGCCTAAACAGCCAAAGAATCTTGCTTATGAATCTACAGTTTTGAGAAAAAGTCTCTTGGTCTCTCATTCTTACTAGAGTTTAATTATTACTATCTGCATTTCAAAGCATGGATAGAAGTTGTGTTGTTTTAGTTACATTACTTGCATGAGACAGTAGAGTTGAGTCCTGCCTTCAACAACAGTAAATCTACAACATAAACTCTTGAATTGAGGAATCCCAGGAATATTGCTACCTCATCATCTTTATTGCAGACTCATTAAGTGTTGTACTGTATTGCTATGTTTATATATATATTTTTTTACATATTGTATCTGAACCGTCTTGTCTCAGTGGTGGAAAGGGAATGGCATAACTGAAGTGAGTTTTATAGGCACGAGTTTAGCTTCTTCATAAGTTGCTTTGTTGACTTTCCTTGAGATTCACACTCCGGCCCTTTCAATAATCAGGAAACTAGATCGTAGTGAATTTTATTTTCTTTCTTGAGCTTTAGCAGGAAGTGCCCTATTAGATCCACATTCAGGATCAGAATTACAGTGATGGATAAACATATATTAAAGCTTGAACAGAAAATCATTGTGAGCAGCAAGTTACATGGAGTGAACCATATGGATGCAGATTGTTGAAGTGAATAGGATGGATGAAGAAAAATGTTTGAAATAAAAGGTGATGCAATTTTGATCTGTCCTAGAGTTGTGGGTGGTGGTGGTGGTGGTGAGAGGTTCCATTAATTAGATTAGTGATGAATGCAACAGGGAATTTAAGGAATGGGAAGGCAGTTGGTGCAGACTAAATGAGACCTGAGGAGTTGAAGTGACTGAATTGATGCACAGGATAGTTTACGAGGGAGAAAATATACTCAGCCTACAAGGACAGAGGTGGGGAGAATTAGAGTTTATAGACATCCTTTAAATCTTCTGTACTTGGAAAAGTTTTATGGAAAGATTAGAAGTGAAATGATGCATCAAAGAATTATATTAATGAAGAGTGAGAGAGGCTTAGGAGAAAAGAGCAACCTTCCTGGAATTTTAGGAAGAGACTAGGTATAGCTATGCACTTGTTATACCTCAACACTCTAATACATTCAACTTTCACTATATTAGGACAATTTTCATTTCTCATTTTATTTAATGTTTTATTTTCCTTCCTGTTCTCTCTCTACTTTAAAAGTGAAGGTATAGCAGTATTTTTCAGTTACTTAGCATTAGTTGTTTAAAGATGACTAAAGTAGGGTGCTGTTCTTTGAGCGTCTTTCTCTGTACACTCTTCAATGAATTACACGTAACGCAGGAAAAACCCGGAGCACTGCAAGTCACCTTCCCCGAGGACTGCCGCAGTCGACAGTTGATGCTGGAAGCTCTGAGTCTGAGGTTTGCACTGGTGGGAGGACTGTTTGACTTCATCACGTCCTCGTATTCCAACTCCATCATCACTGAGTGGGCGCTGTTGCTTGTCAACCTCATCACCTGTGGAGTTATAGACCTGACCAACAACAGGTAAGAAGACATTTTTTGTCTTTCATAAGGGTGATTTGTAGGAACTGATGATTCTTCTTCCTTTGCAATATTTCATTGGCTTCAAAGATTAAGTCAAGTTGAAATAATTATCAAAAATGGTGAATTTCAGTTAGGTGTCATTCCCTGTACAGCTTATATATGTATTGAATTTGATTTATCTTACCTGCTAGTGAAAACTGTCTTATTAGTTTGAGATGCTAGTGCTTTGATGAATAAAAGATTTCAACCTAACATTGATATTTGATGAACAATCATGTTTGCATTTTGAGTTTTTCATGTGATTCATCATTTTTACTTTTGAAGATGTTAATTTGAAATTGAGAATTTATTCCACATTGATTGTCTTGTATTAATGAAGCATTGTGTTGTTTTGCCAGTGAGTTGTTCAACACAGTGCTAGACATGCTGGCAACACTGATTCACTCCACACTCATGTCTGATGCGCCCTCTGAGTCTCGAGAAGAAAATAGGAGGCACTACTACAACTTGGTCAAGAAGATTAAAAAGGTAATGCCAAATATTTTAAGGCTTTGGAATAGAAAAATTAAGTTTAGCTCTTTATGCTATTTGTAACTTGAAGGAAATGACTGTGGTAAGAAGTCCGTTTTCTCTTGTCTTTGTAAACATTCAGAAAGAGAGAGAGAGAGGAGGCTCCATCTTGGGGGCTGTTCCCAGAAGGAGTAAGACATCAGAAAGAACATTAGTAGAATGCTGCCTCAAATGCCATTGTGTTCAACTTATCTTGTATTTGGTTTGAAATCCTTTCATTCCACATGTTACTTGCCATGTATATCATACCCATTTAATGTAGCGTGCTGTGTTGTATGTAACTGTAGAATCATGAGTAGAGTAAACTTCATGGATATTATCCCCACATAAACTCCAATTTATTCATATGTATAATGACTGTGTATCATAGTTTTTTATTTATTTATTTATTTATTCATTTATTATCTTTTTAATTGTTATCATTATGACTCACTACTATTCCTGTATTTCAGGATATTGGTGAAAGAAACAATGTGTCACTGCGATTGGTGCGTCAGCTCATTCCTCTGCCAAAGCTGCAGGCGGAGGTGATCACGCTGGAGCCGTGGGGCTCAGTCACCGACACTAAGGGCAATCGACTTCAAGAATTTGACAAGGATAAAAAGCACGTCAGTATACATTAGTATCTTCTTTTTGTTCGGCTGCTCATTTTGTTGCAAGATGTCCAATTTTTATTATAACAAATAAAATGTCCATTGTTTTCTTAGGGACTACAAGCAGCAGAAAAGCAGAAGCTTAGTCCGTGGGATCTTCTTGATGGCCACCGCAACCCTGCCCCGCTCTCCTGGGCCTGGTTTGGAGCCACTCGCCTGGAGCGCAAGCCTCTCAAGTACGAGGAGGCCCATCGCTTGCTGAGGTGGGTTGCCTTCCTAGAAGATCAGCATTTTCAGTTTTCTATTGTATCGCTGTCTTGAAATGTCAATGTCAGAGTAACTGATTGATGGGGATTGGTTAGGGTAGTTGTGTTGTATCAGGGATATTCAAGTTCTGTTGTCATGCTCAGCTGCAGATATTGCCAGATACAATGCTTAAATGACCCTAGCACAGTGTGAGGCAAAGGGGAAAATACAGTGATATGGTTCTTAGTTGTTATTATATACATGGGGACACCTCATCATGGGTGTCTCCTCTAAGGAAAATGTCAAGGTGGTATATTTGTAGAACATAAAGCGCAAAGATGACCTAACCAATGTGTTTTGTTTTCAGGTTCCATGCACACACTGTCACCAAGCCTCTATCCTTCTACCTGGAGCCACCACCTCTTCCTCCAGAAGACTTAGAACCAGTGCCAGACAAGCAGGTAATACATAGAGCCAATTCTGGGTCATGTTACTTCATATTAGACACTTCCATAAGAAAATCATCCTTAAGGTTAAGTGGATCCAACTTATAGTTTATTATTCTTAAGTATCTCTTAGGTACAGTAGAGGTTATAGAAGTTCAGTCTCTCCACATACATTACACACTATAGCCAGCCTCATGGAGTGTGTGTGTGTATGCATGTCAAGCTTTCCTGGGATAAGTTACTGAAACTCTTGAGTGCAGAAAGGATCAGTCACAAACATGCCTAAAGCCAGCAAAGGAGTGAACAATAAGTGACAATCTCCCGCCACAAACACAGTCACTTGCTTCCCTTCTGTTATTCTGAGACAGTCCTTTGATTCACAAGTGTTGCCAGTTACTCTCTTTGCCCACCACTGTTTTACTTGCATGATTAAAAGGAACATTTCTGAACGTGTCAAGGAATCAACTGCATAATTAACTTGTGCAGTCTTCCATGCCTTCCACTATAGTAGATTATATTTCACTCAAAACTTCATGGCATCACCTCACATATCTTGATGCATCCATCTATATTGCACTATGAAAGGCAATTTGCTGTAGTAGCCATAAGTGGTTGCATTTTGTTTACTTTGAATTTATATAGCTAAGTATTTTCAATGATAAATTGCTTGCCAACCAGAAACACCAGTTTGTACAATGGAGAGCCTGAAGATGTAGTTGTGATGTGTTTTAAGGGTGAATCTTTTCTATGGACCCTCAGCAAGTGAAGGAGGAAGTGAAGGCCCCAGACACCCCTACCTCCGACCAGTCCCCTCGAGGCGCCTCCAAGCGGGGAGGCAAGAACCAGCGCACTCGCCGCCGTGCATCCCGTCCTGTCCCGACCGTCAACAACATGGCCAGTGTAAGTATTGCATCGTGCAGATTAAGGCAGGTTGTTCATTGCCTTCAGTCAGTAATAAGAAGCTCATGGATTTTCTTTATATTTCACATGGAATCAGGAAAACATAGATTAAGGTTGCAGTATTATAAAGGATTGCATTTCATTAGAATTGCACTTTATTTTTTTCAGCCTACCATGCAAGCCATGACCTACCAGCCCACTGGCTTCACTGGACCTGCACCCAATCAGTGGAACACAGGATTTGGTCAGCAACAACCTCCACAGCAGCAACAGTCATTCTTCAATCAGCAGCCCTTGCCTCCAGGTATACCACTCTGTACACTGTAAAGACAACAACTGTGCTCTATACATAAAACTGTCTAATTTTCTGCACTCTGTGGCTTCAAGTCCTCTCTTAACAAGCAGCACCAAATATCTGCTGTGTAAAGCTAATGTGAAGATATTTTGTAATGTGTTGGTGTCAGGAAAGATATTTTCTCTTATAGAATATCACCATGTTTAATCTGTTTTCCTTTATATTTTAATTACTAATAGTTTCCTGTGTTTTGGCGTGCAGCAAGTGGCACCAGGTTCTCGTCACCAATGTCACACAGCCGAGTGGCCATCCGGCAGATGCTTGGCCAGCGTCACCCCGGTGGTCCTCCTGCCATCATGACAGGCCAGCCCTCCAACCCGGCCTTCACCAATATGCCCACTGGGGCCATGACGGGGATGGCACGGCAGGGACCTATTCTAAGGTAACATGCTGTAATACTTGTGTTCATAGTACAGGATGGAATATGAAGGGTAGTCTGTACAAGGGAATGATTGAAAAACATCTTACATCCAGTGAAAGTAGTGGTGTGGAAGGTTTCCCACATTTGTTTTGTTGTATCTATATTTTTCACATTGACCATCATTACATTGTTTATTTTTAGTTGTCCATCATTTTCTCTCTCTTGAATATGCTGTGGCTGAATGATAGTTAACAGTATACAGCCACTAATGGAGCCACAATCATAACATAGTATTGCTGTAGTGAGAAGAGAATGGCAAAACATCTACCGGGTATTTTATATATCATGCATATTATCAACATATGTATGGAAGCATTGACACTCTGTTGTCTGAACACTGTGATAGGATAGAAATGGAACAAAAAATTATAAGAAATGAGTGATAATGGAGCACTAAATTACACTTAGCATGTGATATAAAGCCCTACCACTGAGCTTGGTAATAGAGCTTACACATTATCAACACTGTATCTCATGTTCATAGTAGAGTAAAATAAGACATGTGTTATCTCATCTATTCCCTTTTAATAGATCTCAACCTAGTATATAGATAAGCCTTCTTATATATATATATATATATATATATATATATATATATATAATTATATATAATATATATATATATATATATATATATATATATATATATATATATATATATATATATATATATATATATATATATATATATATATATTTATATGTATACAGCTAACTCAAATGCATTATCTGAACTCCAAGTCAAAAATGTAATTTTCAAGGCTTATTTTTTTAAAACATGTGCTATTCTTAACAGACCAAACTTAAGAGGTGGTCTTGCTGGACCTCAGCAAGGACCAATTTATGGAGCTGGTGGAGCCATGCAGGCTGGTCCCATACCCCAGGGAATGCCAGGCCAGGGAGGCCAGATGTATTCAGCCATGAGTGCAGCAGGACCTGGAGGGCCCCCAGGTGGCCCCGGTGGCCCAGGCCAGGGCAGTATGGGCCAGTATGGTACCTATCAACAAGGGCCCATGCCTAGTGGCCAGATGATGGCTCAGGGCCCTGGTGGAGGTAGTGTCCCTACAGGGCCAGGTGGTCCACCCACCACCATGATGGGTCAGGGCTACCAGCCTGGCTACCAAGGCAACCCTACCATGATGGGCCTGCGCCAGCAACAACCCGGTGGAGCTTACATTGGCCAGGGCATGAGTCCCTCTCAAATCGTCCAGCGGCCACAGTACATGCAGGTGAGTCCATTCAATTCTATTGCTACAAGACCATGTGTTTGTGATTGGTACTGTGTTCCTTTCCCTTAAGGGTTGCTGAGATATATGTACTCATACTATATGTATCTACATGTAATGGTTATATTTCTTCCTTCTCACAAAATGTATGAAGTTTAGTGAGTGTACAATAATGATGATGTTCTCAGGGTCCCAGTGCTAATGGCAGCATGGGGATGATGAGTGGGAACCAGGCCTACACTCGTCCAGGCATGCAGGCCATGGGTCCTGGACAGGGCATGGGCCCCGGTGCACAGGGCATGGGCCCCGGTGCACAGGGTATGGGGCCGGGGGCACAAGGTATGGGTCCCGGTGCACAGGGCATGGGTCCCACCAGTGCCAGTCTAATGAGGCAGCGCATGATGCTGGGCGGGGGACCCACGGCAGCCACACAGGCAGGGCCGGGAGGTCCAGGGCAAGGCGGGGCCCTCTTGTCACATCTGCAGAGGCCAATGGGTTCAGTACAACAGCAGCAGCAACAACAGCAACAGCAGCAACAACAGCAACAGCAACAACAGCAGCAGCAGCAGCAACAGCAGCAGCAGCAACAACAACAGCAACAGCAGCAGCAACAGCAACAGCACCAACAACAGCATCAACAACAGCAGCAGCAACAACAGCAGCAGCAGCAGCAACAACAGCAACAGCAACAACAGCAACAGCAGCAGCAACAACAGCAGCAGCAGCAGCAACAGGTAATGCATCAGTCTCTCTGCATTCTTAGCTTTCCCCCACAAGTTGTAGTTGGTACACACATTATATTGGGAGCATTCACAGTATCAGTAAAGTGGTTATATATATATATATATATATATATATATATATATATATATATATATATATATATATATATATATATATATATATATATATAGATAGATAGATAGATATTTTGGGGTGTGTAGCTCTCATAAATGTTATACATTACTAAATAATTGTTTGTGTAGAATGGTGGTAGTATAGATCTGACAGTGCAGGCAACCCTCATTCATGCAGTTAAATTAACAACATTAATTCATCTTCCACCATATGAAAAGGGGTGTTTAAGTGATACAAGTTTTCAAGGGTGCTTTTCTTATGGTTCTAATGACAAATGAACAAGATTGTTACATCATTTGCAGGCGAAGTCCTCAGAAATTGGGCTCATCATCTCTGTGTCCTTTGAGAGTGAAGTGTTTTAGAACATAGACCATAGTTAGATGAAAGGGATTATGAGAAAAGAATAACCTCATCTCACCTCAAATCCTTAATCATATTGCAGACAAGTAAATGAACAAAAGGCCACTACCAAATTGTTATATAGTTCAGTTATAAATATTCACTGTGTATGTATGTATATGAGGGATGCCTGTACACTTGTAGAATTTTTTGTTTTTTAACCCCTTCATTACTGGGACACATTTTTACCTGAAGTCTTGAGTATGATTAGATGATTTTATTGACATTAGAAAGAGTGTATGGAGGTCAGAAGATTATTGGCAAGAACCATTACCATTTTAATCCCCACATGGGTTTCTGAACTGTATAAAATCATCAAATAATAAGCAGAATCAATATTGAAAACACATCCCGGTACTGAAGAGGTTAACAACAAACCAGTATTGTATAATGGTTGTGTATTATTGATGTACACAATATTTTGTAGAAGGTTCATCTCATATAGAGGAGTAATCATAACATTTCAAAAGCTCTATTGTTCCTTCCCTCTCTTCATGTTGTGCACTAACTTATTACATATTTTTCTCCTTTAACTATAGGCCACTGAGTCAATCTGAACCATCTAATCACTGGTAGCTCTGTAGGAGTACTTATAGATATATTATGTAATCGGAGAACTTCATGTAGGCCAAGTTCTCTCTCTCTCTCTCTCTCTCTCTCTCTCTCTCTCTCTCTCTCTCTCTCTCTCTCTCTCTCTCTCTCTCTCTCTCTCTCTCTCTCTCTCATGCACATGTAAATTTGTATTTTTGCTTTCAGATGTCATACAGGTGGTAGGCAAAATCAGTAGCATGGACTCCAAACCACCTGCCCCACACACCATACAACACCAGCTGATGTCACACTATAGGGCTGATTAGTCCACCATTAGTGCCAAGTGACCAGATAGGCAGTAAAGTATGCGTCACTGTTGTAAGTCTCCTAGAGAGAACACGGCAGTTTCTATTTCATTCATGTTTTAGGGTAGAGTTAGCAGTGATGGGTAGTAGTACAAATGTATACCAGGTGACTCAAAGTACCTATGAATAGTGCTCACCTTCATTGATGTATTGATGGTCAGGGAGAGGTGTTTCTTCAGTTTTCATATACCATGTTGGATAACTGTAACTGATTTGAACTGATGAGTTGTATCAATATGATCACCAAGCTTCTCTCATGTCAGGTGATCTCCACTCTAGCCATGGTGGAATGTTGTCAGTTACTTGTCCTCCCACTCTGCCTGCACAACAATTCATTATGGCCACTCATGTCATTAATGGTATTAGTTATTTATTTTATCAGACTGTTAAATTCAAGAATCCATCTCTTGTCATTTTAAAAAAGGGGGAAAATAGGTGATTTAGATCCCTATGACTTACTAGACACAAGTAGAAGAGTATCACAACTTTCTTATATTACAACATTGAAGACCTTCCATCATTGATATTCACAAACTAGATCTGACACACTCCATACAGTCACAAGGAAGGGAAGGTGTGCTGTACCTAAAGACTGTAAGCTTTATTTATGGTGGAGTTAGTGGGTAATGGTTTCTGGGATGATGGTGTAGTAACTGTTGCCAGATTTAGTGAGAGCATCGAGTCAGTAAGAAGAGTCACTGTCTCACTAATTTGTATCTGAGCCACCAACGGCTTAACCATTCCTGTGATTCAGACTTACACCTGGAGTTTGTGATGGATATTAGAAACAGCACAAATGGTGAGGAAATACTTCACTGCAGTATACACAATAATGTTCAGTGTATACCCACAAGTCCCTTCTTACAATAGCTGAGTGCTGTATTTGATTTTTTCTGTTACTTTAAGATTGGTGCAAAGTGTGCATAGTTTGAAATGGGCAGTTGTGGAATGTTTTGGTGTGGGAGTGAAGGGTGTGTTGTACAAGATGTCTGTCTCATGGTAGAGAGTTTGCTGCATTTCTTTTACTACAAAGAGATCTGAAGGTTAAGTCTGACGAGACACATATTAAGTCTTATGTCCTCAGTACCAGTAAAGACGACTGTTCCCTTAACTTGCATTGCATCACACACTAAACATATCTCTCAAATATGTTGTAAAACTCCTCCACACTTTTAAATGGCCAGTTATTTAGGATGATATATATGTTTTCATTATCTCTCCCTTATTAATCGGTACACAATTAAAAAGCTGATAATATTTTACAACCCATCACCAATCCCAATCCCAATGCATCAGAAATTATAATGGGTTTTAATACATGTACCATCAGTTTTTAGAATATACAGATTATTTTGCCATATTCCCTCCTCTTGTCTCAACTTCATTTTCTGCAATCATTACCAAATCATACCTCAAAGAAATCCTGTCCTCAGCACCTCCCTCTGTGATAGTCCTGGCTCAGATCTCAACTCCAGACCTCTGAATGGCAAAATGAAAGCACTCGCCTACCATGAATATCCAGATCATTGTGTATTATATAACTGCATACATAGAAGTAAAGAAAATTAGTCACCCATAGTGGTGAATAAGTTTAATAGTTGCTGTATGATGAGAGAATTGAAGATGAATGTAAAGTAGAAATAAGACCATTTGAGAAGAGTTCAAACAATGTACATTGAGTTTAATTGTCTATGTAGGATTTGTGTTGAATGCCCCAAAAGAATCTCATAAGTAAACTGAATTTAGAAAGTTGAGGAGGCATGCAAATTTAAACATCATAATCTCATCTAATGTCAAAACAGAAGTAAGGAGGACGAGATGAGGAGCTGTGTGGGGGAACAAATGCGGTCTAATCATAGGTACATGATGATAGGCAGGCTAGTAAAGTAAGCTCAGAGATATTCCCATAATGTCAAAAGGTTCTGTTTAAGTGTGAATGATTGTTTGGTATAAGAACATCAGAAAATGATAGAAACTGCAAGAGGCCATTAGACCTATTCATGTCAGTCCCTATGTGACCACCTCTGCCTATTTCCACCTAGCATCCTCATCCATAAACTTGTCTAATCTTTTTGTCACAATAACCTGAAGAAATTAAGGGTTGTGTTCTAGAAAAAGTTAAAGACAGTACCTAAAGATTGCTTAGCCATAAAGAATGAATAGCAGAAACATTACACATAACCTTTCTTGCTACTCACTCTTTGGGGCTAATATATATGTTATCTTATTTATATAATAGTAGACTTGATGAATGCAAGAGTCGGTCCCTTCAGTAAAATAGGAAGGCTATTTGCTGGAAGAAAGTCTTAGCTCCAGGCATTAGACACAAATAAAGCCGGTGATCATCATCCTTTACGATTACTGACACAACCATAGACACATCCTTCAGTGTTGTCCACTTGGAAGCATCAGGTGCTCTGTACTGAAGCAGGTTCATTCAGTATTGTATAGTAGTTATAACCAGATTATTGGTGTCATTCACAGCATTTGGGCTCCTGTATAATGTTGGTTGCCAATATTTCTGGTATTGGTAAATCTTGTATTTCTGTCATTAGTTCACATTAATGGGATTCATGTTTTCAACTTCCTTAAATGTATGTAGAAGAATATTCTCATCTGTGGATTATTTTCTTACATATGGGTATCATTGCAATGTTTTTGTATAATGGATTGTATTATATAGATATTGTATCTAGTAATTGTTTCTGGTTTATATAAAGGATCTTTTTCATATTGCATGTTTTCCATTCATGTAGTGTTACCATATAGTATATAATCTGTGGTGTTTATGAGGCAACAGTTTTGTTCACAAGGAAGGCCATAATCTGGCCTCTCATTGTGGGCTGGAAGGTGATGACTCTGATATTCACAGTACATAGCTGCCTTTATTGTGCTGTGTGAACAGATGCTCCTGCCTCAAAGGAGAGCATAAGCATCTTCACTCAGGTAAGTCATTCATTGTGGAAATACTCAACTTTGAACCCATTCAGAAATTATTGAGCATGTTCAAAGGGGCTTGTTTAGAATTCTGGCAATGATCTTTAACTATGAATCTATCATTGTGAATTATTGTGGAAGTCAAAATAACTTCATTGATATGTACATAACTGTGGTCAAAAAAATTTAATTTCACACACATTGGAATTTTTCAGATATTTTAAAATTATCTACAGATTTATATTCACCTGCAAGAAAGGCCAAACTTTGAGCTTCTAAGTTATACCGCAATATTTTTGCTTGTTTGTTTAATTCACTGATTATGAAAAAGTGAAATATGGAAAGGGGAGGAAGTGGCAGTATCTGAGGGATGAAGTGATGGATAGTGTGGAGCAGGTTTGTGGGGTGAGGTGGTGTGAAGAAGTCAGTCCTTTTCATGTTTTTAAGCCACTGCTATGCACAGTAGCCTTTGTGGTGCTGCGAGAAGTATTACCAAAGGATTCCATCAAGGGAATCTATCTAATGAAGATCCTTTCGTCTGCAGACGTGCCGGTGCATCAAGCTGATGGCATCAAGTCCAGAGGTGTTAGCTGAGATTATTAAGAGATATTGTGCATTGCAGAGTGAATAACAGTGTCACCATATAGGATGTTTTATATTCAATTTGGCTTCCTGTAATTCATGTTCCTATAGTACTGAGGATTTGTTTGAAGAGGAAATAGGTTTTAGAATAGTATGAATCTAGTGATGAGCATTTTATTGTACAAGTCATCTCTTTACAAAGATTACATTATTTTAGTCCCTTTAAACAATCATCAAAGACACATGCATACCTTTTTAATGCCTAATATTTTCTTAGAAAATATATCCTAACCACACATTCAAAGATTAAATAAACATCAAGAAAGGCTACTAAGGAAATGTAATCCAATGCTTTAAACTTACAATTTTGTTGATCTTGTGTTTTGTAGAGGCAAGGAAGGTGTGTTTGTGTGTGTGTGTGTGTGTGTGTGGTCAGGAAAATTTGCTGTATAGCTCATAGTATTTTTTTAATTCATATCCAGTGATTTTAAAATGTGAATAAGATCATTATTACATTATTAAAGTTTCAAGGACATAACTGAAACAGATGATTTTTCCAGTTGAATACCAGGGAGATTACAAAATACTTGTTCAGAAGATTTTCATATCCATTATAAGAAAAATTTGTAACCTTTAACTTGATATCTTCCACAGTCTAAAGGAATTAGTGCAACAGCCTGTTTTGAAGATGCCCCAAACATTTGCAAACTTTTTCCAACCTATAAGCTTTCTGCTTTGTCACTATCTTTTCATCAAGCTCCTCTCATCACAGCCTCATCTCTATCTAGTCCTATCACTTCAATCTCTCCTCAGCTTCCCACTAAGATATCCTCACAGTGATCTCTTCAATGCCTTCAGTGGCAGTTGGTGGACCTGAAGGGGATTGCTCTTGTTGTTCTTCAAGACTGTACATCTGTCTTTGCATGCTGCCTGGTTAAACTTTTCCAACAGCCAAAGATGCTGCTTTTTACCTTCAAGAGACCTAAGCACCCAATCCCCCAGACCTATCAAGAAAGGTCAAGACACACCTAGCCCTGGTACAGTTGGTTTTTGTACACAGGAGCCTTCTCCCTTAACCTCTCATGTAGCTGCAAGTCTTAGAGCTCACAAAAATAGCAAGTGCAGGGTGGCAAAGTCTGTGTGATGGTCGCCCTCTGTTTTTGTTTTCCAAAGACACTGGAAGTTATTCTCACAACTCAGAAAGAAGTTAGGCCTTGCAAGAGGAGCTACACAGTCTTCCACACAATGGAGCCATAGAAACAATGCCACAAAGTCCAGGTTTTTACAACCAGGTATCAGTGGTGCCCAAAATCAAGCCACACTTTGTCCAGTGATCAACCTGTCATTCATTCCTGAATCATTTCCTCCATGTGATGAAATTCTGGATGGAAACTAACACATCAGCAATCAACAAGAGAGAGAGAGAGAGAGAGATTGGATGCTGTTAATCCACAGGTACACCTACTCCCAGAAGTATTGTCCCAGAAACAGAAACACGCTACACCTCTAGAAACAAAAGCAATCAAGTTGTCTCCAAACCTTCACATTCAACCCCACAGACAAAGACCAAGGCTTCCCTGTCACACACCACCACTGTACAAAATTAGCCACCCTAAACGGAGAGAGTTAAGAAGACATTGCAGTAGTTGAAAGTGAACACAATCGCTCTCTATATTCAGCTCATCAGGGGAAAGAATAGTATACCGGCAGTCCTTAACGGGAAAGCTCAAGTCATTTCTACAGAATAAACATTTCATCACCAGGTGTACAACAGTCTGTGTGAACTTTGGTGCCATCCTCTCTTTGGCCTGTTCACCACCTGTCCAAACTAAAGGCTCTCCACTTTCATGACACCATTTCACATTCAAGTGATGATGTACCCTTTCTCCTTCCCTGGAACCACCTGAAGCTGTATATATATGTCCTTTCTCCCTTCCATGCCATCAGGAAGATGATAAACAGGCTCTACCATTTTTAGGGAGTCAAGCTAATCCTGGTACTCTCCTTTTGCCCTCTGAGAAAATCATTCCCAGACCTGATGAGATCATCCTTCAACTATCCATACAGACTCGCAGGCAGGACCATCAGCTGTGCCTTCACAAGGTTCACCACACAGTCCACACTGTGCTGTAGCTGGAGACTATCAAGCAACTCCTCTGACTTCAAAGCTATTCCCAAAGAGTGTTGAGGGCAGTGGTGGGACCCAAACGACACTCCACCACTGAAAACTACCAACGTAAATGACTCATCTCCGGTGGTGCCACAGCTCACATCACTCAAGCCCCTCCTGCCACATGTTCTCTTCCTACAGTCTTACCACTCCACCAGCCTTAGCTATTGAACATCATAAGGCTGTGCTTAATGGTGTTTGGACTGAAAGGCTCCAACTTCATAGATGACCCAATACTGAAGAATTACATAGAGTCCTTTGAGATTCATGTCTCTACGAGGATACTGAGACTTCCCTCTCGGAATCTTGATGTGGTTCTGAAAGTCCTGTCACTAACTTTCTTTAAACCTTTCTGAAATCTCATCTTGTCATTGGCAACTGCAAAACAGGTTGGTGGACAGAGATCTGGCCTCATATCTTCATGTCTGCCAGAATTTGTTGCCAAGACAAAAAAGGTATTGGATCATCTTCCTCAAGAGTTCCACAGCAAGAGCCTTGGTGTAGTTGAGTGTTTCCAATGATGAAAAATGACAGCTCTGCCAAGTGAGTTCCCTAACATACGTAGTTGTTGAGGAGAGGATGGGGATGCTTTAGCCCATAAATCTCTTGGTCTCCCCTTCTGATGGATCCAGAACAGACCTTCATCAAAAAACTATTCTCGATGCCAGTCAGTCATTGCACGAGGATCACATGGGTCCCCTCACTTTGGACACACGACAGTCAAACACTATCACTGCTTCTCTTCGTCTGACAGAGCAAGACAATCAATCCTTGGAGAGAACTGATGGGGATACATTATTACTTGGGTGTATAGTGACAGCTAGTGATATAGTGCACTAAGGCTGGGCACCATACAGCTCCTCCTAACCTCCAGTCTCAGTTTCTACAGTTTTCCATGCATTTGTTCTTGCCAGTCATGAGGTGGAACAGGCACGCATTAAAAGCCTGTTTACATACTGTGAGTATCGAGAGGCTTATATTCCCCATTACAAACTAACATATCTTCCTCTGGTGCAAGTTACTCTTGTTTTAGTATGTGTTCTCTCTCTCTCCTTTAAACTGACAAGAAGCGATGTGTTCAAAGTGGTGTGGTCGATGGCTCCTTTTAATGTGGGAATCACTTCCTAGATCATATGGAGCTGATGGTACAGTGAACCATTTTTCAAGTATAAAAAAAAGTTTTCACACACTTACCTGCTTCACATGACCATCCTCACCTTCCCTTAGCATGTAACTCTCACAGTCATAGGAATGAGGAATGGAAGAATGGTGAGTAGAGGGATTAAACAGTACATTCTCCCTCACCTCCACATATTCTATGAAGTGGAAATGGTTTATTTGAATGAGCTTTTCACTCTATTATTCCTATTAGTCATATGAAGCAGGCAAGTGAGCAAAGTATTTTTTATATCTGATTTGTTTTCTTTTGCTAACATAATATTAACTTTGTCTTGAAAAAAAATGGCTATTTTTCCTGTTAATACACACAAATGTTATCCTCTCATCTGCCTGGGATAGTCAGCATAATATGAAAGGGCAGTCTCAAGTCAGTCCTTTCTAAACAATAAAATGGAACTGGTACAGTAACAGGTAATTGTATGTGTAAAATAGATGTTGTTAATTAAATGTAGAAGGGGGTTATTTAAAATCAATGTATCAAGAATGTAACATGAATCTTATTACTTCCAATACCTTCCTGGAATCTTTACATGTTGTACATCACCAGACCAAGGCACTGCTCACAGGAAAGATTGAACTCAACAAATGGAAGTGCAAATCATACATTGCAAGTCTTTTTAGTACTTTGGCATTAATTAAAATCTAGTTTCTTCTAGATCCCATTATATTATTTTTTTTCTCTTTTTGTTTTCCATAATCTAGAAGCTGTCTCCATTTATAAAAAGTAATGAGTGATTTCAGGAAGAGTGGAGAAGTGGAAATTTCCAGTAGCATTGAATGATATATGTAAGATTATGTTCATAATTGGATCCTTTTTAATATTACAATATAATGTTCCACTATTTTCACTACAGGAACATGGATAACTTTGTGGGCAGATTGTGTTTGCAGAAAAAGGGAAGGCGGTGGATAGTAGTGAGGCACGGTGGCCTCAGCAACCCAAGTTCAAGTCCCACTAAAAGCTGGCCTTTCTTCAATCCATTGTTGGTTGAGCAGTTGAATAACATCTCCAAGCCTTCATATAGCACAAAGAAAGACCACATCTAGTTAAGCTGCCAAGTACAAGAGTTGCAACAGAAGTGCCAACCAATGCTATGTTAACAACATAAAAGTTAAGTAAAAAAAAGAAAGTGCAAATGCAAAACCACAAGTATATGAAAAATCTGTCACACATAAATATGCATTCTGCATTTGATGGAAGTGCACAATCTTTCTTATTACATTTTGACAATGGTAAAAACTAATATTTTGGGGGACAATGTATACTTTCAGTGGTGCAGTCACCCCAGGACACAGAGCATACATATGGCATGCAAGTCTGTATTCCCTATAGGTCATAAAACATGACAGAGGGACATTAAGAAAAAGCAAAGCATCCCTTGCTCTACATGATGGTGATACAAGATGTAGTGTAGGAAGGAATGCAAGTGTCCCTCAGTCTTTGTGCTGGCAGGCATTGTTTTAGCTGCTCATGTAAAGGGTTCCTAGCTTGGTTCATTTCCACTTTGATTTACAAAAAGTTTGGCTTGTATTGGATTGCACCAACTATTAACATTCATTAAATAACCACAAGTTACAGGTTAACAGTGTCCAGTCTTTAACTGGAATGTGTTGAGTTGCACCATAGCAAGATTTCCAAGCCTCGGGCACACTGCCATGCTACTCACCACTGAGGAGATGGAGAGAATAAAGAAACAAGCTTTGACAGAAATACCTGTTCAGTATATTCATACAATTTCACACATCAAGGAAAGGTTCACTGACTCAGGGAAAAGTACTCATTATCCATTATGAGTACTTTTGTATAATTCCTATTCATTTAGTGATACATCAGTTTAATTAGATAACAGTCAGAATGAATATCAAAGCAGTTGTATCCCTTCTTTAGTACGGAATCTATCTATCTCTTTAGTTATTATTTTAATTTTTCATCTAACACTAACCATAATTTGTCTTTGTTCTTCCTTTTTTAAACTCAGACAGGCTTCACTGAATGAAACATCAGCATCATCAGCAGCAGCAGTCATAACTAGACAGAAGTTGGATGTTCCCCATATAACAACCATAACATTAAGATCAAAGACTTTGTTGGTCATTTTGATGCATGCAATTATCCACATAATCATCAAACCACTCCTTGATGTGTTCATGTGTATGGCACAAACATCATATTATTAAATAATTCTTTATATGTAACTTAAAATCTGTTAAATTTCCATAAAGTATTTCCATAAACTGTATCTGGAACCAGTCTCTCCATATTGAATGATGCTCTCTATACTAATGGGAAGCACTGTACACCGTCAGTGCATAGTGGCACAGTCCACTCTATATTGCATATCAGTTTTTTGTCATCAAATAATTTCAGCTAAATAACATAACAGAACACTTTACCTACATGCATTACTAACAATAATCAAAATCAAAACTTAGAGTAAAATGTTACATTATCAAAATATGGAAATGCTTATCCATGGAATTCAAGTAAATATGACTATCTTCCATAATTCAGGACTGGAAGCAAATACAATCACGTTATGTACATACAGTATGCATACCTATGTATATAAAACACCAGATCTTTTCCATTCAGATATATACAGCTTCACTGATGACTATAATTAAGTTAACCAATAGAAATTAATGCTGACGGCTCAAAACATCAAATCATGATTGGTTGTAATATCTTTAGCAATTTTTTCCAATTTATAATTACAGCAGAGTCACAACTTCATCCACAGAGGTTGATAATAATGAACATTATGCTTCTTGATTGTTACTTGAGAAGCACTGTATTAAAGTTCTGCTTCTGTAGTGCTGTGGTGAAAAATGAGTGGAGATGAAAAGATGTGATCTACCAGTAACTGTATCTTGCTGAGAACAGACTGAGATATGACAAAAGTGTTCAATTATTAGTAAATCTTTACAATGTTTCTGGTACATCTTGTAATATTAATATAATGTGAAGGGATACATATGTCACCAAACCTAAATACAGGATTGTACTGAAGGGACTCAAGAAAACATTGTGTGCTAATCAGTTTCCTGAGCAACAAACTGCTTACTTTTATAGGGGATGATGATTTATGTATGAATCACAGGATTATTGTGATTTGTATATGCTCTATATTCTTAAACTCTGTGTGTGTGTGTGTGTGTGTGTGTGTGTGTGTGTGTGTGTGTGCGTGTGTGTGTGTGTGTGTGTGTGTGTGTGTGTGTGTGTTTGAGAACCTCAGACACCAACAAGCTTACAGTACCTCTGAGTTGATGCACTTGAAGAATCACAGTCAAGTAGCTACCAAGGAAATTCAATACCAAGAACAGTTAAGAAAAGAGTTGTGTGATCAGGTGTGTAATCTGGTAATGAAGATATTAATCTTTGACACATCTTGAGAAACTGCTGACCAGATTAAAAAAAACTGCTGGAGAAACTAAGCTTGCATGAAGAATTCACTCACATAGATTTGAAGCATGAGGACATAATCCACCAGAATGATGAAATGATGTGTATCTTTACGGCACTCAACAAAGCAACAAAGAAAGAAACATTTCTGACACAAGAAGTTTCAGAATTGTTATGAAGTTGAAAGGGTAAAAAGTATTAAAAGAAAGAATGGCAGAAGGCAAAATACCCAAAAAGAAAAATGTCACCTTAAAGAAAAAAACAAAATCATACAAGAAAATAAAAATGTGGTTGAGCTGAGAAAGAATTTGAGCTCGAGGAAGTGCATTAAAAGATAAAAGGAGGTCTGCAACCCACAAAATAAACCTCTTTATCACCTTCAGCTGGACGACATGATCAGTGTCAAAAAACAAGACTTAGAAAACTCTCCAAGAAGACAGAAGAGATGTGTATGATGGATTTCAGTTCCAAAAACATTTCTTTGAAGGATTGCAATGGAATGCTCCATGTGTGTGTGTGTGTGTGTGTGTACATGCATCTTGGTAATCATAAGTTGGATTCCTGACTGCCAGCTACACTCTCGCAAGGAGAGCTTAGAGCTCATTATAGCCTAATCTCTGGGTAAGGCCAAGGCCTGTCACACCACATACGGTATATAACCCTCTTCATAAAGGAAGACACTAATCAATAAAACTTCAATGTTGTTAACACAACAAACCTCGACCTAAGGTGACAGCCACATAGGCTGCATTGGTGCCCAGTGTATGTGTCTGTGTTACCTAAGACAATGTGGACTGAAGAGGTTACATATTACATAGCCTTTTGGGTATACACTGTTTCTGACTGAGCTGAGCATGAGTATATACCTAAAACCTAAAATAATTCTGGCAGCACAAATAATGATAATGTCTTAAATTAAAATACCACAATGACAAAACTGATACTCAACTCAATATTGATTTTGTAAACGATATAAAGGGATACCTTGACATTACTGCCTTACATTCTTGGTGAAGCTCCTCGATGATATATGAAAGTGCTCTTGCAACTCTGATAACAGAATCAATGTACTTCATTTATATGGTGTCTTCACACACAATGCCAGGTTACCCAAGCCACTTAACTATAGAAACAAATTAACAGTTCTCTCTCATTATTTAATGCTTAGTATCTTCTTTCACACAATTAGTTTACTTTTTTATATTCTATTCTCTCTACTTTGACTTCATCACCAATGAGCTGGTACACGTAGGTCACCACTGTTGAACTCTGTATGTCCATCAGCACAAATGACGGTGTGATCTCTCTGTTGGAGTGAGGGAAGAGTTAGCTAGCAGGCACAATAATAACATTTCATCAGGTTTTCATCAATGCAATATATAAAGAGCAATTATGTAATATAAAAATATACATGTTGGCTACATATATTTATTCTAACACTAGATTGTTCAAACTCCTTCATGATGAGAAAACCAGAGAAGATACATATTGGCTTTAACATGCTTGCTATCTTTATTTAATTGCTCACTGCATATTCTTCCTTATCTCATCTCATCTCATCTCTCACCAGATAGCAGCAGCATCTTTGTCAACAAGCTTGCAAGAGAGTTCACTCCTGTATTCAACACAACCACCACTGTCCCATGCCCCTGCCTTTACACCTCCAGCATTTGCCCTGCACGCAGACCATGCCGAGCTGCTCTTTCCAGAAATACATTGATGGTCCAAGAAATATATTGTTGGATCCAAAATTCCATTGGGCATCAGCAGCCTTTCAAGCTGCTTAGTTGAAGTGAGAGTGTCTGTTGTGATGGCATGATTCATGTATATCTCCAAGAAGTATGAGGATATTATGCATAAAATGCATCATGAAAGGATGTAATTCGAATGTGGGTGGGTGACATGTGTAATGGCTAGGCGAGGCAGCTGTCTTATGTCATAGAAACACCATATCAGCCTACTGCACCTTATGCAAGTTTGGGCCATTTTCAACATTGCCTTTTTTTCTGTTAAAATCATGCTATACAATATAAATGTATTTACTGTCATTATCTTGGCATAGAAGTATGAACAGCTGATCAGCTCACCCCATGCTCCTCCCCACCCAACCAGACACAGTGTCATGTATCCTCTTATTATTACAACCATGCCAACAGATTTATGGGGTGAAACCCCAGTCTGTCAGTACTGCTCATCTCATTACACTACTGTAATACCCCAAAACTTGTAGAAATGATAATGTGTTCACTCATTATTCCATGGTGATGTGAGTTATTCAGCCATTATTTGTACAAGACTTGAGGTATTGCAATATCCTGTAATGAGATGAGTAGTATTAATGGACAGGTGATGTACAGATAAACATTATTCGTTGTTAGTATGGCTATAATTAATGACAAATTGAAGAGTAGACTACAGGACACCTTCCCTGGACAGGCCGGAAGGGGGAAGAGGCGAGGCTATTCAGCTGTTTTAAGTTCCACATAAACAGAAACAAGTGTTGAAAATGCCACATACTTACAGTAGGATATGTGTAGCATGTTAACATGGTGTTTCCATGACACAAGACAGCCACTGAATGTTACCCCACCCCCCACTTGAATTTCATCCCACAGTGTGTGTGTAGAATGTTTTGTACCTTCACATGTGTATTGAGTACTGGTACAGGTACCTCTCTTTATGCGAGTTTGTTTTACACATTTTTTAAATTTATGCAACACCCAAATTCCAAACAAATTATTTTTTTGCTTAAACACAATATTTCATTGAGTGGCCAACAGATGTCACATACGGGTTCCTTTGCACCACACAAACAATAGTTACGCAAACACATGCGTGCCTACAATATATATACACCTATATAATATATAGATGTATATATATTATAAGTTTATTCAATTAGGAATTACACAGTTTATTGTCTCCCATCACAGGGTGAGCTCCTCTCTCCACAGATGACAAAAGTTTACCGAGTGACACTGTATAATGAGTCGGAGATGGCGTCGGCATCATGTTTACAACCATACACTGTTGTAAACATGATGCCGACGCCATCTCCGACTCGCCACACAGTGTCACTCAGTAAACTTTTGCCGTCCATAGAGAGAGGAGCTCACCCTATCAATGAGCCAGTAAATTGTGTACTTTCCTATTTGAATATATATGTGTGTGCATGTGTGTGGTTCGATTTACAGTTTTTGCTGTCCACGACCTCTTCAAGGACACATCTCATTGAGAGGTGCATATATATATATATATATATATATATATATATATATATATATACACACACACACACACACACACACACACACATATTCAAATAGGAATATACACAATTTATTGGCTCCTTGACAGGGTGAGCTCCTCTCTCCACAGATGTCAGATGTTTACTGAATGTCATGGCAAGTTGGTGCTGGCATCAGCATCATGTTTACAACCACACACTGTTGTAAATATGATGCCGACATCCCCACCGACTCCCCAGTTGCCATGCCATTCAGTAAACATAGAGAAAGGAGCTCATACTGTCAAGGAACCAATAAATTGTGTACATTCCTATTTGAATACACAGGTACGTCTCGTATTTCTTTAAGAGGTCACTGAAACAACATAAATTGAACTACACACACACACATTTATTCCTATATATATTCAAATAGGAATGTACACAGTTTATTGGCTCCTTGACAGGTCAGCTCCTCTCACCACGGATGGAAATGGCATCAGCATCTTGTTTACAACGGTGCTCCATTGTAAACATAACACCAACATCAGCTCCGACTCACCACACCGTGTTAATAAACATTTGTCATCTGTGAAGAAAGGAGCTCACCCTGTCAAGGAGCCAATAACCATGTACATTCCTAATTTAATATACTTATATACAGTATATATGTACGTACATGTGTGTTTGTATAACTCGTTGTTTGGATGGCACAAAGGAACTCACGTGAGACAGCTGTTGGCCACTCAATGAAATATCTTTTAGAAGCAGAAAAATACAAATTAAAAACTTGTTTGGATTTTGGACCTTGCGTAAATTTAAAAAACGTGTGTGTGTGATATATATATATATATATGTGTGTGTGTGTGTGTGTGTGTGTGTGTGTGTGTGTGTGTGCCTGACTGCCACAGTTCTCTGCCCTCACTACCTCTACGTCGACAAATCTGTGGTGGCAAACAGGAGTGCAGTGTGCCTGTTCTGTCCCACTAAAGATCTGCCAGGACGTGGCTGCTGGCTCGGCCACAGACTTCCTCAGACATCCAATCTTACCTGCTGCTGACTCCCCGCTCAGTAAAGAATGAACAGAGGAGTAGCCATCTGTGCCTCCCAGTCAGCACTTACACCCTCTCCTCTCCACCACCAGCATACCACAGAGTTGTAATTAGGATACATCATCAGCCAGCTATACCTCATAATGGTTCCTTTGTTGATACCCTCCCATATTGAACTTGTGGCTAATGACAATGTAGACAGTACAGCTAAGGCTGCTTGTGCCCTGAATGTTCCAGATGTGTCTGCCATACTCCTCCCTTCTGCTACCTATACACACTGTCTCACAGGCCTACCATTGCAATGAAGAAATGCTCAAATGAGACCATAGTTTCCATAAAACATTATGAACATTCTTTTTTTGCTGCAACCACAAATGCTAGTGAGCTGGTTACATATACTACTGTATTCACAACATTGACATGCTGGTGGTGGAAAGGAGAGGACATGAAATGCTGACTGGGAGTCACAAAGCATTTGTTTTCTACTTGAGTGAGGAGGTTCACAGCATCCATGTGGCCATGGAGCTTACAGAAAGTAAAACTGAATGCATTGAGGAGTCTATAGCCAAGTCAGCTGCCACCTCCTGGTGGGTCACTGGTGGGAAAAAACAAGGCACAAGGCATATGTTGCACTCCTGTCTGCCAACACAGATCTGTCATGTAGAGGAGGGAACCATCTCCTGAGCCAGCCAGTTGGTTCTGTAGGAAGGGAAGAGGAGCTGTGGAGGTTTGAAAGTAGAAGACCAATGGTAGAGGTACTCACCAAAATGCTAAATCTACATCAATAGCAGAGATATCAATGTTGAATCTAGCTAGAGTGTCACACACTCTTTTAATGAGATTGCAGCCTCTCAGTTGAATCAAGACAACATACATACAGTGCACCCCTCCCCTTGTATACAGATCCTCAAACCACATCTCTCATACACACTTTCACTGCTTTCACCCTCCCAGCTCATCACTCCACACATACTTCTCACATCAATACATCAATATTAGTAGAACCACAACCTACCATTAGGCTGTATCACCATGCATGGATTCTTAACCCACTCATCCATATTGTACATTTACACACCCTACCAAAATTTTCTTCTTAAATACCCTCTCATTCCAATTCATTTATGCATTACAGACAACTAAATTCCTCTTCTCTTCTCTATACCTCTCCTATATTGTCAGCAAACTGGCTAGGTTTCCCCCCAACAAACATAAACAATGGGATGGGATGAATTGACATAGGCATCTCAAGTACACCTTTCCTCCTTACTCACACCCAAAGCAACAATGGGGAGTACCTATAAATACCAAGTCCAAATACATTGTACCTTTGGTGACACATAATTAGGTTTCCTCGGGTTGAAATACATTATGTTCTGTTCATGGTGTGGTGTTTGTAAGTAGTGAGTGTGAGGCAAGCAAGTCATTGTGATGTCAGTCAGTCATTGATCTTCTCATCTGGAAATTCAGTGACAGATGTAGTGAGTAATTATCTTTTCACAGCCACAGTGGTAGCATCCCCAGTGCTTCCCTTCAGCTGCTTTTCTGTGAGGGTCAGAGTAGTCCAACTGCCTTCTTGGAGAAAAGACAAAGGGACGCCACCACCATTATTTTGCAAACAATTACACACTACCTCCCTTGACAAATTTTCATACAATGTTTGGAAATTTGGGGTTTTAAAATCAGGTTTTCCTACACCAACACTATTCAAGCCCATCACGTGTAGACCCATGATGGAATGCCACCAGTGTGACTTGTCTGCCTTGTACTCACCACTACAATGAGTACAACATCATGAGTTTCACCCCGAGAATAGTGCCAGTCACATGTTGCCACAGACACTGACTGACACCGGGGACCTCCTTGGCACTGCTCACTGTTGCTAAGTTTGTCAATCAAGAGAAAAAATACACCCTGCCAACTGGTTAATTTGTTCCATCCCAGTTTTCATGCTTGCTAGGAGAACTGAAGTAAAATGTGCTGCCCCAACACAAGATCAGCATTCACTAACAGTACCTTATCCTACTGGAGCCATACTTCATAACCACACTTCTCTTCAGTTACTGCCAAATACAATCCAATCAAATAAGGTTCAATTACTTCTCAATACACTGCAACAGACATACCCATCAAGTGCACTGTAGGATCCTGTCACTGAACCAGGATTGATGAAGAATCTTGACTCTGCTTCAAATGCTTCAAACTTGTGAGTGTGACCAGAGATGAGAATGTCGGCATCTAACTGGCGTGCAATGAGGGACAGCGCTGCAGGGTCGCCCCACGGCACCACCTGGTGGCCGTGACACATGCCAATACGAAACTGTCCCACTGTTACCACCTTCTGCTCTGGATAGCTGGTCTGATGAGGAAATATGAGATCAATAAAGGAACACAAACTAATTCACTTATACACATCCTTCTATGTCCACTTCAATGGTAACTACTGCTGACAATTAAATAATGATCCTAAACTGACTTTTTTCTCACCTGAAATGCAACAATTCCTTCACAAAACACAGTGATTTATATGTAAGGGTAACTATGTGTATTCTGCAAGACCAGCAGTGGAAAAGACAAGTGAGCACAGTGGCAGACCAACGTCACTTAAAAGTAAGGCATCACAACACACAGCTTTGGGGTTCCTGTCTGGCGGAGAAGGCAATCTGAAATGTCCCCCGGTGGAACTGCTCTTCCCACATCCAAGAGTCTTGACACCTCCCTTTGCAATTTATTCTTTATTAACATTTGCAACATTCACACATCCTGTCTTTCAGTGCATAGAACACCTCTTCTGTACTACATCTCCTTATTTTTCCTCATTGACACACAACACGGAGTATCTAAGGCCATTGACAGCAACCCATCCTCTGTTCCATCCTTTTCTACCTTCACCTTCATTCCAAAGTTGGATGGCACACAACAACCTAATTTGCTTTCATGGCTAACACTATTAAACCTTTTGAATCTTCTACCATCAAATTTCATTTTTAATGTCTCATACAAAGTTCTTTGACTACCGCATTCCCAAATGGAGTTAAGTGATGAATTTCAGTATCAGTGTTATTCATCCATGGCATCGCTGCTCACACTGACCACTACAGGAGTACTGCACATACATAATTCATGCTGTCTGTTACATTACTAAGTACACCCTCCACACTGCTGGTCTTTACACTCACTGCATATGATGAATAATACCTTAAAACAACAACAGATTACGTTGATCCACAAAACTTGCATCTTTCATTACAATATATTAAATCTTTGCACATTTATGATTTCAGGTCTACATTTTCTATTAGTATTCCACATAATGCCAATTAAACACAAATAAATCAAACAAGAAAAATAGTATTACGCAGAAAACAGAGATGCAACTACAGTTCACTGCAGCACCTCTCTAAACCACACCAACTGCTAATATTAATAATAATAATAATAACACAGCCTTCTCAACATAAAGGAACAAGAACTAAGAACAACAATCTTTCTCCAACACAGACTCACCTCATCAAAGTCGCCCCGCACAACATGGACATCGGCAGCCAGCGTCTTGAGGTAGTCATAGCTCTCCTTGGTGCACAGGTTGCCGGTGCACAGAATGTGTTGGATGCGTCCCGGCACCAGCAACTTCTTGAATTTGGCCGGCAGTGAACTGACCCGGTGGGGAATGTGAAGATCTCCAAGCACAAGGACCAACTGTGGAGAGGATCGCACGTGTTCAGTGACTGTGACGGGTTAGGTTAGGTTACTGTTTTGTATGTCGGAGGGGAAACAGACAAGGGGGAAAAATATGTGATTAGAAAAAAAGGCCAACTGAGATGCCAGTTCCTAGATTAATTTAATAGACATGAAGGGTTTCCATTTTTTCCTTTTATTTATTTTTTTCATTTTGAATGAAGAATATGTTTAGTTAAGTGTAATGTAGTTTTGTGTGAAGGAAGAGAGTAGTCTTTAAAGATGAGATTGTGACTGCCCCCACTGTGTGTTATGAGGCAAAGGAAAACGTTAGTGAGATCAAAGCCAGCCTTTAATGATAAGTTCACAGCACCCCTTGAAACAGTATTTTTAGACCTCACTAGGAAGTAATCATCATTTTGTCAAGTGTCTACTGCCTCCACAAACATATGCAAAACAAATATTAAATCAGGCAGGTAAAAAGACCATTACAAGTGAGAATGAGATCACAAGTACCAGTAGAAGAGAACATAATAAGAATAAGGAGACTGGCCCTATGTTTGAAATATAGTGTAAGGATATTTGGATAAAAAAATACATGAACTTGAAAGAAAGACAAAAAAGAGAGAACTGTTCAATTCATTCCTTCACTGTCATATGTATCTTAACAATAAACAAGTACTCTTGTAAACTGTACAATTTTTATACAATCCTTTACTTGACACAAGAGTTTGCATCTCTCTTCATTCACACTGTTGTAACATAAGAAGAAAAATGTCCAGTAATAAATATTTTCCGGTAACAACTGAGTGTAGACTGAGGAGGTAGACAAGAGAGTTTTCTTGTGATAAATAAACTAGGAAAATGAGAACAAATGTCATCACTAACATCCATTCAGTTATTTCTAATAGCTTATGGTTCAGCAATATATATTTACTGCAAATACTAGTATAGTAGTCAAGGTGTACTGTAAGGTGAAGCAGACCAGCATTACATCAGTGGCAGTAATGACCACGTGTGATCAAAAGGGTCATTCTGAGAGGCCAGACACCTTATCTATGGTCAGCTTTATAGGAGTGACAGAATCTATTACACCTCGTCAAGAGAATGGAAATTTTCTATTTTTTTCTTTTCCCCACATTATTTTTGTGTGCATCAGGATTCCGTAAACACTGTACAGGCTCGGTTCTTTTTGCTTCCAATACTGAATAAATTTGCTTCACCATGCACTCAAGTGGCTTTCATTGACACACCTTGAATACCTGGGCTTGGATTCTTAAATACTTCTCTGATTATCTCCATTATTTCAAAGGGCTTCATTTAAGGGTTCAGGGTCCGTATTAAAAAACTCCTTGCTCTCTCACTATGACTGGTTTCCAAGACGACAGAGCAAAAGAAGAAAAAGAAGAAGAAGAAGAAGAAGAAGAAGAAGAAGAAGAAGAAGAAGAAGAAGAAGAAGAAGAAGAAGGAGAAGAAGAAGAAGAAGAAGAAGAAGAAGAAGAAGAAGAAGAAGAAGAAGAAGAAGACGAAGAAGGTAAGGTAAGGTAAGGTAAGGTAAAGATACAGATTATTTAACTACCAAATTCAGCAAAATTAATATGAAAGATTGCCAAGATGCAATTTATAATCTGGCAGGGAAGAAAGGCAAAATGCTAAGAAAATTAATAAAGCAAACCACACAAAAATGGCCATTACAAAAGGATACACCAGTTGATCAGACCAATACAAATACAAAACCATTAACAGTAATGGTTTCAGATAGGAGGCACCCAAAATACCTCCTTAAGCCTGCAAAATACCACAAAATCCCCACATTGTAAAAAAAAAAATAAAAACATAAGGTTAAGCAAATAAACTTTTCTAAGTGAGAATCATAAGAAACAGAGGCACATGACAGAGTAAGCAGGAATGTACTGCTGGTGGGTAGATAAGCTACACAATAGAATTAAAGCTTTTCACAAAGATGCCCACAGATGTACTCCTACTACTGTGTTTGTTTGAGAAGGAAGAAGACAAAAGATACAGAACACATGTGAGTGCATGTAAGGCATGAGTTTATAATGTTACTTTGGCTGATCAGTTTGCTTTGGGATAGAGTTGTGAGAAAAGTTTTACCTCTTCAGTACTGGGATGCATTTTCGAATTTGTTCTGCTTATCATTTGCCAATTTTATACAGCTTCAGAAATTTATGTAAGGATTAAAACAGTGAAGTTTCCAGCCACTACCCTTCTGCCCTCCATAGACTCTCCCCAATGTAAACAAAATGATCTAATCACACCCAACACTCATAGTAAAAATGTGTCCCAGTACTGAAGGGGATAAGACAATAATTAATGTTGGGAGTGGATATAAACAGAGAAAATACAGTGAAAATTAATGTTATATTGCTGCAGATTATAAATGCACTATTTAACTGCTAATATAAAACTATTTCCCAAAACATCTGGAAATAAATCAAAAGAACTGTTTGCACGAGGAAGTTTCAACCAGGACATGTTAATTGGTTTTGAAGATACATGTAGAATTGTGTACAAGTGAATGGCAAAGCAGTGTATGATATGAGCAAGTATGAGTCAAGGTGCAATCAGTAGAGATGTACGAGTTTATGTATCATACCTCCATCCTATGCAAGCATGGAGGGGGAAAGAGAAAGAAATCAAACTTTACAGAGGCGAAGTGGTAGAATTCCTTGAGAAGAAGTGGGGGCAGTGTGATAAAGAAAACAAAGAGTTACCACAATACTCGTACTCTACTACAGTCATTGCAATCTAAACTGGCACTTTTGTGTGACTTTAAGTTTGCCGGGGATGTGTATACCAATGCCACATCAAAGGCTCTCTCTCTCTCTCTCTCTCTCTCTCTCCTTGGGTGGGGGGTAAGGTGGAGTTGAGTGTGGCTGGAGAGAGAGAGAGAGAGAGAGAGAGAGAGAGAGAGAGAGAGAGAGAGAGAGAGAGAGAGAGAGAGAGAGAGAGAGAGAGAGAGAGAGAGAGAGAGAGAGAGAGAGAGAGAGAGAGAGAGCAAACCAGTGATGTGGCAATGGTGGAGTAGTCCCCAGCAAACTCAAGGTCACACAAAAGTGGCTGTTTAGATTACATTAACTATAGTTTGATGCTACCACATGCAGGTGGGGGCAATAGAACCAGCTAAACTATACCTGAACTTTGACAATCACTTGGGAACAATCACAAGTCCTCAATATTTTGTCACCATCCAAAGAATTGCTCCTGATCAAATTAATATGGTCTCTACACAAACACTGCACAAGTCAGGACAGCCACTCGGGAATAATCAAAATCCCTTCTATGTACTATATCCATTACCACCCAAGAAAAACTCCTGATCAGACACATTCTCTATACAAACACTGCACAAGTCAAGTGGGAACGTGAATGAGCCACTGACCATTGTGTGAGCAGCAAAGGTACTGTAGTAATGGAGAAATGCCACTGCAGAGAGCACGGGAGGTGGTAAGAGTAAAGAAGTGTGCAGTACATATAGCAAAAAGTTGGGTCTTGTACTCTATCACATTACAAAGGACAAAGTAGCACTGCAGTAAAGAACATGGCAAGTGCAGTGGATATGGCATCATGCAGCACCATAATTTTGATACTCAGCTGGTCTTATAAAGCGGGGTTGCCATTAGAAAAAAAATCAAAGACACCTGCCAACAAAAAAAAAATATATTAAAATAAAACAGCTTATATGAACAATTTTTTTTTACATTTTACTTGTGGGAATCAAGATTTTCTATAATTTTGCTTATGGGAATTAAGATTTCCATAATTTTGATCAGTAAGATATATGTATATGTGTATGTATGTACAGATGGCTCCCTACTTAATGAAACAGCTTTCCTAATTTTTTTTTCTAACCAAACATAACCTATCCTCAATGTTTCTCATATCTCCTCTTGACACACAAACACACACACAGAGAGAGAGAGAGAGAGAGAGAGAGAGAGAGAGAGAGAGAGAGAGAGAGAGAGAGAGAGAGAGAGAGAGAGAGAGAGAGAGAGAGAGAGAAATAACTTGAAGTGGGGTGGAGAAAATGATCATTTATTGAAATTCACTTGAGTTGACATGCAATTTTGGCTAAAAATAAGGGTAGGAAAGCTGCTTCATGAAAATAATGAAGCCTGACCCATTCTTTTCCCACACAGTACAAGTTAACAGAGGCCTAACCCCTTCAGTAATGGGACACATTTTTACCACAAGTTTTGTGTGTGATTACATGATTTTATAAACATTAGGAAGGGTCTATGGAAGTCAGAAGATTAATGTCTTTATAAATTTAAGTTTGTTTCCAACCCTGTTTCTAAGAAAAGTAAAACTAAGGACTGTGAATACATGAAGTAGAGAGAGTTAAGGGCACTGCAGTACTGGAAAGTGAAAGGTGTATCTAACGGTAAGTGGAGAAACCTATGCTATCCCCCATGTTTTTTGCTCTTTATTATGTAAGAGGTGGAAACTGACCAAGGACAACAAAAACAATGAAAACAAGAAAGCCCACTATTATTGCCAGTCCCCTGAAAGAATGAAGGAGTTAGCCAAAAGTCAGGAACAAATGTCTCCAATTAGTGCTTACCTGTTGTGGGGGAGGAAAGGCCAGTACAGTAGTACCTTGGTTAACAACCACAATCCGTACCGTAAAGCTGGTCATTAACTGAACTGTTCGTTAACTGAATCAATTTTTCCCATAAGAAACAAAGGAAATAGAAATAATTGGTTCCCAGCCCCAGTTGAACTTGCCCCTCTCCTAGATGCCAACTCACACGATATCCTACAAACATTAAAGAAATCATTTACACATAGGAAAACTTAGATTTTTTACTGTGATATGATGACATAAGTGGATGGAGGTGTGGGGAGGAAGGGATGGAGTTACTGTTTTGAGGGGGAATCCCCCTCCATGAAAAAATCTGGCATTGTTACTTCAGGGGTGGCTTCCCTCCTCTGTTGCTTTGAGGATGATAGGAAAAACTCATCCAGTGTCTGTTGATACTGCCTTTTTTGGAGGATTTTACGGTAATGCAACATGATATTATCATGTTCCTTATTCTTTAAGATGGTTGAGATTGTCGACTTCGACATGTTGTACTCCACGCGAGATCAGATACACACACTCCATTTTCATACTTAGAAATAATTTCTTTCTTTAATCCAGTTGTTGGCCTTTGCCTTTTCATCACACTACTACTCTCGCTTTTAACCTTCTTTGGAGCCATGTTTGAGCAGTAAAATAACACAAAATACACGGATGCAACACGATAAGTACAAATAACGAGTGACCGCAACAACGTTTCAGCATGACTGATGCTGGGATGCCGTGTGGGTAAAAACCCCCACGGCTGTTCGTTATTCGAAGATTTGTTCGTTAAGAAATTTTTAGCGAACTTGCTGGTCGTTAACTGATTTGTTCGTTAACTTACATATATGTATATGAAAACTAACTTCATATTGCAGAAATTCAAAATAATGAAAAAATATGTATTTCTGCCACACACACACACACACACACACACACACACACACACACACACACTGGAGCTGCATCACAAGAGGAGTGGGCATACAGGGTGGGTGTGAAAGATGAAGGTTGACAAGAACTAATCTTCCATCACATATCCATCTCAGGAGATTCCCTTGAGCACAACACTCAACCAACTGGTCGAGAACCCCCTCCCTGTTAGCAATGTTGAAACCACTCCTGAGATCAAGAATGTGACAGCAATGAAGGGAGAGAGGCAGGCACACAGTTCCATCAGGCAATGACAAGTGCTTCAAGGTAGCAGGAAGCCATACAAACAGGGAGATAACTTGTACCATGGATGACACACGAGGCAGATGAGTAATACATGTGCTAGCTGGAGGCGAGGGACACTAGCCTGGACAAATTTGTGCAAGGTTTTAAGATGGACACAGTGGTACTGGAGGTCCAGGCATGGGTTGTCTCTTTTAAATGAGGAAAGCTAACCAAGGGAAACAAAAGAACTAAAGGTAGGTACTTAAGAACTAGAGATATTCATGATTATCACTGTACAGTGATCACGGCACAATAATTGTGGATGTACTATTTTGCTTTGAGCTTCAGCATCTGTGATTTTTCAACAGGACAGCATTCAGGTGGTGACAGCATATTAAGGAAAGTATAGTGTGACAATAAAATGGCTTTGAGTAAACTGTGTAGAAATGAAAGGCACAGTTTTTCAGAACAACAAGAGGGATCTCAAGTCCATAAGCCTTGCAAGGGTTAGGGCCAGCAAGGGCATGGACATCATCTCTGTGGTACATATCCCTGCTGAAGCAAAGATTGTAAACCTGCACCCAGCAATAACTGGGGACTTAAGAGAAAGCAAAGGACTTGGTAAATAATGCCATTATCCCCAGAATCTGTTGCAAGACACCTGGTGAGAGCGGGTGCACTTCATCCTCTGTAGTGAGCATGTCATTGTCTATCTACTCCATGTAACTAAACCTTAAGACAGAATATAGACCATACCCTACCACCATACACCACCACCACCACCACCACCTTCCCAAGACCCAAGCAGTAACCTGATTCTACCACCCATACACCACACCTACCAACCACCTCACACCCCATGCAGAACACCTATGTACATCTGAAGCCTTGACTCACCTGTACCTCGCCACCACCCACCCACCATCATCCACAGTGCTGTCTAGGCTTGGATGTACTCCTAACCCCACAGGATTTTCCCACAAGAGATATCACAATGCAGTAATGAGAGAGGCTGAAAACAGTCATTCAGAGGAAAAGAATAGATAAGACAAAAACTTCTAATTTCAACCCATCTAGGAGAGCAGTATGAGTGGAAGAATTCTCCATACATGAGTGGATAACGCCCCTGTACAGAGTTAGGAGTTAGTGAATGAGAAAAACTGGTGGGGACATCCAGAGGAGATGCAGTACAAAACCCACAGTTAGCTTAGCCTACGAAGTTCCAGTTTTCTAAATATGGTATCTCAAGCTTAGGCTTTCATGATGCTTTTGAAAATAAATACACTGCACCACAAAAGATTAGGTCTGTTTACTTAAGAGTAGCTTGGGTTAAATTAGCTTAGATTAAGTTTGGTCTGGTTTGGTTAGTCAGGGATACCAGAACAGACCAACTTTCACATTCCCGGAAAAGTCTAAGGAGAAAAACAGCCATATTTACAAAGGAAGGATCTCTTGTAAACATTTAACATAAAATAAATACTATTTACCAACAATTTTACCGGTTAGGATAGAGTGCCCACCAACCTGCAAGATCAGTGACTTCAAAAGGATACACTAGCACTGGATAATGGGGGAAAGGGGTAAATATATTGAAAATCTATAGAGATTCCCCTCCAATGCAATGTTTTCACCTTAGATTTTGGGGGGAGATTTCCAAGATTTGTCTTCCCCAGCCCTAAACCCTAAAACACCTGTATCCCAGCAGGTCCCCATGTGAGGGCTGGCAACAGGAGCCATAGGGAAGCTACTATCATCAAGATTTGTTAAAGAAACTCGCTTTACATTTGTGATTCCAGTATCTACTTGTTGTTGGTGATGTTCAATCTGAATGAAAAAAAGTCAGAAAAATTATTGATAATTGCAAGACTTTTAAGCTCATAATAAACCAATGGTGAACTATCAGACATCATATTTTTAGTTTTAAAAGAAGTTTTAAAGGGAGTTTTAAAAGAAGATTAAAAGGGAGTCTTAAAAGAAGTTTAAAAGGTAGTTTTAAAAGAAGAATTGGGAGTTTTAAAAGAAGATTGGACAAGTTTATGGATGAGGATGATGGGTGAAAATAGGGAGAGGTGGGGAAAAGTCAAGAATGGCACCTCTTTTCTATTCATTGAAATAACCTTGCAAGGTGATAAAGTATTTACTATACAACATGTCTGTGATGTTTTTAATGTGGGGATGGCTTTTGTAAGGCAATAGTAATTAAATGAATATTCCAGTGCCTGCAGAATCTAGTCCACAACAATCAGTCATGTATGAAGCTATAGTAAGTCCTCATTATACGGTACATATGCGTTCCTGAAAACATTACCACAAATCGAAATTAACGTAAACCGAACCCATTATAACATGTAATAATAGGATATGTGTTCCAGCACTGCGAGCATAATAAATGTACAGTACTGCACAAAAGAAATAAACTGAAAATGTTTTCATTTATCTTTCATTCACCACATCCAATGTCAGACTACTCCTCTTTCGATTTGCCTTTTCAACTCCAGCAGTATCTGCAGAACGTTTTGTGGCCGTGATGGGTGCATCACTGTGTGTCGTGATAATAATATTCACGAAAAACACACCGTAAGGATTCAACTTGTGTTCGGTGGGAAACGTGGGAAGAGACCAATTGTTGTGGTTGTGGCGCTACAGTATGGTGTAAACGAAACACGACCGGATACTGTATCTGAATTTTTCTTACCATAAATAGAATTGAGGGTAGTAATTGTCAAATCCTGTAACTGTTAATTAACCGGATAAAGAATTATATACTGTATAAGGAGAACTCATTACATACAAGTTAGTGCGTGTGTTCATATGTTGGTGAATGTCAAGTGCACACCTGGGTTGGGTTTTTAGGTCTTGTCATTAGATTTTTCTCTATTGCAAATTTTACGCAATTTCACAAAAGGAATTTTTGTTCTTAGGTTTTTCCGATTGCCATATATCGCTTGTTTTGTCCTCTTCCCGCCTTTTTTGCTGGGGCAGGGGAGGGGGCAATGGAATAGAGGAAAAGCAGGTCTTATTCTGTATTTTTACCCAGAGGTGTTCATATAGGGACTGCCACAAGTAGGTCTAACAGCCTCTTGCAGCTTCTCTCATTCTCTGATGTTCTTATACAAGCCACATCATCTGAATGATGGATAAACTAAGTGGTGCTGAGATCACAGGCCAAGACTTTAAATAAACCACTTGAGCCAAAAAAAATGCAATAATTCATTTTACTTTATCTGACTAGTGTTACCAAATCAGTCATTGGGAAACATTAAATTTAATCCAGGTCTGGAGCAAACACTCTTTTTTCTACATTTTCACACATTGCTTGATAGAGAGAGTTAACCCCTTCAGCACTGGAACGCACTTTTACCAGAGTTTTGCGTGTGATTAGACGATTGCACTGACATGAGGAAGGGTCTATGGAGGTCAAAAGATTAATGGCCACAGTCTGTACTATTTCAATCCCCACTTGAGTTTCTGAAGTAAAGTAGAATCAGCAAATAATAAGCAGAATGAACATGGAAGTACGTCCCAGTACTGAAGGGGTTAATAGTGAAGGGGGAAACATGGCCTGCCGCTCACCCGGACACGCCCCGCACTACTCACCTCAGAGGTTCGCACACGCACGAAGCCTTACCTTTACACTGCCAGTAAGTAAAGGGAGTATTAATTATGCTCCAAGGTCACCATGATTTCACATAATAAGGCATTACCACCTACCATAATGAGGGAGGGAGCCGCCTCCTGCTGCTGCTGCTGCTGCTGATAGCGACCAATAACAAATGACGTCCATTTCGCTGTTTCCTACGGGTCACAACTGCCACACACCCCATCTAGGATTGCCAGATTTACTTTCTTAATACCAAATACTTCAATTTTTAATACCAGATTCACTTTTTCAATACCAAACTAATGATAAAACATGTTTTCGTAATTTTGTACTAATACACATGAGTTGAAAGTATGTACTTGGAAAATACTCTTTTTGCTGTTCACTCTCTCTCTCTCTCTCTCTCTCTCTCTCTCTCTCTGGGGTGTTGATTAGTCAAAAAGAGCATCCAAGCCGCCATCTGTTCCCTCAGCAGCTACATACATGTTTGTTGATGTAAATGGGCTATTTATGAAAATCGGCGGCCACCAGATGTCACTGGCAGGTAAGAGATAGCTGAGCCAAGCAAGATATTAACTATCGCGATTTTTCTGTACTTAACCAAGGAGTTGTGTGGCATTGTATCATTATGTACAAGTGAAGTAATATGATAGCATTTTAGCAGTACACTGGAAATCGTTTACCGTGATGTACCTTGAGAAACCAGGGCCAGAATGTTTAACATCTGGCAATTCCATTTCACATTGTTCTTACGATTATGAATAAGATTAAACTGATATTGTGTTGTTCACCCGTTTAGCATAATCAGTGTGCACTCTTCAGCTAGAAAAGTACTCGTTTAGAGTGTATCAGTCTCTATTTTGACGAATATCAAAGTGAGGCAAATCTTGCCACTTAAGTTTCAGGAGACTGTCCCTAATCCAAGACCAGCAGCAAGGTGTGTGGTGCAAGTTGACATGTTTCAAGCTGGAGGGCGAGAGGGCTCTGGGAACGTAGGACCACACGGGGTGTGTGGAAGTGGGGATACTGAAGCATGATCTGTGGGAATGACAGCAGACAGCACCGTGATGAGGTCCTCCTCGGATGAAATCAAGACAAACATGAGTTATATCTGATCTCAGATGACTGACGGTCTCTGAGCTTGGATATCCGCTGTTGAACTATTCAATATTATTAACATTAAATATCCGCCAAAAGAGAAGTTGACACTTAAAACCTATATTTATTTTCCATACTCTAATGTGAATCAAATATCTAGAGAGGCCTGGAAGTGCTGATCTTGCATTTTTATTGTTTATAAACGCCAATAAGGTGAGATGAGACAGTGTCAGTTTGTCGACTTTGGCTTCACATCTCAGGAAAATACATTAAGGAGAGAAATGTTTTCTCTCATGCTATATTTTTCTTGCTAAGCTTTTTCATTACCCAACTCGTGCATGAAGTTACTTTGACACGTAACTGCTTTTATAACCGTAGGTAAATCATGGTAAGGATGAAGTCATTTTTGGCTCGGTTATCGCTTAACTTGTAGAGCCATCTGGTGGCTGAGCTTCACAAATAGCCCATTGCTCCAGTTTTTTTTTTTTTTTTTTTTTTTTTTTTTTTTAAGACCAGAATACGATTGCATCATCAGGTATCTTGCCATCGAAAAAGTCTTCCTCTACCCATGGGTATTACAGAATTCGTCTGTATTGATTCTCACAGGCCTCCGCCTTTTCGCCTTGTAGGTGGAGAAACGGGAGGTCGCTGTAAGACGGCCTATTCAGGTGTGTAAGCACTATGCTGGGGGACAACATTTTTAGCCCATGATAGATGTCTCGATTTTGTGGTAACCGCATAGTTACCTGTTCAATAAGTACAAGCAGCATTTCTTTACAGCGATTTTGCAAGCTCTTAACTTTCATTTGATCTTTACCTAGCACACGCTGACATTCTGATAAGAACTTTGCCTCAAAATCAATCTTTTCCAAAGACAGAGGCATGTTTTTCTTATTGTACACTAGACGAGTCAAAAAGGTGAAGCGAATGTTTAGCTCATGGAAAAGTATAGAGGGCTTGGCGTTTGTTGAGTGAAACAGTACAAAAAACTCTTTCAAATTCAGTCACTATGGGAGATGCAAACACAAAATACATGTTGTTCTCGTCATTGTTAAACAAGTTCCACAACAACCTTGCTTTGTAGCGAACATCTTGGGTATCTTCGATGTTGGCTATGTTGAAATATGCTTTAAGCTCTTCCCAGTTTACTAATAGGTTGTAAATTATTTTGCCACACACAAGCCAGCGAGTTTCTGACATTTTAATAAGTGGAGTAGGAATATCTGACCGCTCTTCATTTATATTCATAGTTCCAAAGAGCATTCTATAGGTTTCCCTTCTCAGAGCACTTTTCTTGAACCACTTGGGTACCTCTTTCAAAATGAATCCTAAGTTTGAGGGTAGTTTTTCGAACCCTTTTTGCGCGCATAATGCCAAACTGTGACATGTACATGGCATTTTTACACAACTAGGTGACTCAGCTTTTAATCTTGACCATAAAGAGTTCTTATTGCCAGTCACGTTGCTTGCTCCGTCACTCAAAAAACACCAATGCACTTCTTGATATCAATCTTATTCTTGTCTAGAAGTTTTTTTCACAGCCTCAAACAATGCCTCACCTGTAGTTTCAACAACATTTGCAAGACCCCAAAAAATGTTCCTATTTCAGCATTTTCGTCATCATAAAATCTTATGCAAATGCATAATAAACTTTTGTCACTGGCAACATCTGTAGACCCATCAACAAGCAGGCAGAAATGTTTAGCTGTCTCAATCTTTAATAAACAAGTCCTCCTCAAAAGCAGGAGAAATTACTTGGATAATTAGTTTGGAACATTTTGTACGATGCAGTTTCAAGTTCCCATGAGTGCTCCCCACCTTGTTGCACTTTATAATCTCCATTGAATGGTCTACAACAATAACTGAGCAGTGACATGTAATTATTACTGCAAGCTGCAGTTCAGCTCTTGTCAGTTTATCAGGATCTGATGATGTTTTCTTAAAGCTCTGAAACATAGACGTAACTGCAAAAATAATTGAGGAGGCACGCTGTTAATGTCCCTTGGACTCTGCATGTTTTTTAAGTGTTCCTTTTCTTGGTTGGAAGTTTTTGTGACTCAATTTGCAATATGCCTGTTGAGTGTCATCTTTTGCTTTTGATACCCATGGAAATTCTTTTTCCCACTCGGCGTGGTAAGTGCGACCAGATTCATAGGAACATTTCCACTCCAACATGCTGATACCTTCACAGTTAACAGCCAACTGACAGTGTGGGAGACGTAACCTGTCGTTACGTAGTGCGTACTTGCATGAGATTCATACAGGTCTCGAAACAGAGGCGTGGGAACCAGAGGTTTATGTGTGTTTGAGTGTTATGTCTCAAAAATATATTCAATAAGCCAAATATTGTACATACTCAACGCATTAGCATTAGATATATGTATTAAAGTCCGGAATGTCTACATGTCTATCAGTGCGTATTTCTATGACAGAGAAAGGTGTAACATCATAAATAAAACAATGTGAAGAGGAGCAGCGGTTGTTTGTGTTTGACTGTTTGTTTGTTTGTTTGTTTGCATCTCCCAAGGCTCGCTCACTGTAGTGTAGTGAAGTGCAAGCGATACTAAGCCATCCACTGTAGCTACAGCACAGGGCGGTGGATCGAAGCCTGTGTGCGTGCGTGCGTGCGTGCGTGCATGGGTGGGTGAACAAAGGGAAAGAAGAGGGCAGTTTGTTGGATGTTTATTAGAAATATCGTTGGTCATTGCGCCGTGAAAGGTCTGTGGAGGGCCGGCAAGACAGTGTTGCCAGCGGTGGTGGTAGCATTACTGGCAGTAGGTGGCGTCCTGGGTGTTCTGGCGGATCCAGGACAAGTACTTGCTGACCCTGGCGTACACCCCGGGGCTGTTTTCATCAGCACAACCGTATCCCCACGAGGTAATGCCAACCTGCACGCGCACGGAGTTCTCCTCCACGTACAGGGGGCCGCCCGAGTCTCCCTGGCAGGTGTCCTTGCCACCCTGTGACAGGCCAGCACACAGCATGTTGTCGGTGACGTCCAGGCCAAAGCAAGACTGATCCAAGATGGGCAAGTCCACCTCGTGGAGCACTGAGGGCTGATTGCCGCCGGAGGAGGTTGTGCCCCAGCCCGAGGCGGTGGCTGTCTCTCCGACGTAAGTCTTGGAGTCGTCGGCGGGCAGACACACTGAGCCCACCTCGTCGTACTGGCTGAGGTCCAACTGTTCGGTCAGCCTGAGCAACGCAATGTCGTTGTCCAAGGTCCGTGTGTTGTAGTTAGGGTGCTCGATGATTCGGTCCACGGCCACCAGGCGCGTGGCTCCCTGTACGTCATCGCTGGTGGAGTACATATTGTGATCGCCCAGGCCCACCATCAGGCCGCTGTTCGTGGAGCTCATGCCGTGGATGCAGTGGGCGGCGGTCATGACGTACCTGTCGTTGATGATGGAGCCGCCGCACCAGTAGTTGCGGCCGTTGCTCATCTTGAGTCCAACCTGGAACGGGTACTTGTTTGGTGGGTTCACCTCTATGCCGCCCACGATCCTGTTGAGGTTAACCACGCCGCACTTGCACGAGTCGGTGCTGGAGGAAGGCGAGCTGTTCTCCTCGGGCTCCTCGGTGCTGCTGGAGGAGGAGGAGGAGGTCACCGTGCAGGAGAAGCCTTTCCTGGTGCCGCGTCTGTTGGTGCGGAACTTGACTACCACAACGTTTCCGCTGGAGGAGTATTCCACCCGGTCCGAGCCACACTCTCTCGCCTGCACCGTGCCTCCTTCGATGAAGGTCAGCTTGTCTCCTCTGCAGAACACTTCAAACTCCTCGCAGCTGAAGTCCAGTGTGGCGTCGGAGTCCTCCGCCGTAAAAACCCACTTGCACCTCTGCCTGTTGTCGTAGTTCCCGGGGAAGTTGGGACTGGTGAACTCCACTGCCTCCGCACCCACAGTCTGTGAGGGAGAGGCAGGCACTGTACAGTACAGAAGAACATAAGAAAGTGAGGGAAGCTGCAAGAGAACGCCAGGCCTACACGTGGTATAGGAGAGGTGGTGAGCAGTGTTTGACTACAGACCAGACAACTCACACTAACACACTCACTCACGTGAACCATTGACTTTTCCTTCTCTTATAGTAGACCACGCTTAAGGGTTTATGAGAGAACACACACACACACACACACACACACACACACACACACACACACACACACACACACACAAGTTATTACCATCCTTCCTCCACATGCTTGCTTGGGCTCCACATATTCTCCTTGCTTGGGCTCCACGTAGACTCCGCCTTCCTGGGCCAGGGCGGGCACGCAGGCCACAGCGACCAACATCTGCCAAATAAAGGAAGAACACGGGCCTGTCTTGACAAATGCTGTGCTCTCTCTCTCTCTCTCTCTCTCTCTCTCTCTCTCTCTCTCTCTCTCTCTCTCTCTCTCTCTCTCTCTCTCTCTCTCTCTCACTACCACCATCACCACTTTTCTTGTAAAGGCTGTGGAAATGATTAGCTGCTGTCTTCAGACTGTTTCGCCTTATGTTACATATGATGATGATAATGATGATGATGATGATGATGATGATGATGATGATGATGATGATGATGATGATGATGATACAGACATCGTATTGATATATTAGTGCAACCATAAAGAAACACCTTTACAAACACGTGCAACATCAACTAGAGACTTTTGAAATGCTACGTAGTGGAGGTGTGTCAGAATGTGTGCTTGGTAGCAAAAGTAAGCCCACTATGCACGCTGAACCGCCCGTTGAAATGTGTCTTGAAACCTTCCTCTGTTGAAAGAGTCACGGACAGCAGGCAGGCAGTTCCATCCACAGTTTAGAAGTGAAAGGAATGAACTAATGAACTGGAAGATTATGTGTGAATAGTACAGTACCCTACAGTACAGCACAGTTCAGTACACTACAGTATAGTACAGAACAGTATAGTGCAGTACATTACAGTACAGTACAGTACTACAGGTTAACTGCCGTGTTGCCTCACTCACCAACACACAGTAGGCCTTCATGTCCTCAGCTGTTGGGGCTTGACTGACAGCACTGACGACCCTCTGCCCGCTACCAGCTTATATGGCAGCAGAGACCACGGGGCCAAGGCCAGCAGAGGGAGGGGGCGTTGGGTGGAAGGGGGCAGCACACCCATTCATAGTATATACACACGTACTCACACATACACAGTGAAACACTTGGGTAGTGTGTCACAAAGATGAATGTTGAATGGTGACCGTTCTGCGTCACCACTAAAGATGTGAACTTTCTTTCATCAAACACTTGCCACCGGCAATTAAGAAACTCTCAGAAGGCCAGTGGTTTGAGGGAGTGAGCAATGGATTAGCACACCTGGCACACCACACAAGGCGTTTCAAAGGACCATTCCACTTGCGTAACAGCTGGCCCTCTGATGCTACCGTGGCACTTGAGGTGTTGAGTTCAGAATTCAATAAATTATCATTACTTCCAAGAAATGTGACGTGAATTTGATAAGTTTGATAAGTAAGTAAAAATCTGCCTAAGTATGTTGTTGTTCTCGAATTAAATTATTGGTTGCAATTAAAAAGGTTATAATTCAATATATTTGGTGTTTCTTGGAGTTCTGTCCTTTCATCTACTTTCTTTCTATTCTTCGTCAATGATATAACAAACCAAACTTCTTGTCATATCCATTCCTACGCTGATGATACCACACTACATTTCTCCACGACTTTTCGTAAACAACCAATTAGCAGATCCCACAGGGACGCCAGAAAACGCCCAACTTCTGATCTCTCCAACATTTCTGATTGGAGCAGAGAAAATTTCGTTGTCTTCAATGCCTCTGAAACTCAATTCTTCCATCTATCAACTCGACACAACCACTCATCAACTACCCTATTTGAAATCCAGTTACTTTCTATTTCTCTCCTGAACCGAAATTTCTCCAGCCTGAACCCGTTATTTCTATTTTTATCCTGATTATTGACTCTAAAAATCTTGCTAATGTCACCTATGATGTAACCTCTACACCTCATAAATACTTCTATCAGGTCTATCATAGATTAATAAATAATAATAGTAATTAAATAAAAAAATAAATAAAAATAATGATAATAATAATACTAGTAATA
>CM035207.1:12132065-12137065 GCA_020233015.1 Callinectes sapidus | reverse complement strand
GTGTGTTTCAGTGTTTCATATTGGTAAGGAGACAAACAACAGCTGATCTTTGTTTGTGTTGTCTTAGAGTTGATTTATTTGACTCTTTCTTGATAATGTTCGTGTGTTTTTCTTTTGTTTTCTTATCGTTTTCTTATTTGTATTATTCTAGGATTGGTTTTATTGGTGATAGTTAAGGTTACTACTACTACTACTACTACTACTACTACTACTACTACTACTACTACTACTAACACATATCAAACTCACTCCTTCTTTGTATATAATCTAACACGAACCACGTATGTAAGCAAAGAACCCAAGTATATATGTATGTATGTATGTATGTATGTATTTAGAGTTCCAAGTGTCATATCAACGTGACTCTCAGTAAACATGACACTTCAATTTTCAAACCAGATAGTGACCACAAATTGAGTTTTTACCCGAAGGGAGAGAGGGAGAGAGAGGGAGAGGGAGAGGGAGAGGGAGAGAGAGAGAGAGAGGGAGAGGGGGGGGGAGGGATGTTATGTGTGGAAGGAAATTAAGGGAGAGGAAGTAGGAAAGGAAAGGAAGGAGAGTTGAGAGAGAGAGAGAGAGAGAGAGAGAGAGAGAGAGAGAGAGAGAGAGAGAGAGAGAGAGAGAGAGAGAGAGAGAGAGAGTTTAAACTATGATCTAAACGTAAATAATTCCTTTTTTAGTCAGAAATTGAGAAATATCCAAATATAATCGGAAATATTTATTAGTGGAGGGGATGGAAATCGCAAGGGAAGGGCCGGAAACTTGGTGTGTTTGTTGAGAGAGCGTGTATTGGTCCCTCGGGGCTGGTGACGTCACTGGCGCTGCTCCCGAAAGAAAAACAAGGTGAGGGAGGCGAGCAGAGAGTGAGGGAATGAGCACCGCCCGCCAAAAATTGAGGAGGTGCTGAGAGATGGTGGGAAGGGAGGGTGGTGCATCTATTGAGGGAGTGCTGGTGGTGGTGTAGGTGGTAGTGGTGGTGGTTGTGTCTTTTTTTACAGCTACCATATCTATCTACCACCGCCACTACCACGACTGTCACCACCACCACCACCACCGCCACTGCCACCATCTCAGCAACATTTTTAGTGGTATGCGAGAAAGCAGCAACAGCGTCACTACCACCATTCCACCACCACTAATAAAAACAATAACAAAAATAAGGATAAATTCAACAACAACAACAACGACAACAACAACGACAACGACAACAACAACAACAACAATAATAATGATAAAAATAATAATTGGCACTACTACTACTACTACTACTACTACTACTACTACTACTACTACTACTACTACTACTACATTTACTTTTATTCTTCCTGTAGTGATGTTTTTTATTCAGTTATTTGAACACTCAGTGCTAATGCTAACTGGTACCTTTTTAACCCCTTCAGTACTGGGACGCGTTTCTATACCTATTCTGCTTATTATTTGTCGATTTTATACATCTTCAGAAACTCATGTGGTGATCAAAATGTACAGACTATAGCCATTAATCTTCTGACCACCATAGACCCTTCGTAATGTCAATAAAATCGTCTAATCACACCCAAAACTCGTTGTAAAAATGCGTTCCATCACTGAAGGGGTTAAATAGAGCGACTCGATAATCTGAAGACAGTTTTTCGTACACTATCAAACTGAACTGCCCGATTATTAAACTCCAGGTCCAGTGTTAACAGAGATTCTTAAGTATATGTCTTCTTCTTAGACGAATTTCTAGTCTTATAATCCATCTTAACCTCCCGAAATTGGTGTTGTATTTTTTTTAGCCATTATCTCATCAGCAGCTTGAAATTTACTACAGATGAGATAATGGCTTAAATACAACACTAATTTTGGGAGGTTAAGATGGATTTTAATTAAGACTAGATATTCGTTTAAGAAAATATTACGTACTTAACCCCTTCAGTACTGGGACGCATTTTTACTACGAGTTTTAGGTGTGATTATACAATTTTATAGATGTAAGGGAGAGTCTATGGAGATCAGAAGATTAATAGCAAGAGTCTGTACTATTTTAATCCCCACATGAGTTCCCGAAGCTGTATAAAATCGACAAATGATAAGCAGAATAACTATAAAAACGCGTTCCACTACTGAAGGGGTTGAGAATCTCTATTAATACGGGGCCTGTTGGTGTCTCTATGCCGTTCTTCAATATCACACTCTAGGCTTCCACTAAATGCTCTTTGGGAAGCCTTGACGAGAAAGCACACGAAATATCCATGGGTTTATAAGTGATATCTTTTCAACTTTCTTTATATCTTTTTTTCTTTGTTTGTTTTGCTTTGTTTGCCTTGTTTACTTTTTGTTTTTGTTTGTTTTGCTTGCTTGCTTTTTTAATTTTCTCAACACTCATTTTTCTGTTTTGTTTGTTGTCTTTTTCTTTGTTCTGTTTGCTTTGTTTTGTTTGCTTCTCTTTTTCAACTTTTTAACCTTCCTTTTCGTTTGTTTGGTTTGCTTTCTTTGCTTGTTTGCTTGGCTTTTCAACTTTCTTTCCTTCCTTTTCTTATTTGTTTGTTTGCTTTGCTTTGTTGTTTTTGTTTGTTTGCTTTCTTTTTTCAAACAGAGGGAGAGAGAGAGAGAGAGAGAGAGAGAGAGAGAGAGAGAGAGAGAGAGAGAGAGAGAGAGAATATATATATTTTTAGCATTCATCGAAACTGTTGATTCCTCACGCTAGAAAAAAAAAATGTAATAGGTAAAAACTCATTTAAGAGCTCCAAACACACACACACACACACACACACACACACACACACACACACACACACACACACACACACACAGAAGCAAGCCCTCCCTCCATGCCTCCCTCCCTCCCACCTCTTTTCTTGCATATTTGTCACCCCTGTTCCTCCGCCTCCCCATTCTTCTGTTGTCACCCTCGCCTTACCCTCTTTCTCCCTCATTTCTCGCCAAATAATCAGCAAATGCGAGGAGTTAAAATCAAGTCGTTGAGGCGAGGGCGTGCGGTGACTCGTCGTGATCAGTGGCGCGCTGATTGCCAGGTCTAATTGGGTCCTTAGGCTGCTGTCTTTCATTTTCACTTCGCCTCTTAACCTTCGCTCACTTGCGGTCACATCAGCCCCTTCCCCTGCCCCGCCTGCCTCGACCTTCCATGTACTGACAGTGCGTGGAGGGAAGGAGGACTGATTCTTAACACTTATTTGGTCCCTGGTGAAGGTTGGGCCACCTGTCGGGCGGTCATTGAGAATATAAGGTGATGTGTAATGGTGAATGGCTTCGGTCACTAGTGAATCCCAAAGAAACGGTGAATTCCTGTGAGATGCGGTGTTGAGGTGGTAGCGGGTAGTACGTCGTCAGGGGAGGCGGGGCGTCAGGTACTAGCACCGCCCATGTGGCTCCTCCTTCTGGGCATTCACCGCCTCCTCCGGCTCCCTCCGCCAATAGCAGTGAGTAACGTAGCCACAGATTGAGGGGAACACCAATGAACGTCCAATTCAACAAAGCCCTTTGATTCCTCACCGTGCGGGGCGGGCAGACGGGCACTGACACCACGTTTTTTGGGGGTATTTTCATTTAATTTTTGATTTCCGAAGTCACGGAGAGACTTGTCTTCACTTGCCGGAAAGCATATCATTATTTTAGAGGCAAGATTGCTTTCCCTGACGAATGTAGGGTGGGGTGAGGAGGGTGTGGATGTGTGAGGTGCAGGTATCGGCGTGTGGATATGCGCGCGGGCGGGTGGCGAGGGGAGGTGTGCGGGCGGGCGTGAGGGCCGCCGGCAGTCACTCCTCGGCCCGTGGCGGTGCGGGTGACGACTGGCCTGTCACCACCCAGCCCGACACCCGTTCTCACCGTGTGCCCACGCCCCTTTTTGTTGACATCCACCCCTTCATCTTTATCTATCAGCGAGCAAGGGGGCCGCTGACACTATCTATCGTCTGCCCACACCCGCCCACATCACCCCCAGGGCGCGGGTGACGGCAGGATGGATGCCCAGTGCTACCAGGGTGTTGTGGGAGGCTCCTACGCCCACGGACAGGAGCGTGGGGCAGGTGATGTGAACATGATGGGCGGTGTGGGCGGCATGGCAGGTCAGGGGACTGCCCACACCGCCCTCTTACCGCCCCGCACCACGGACTGCTGCTACGAGTGGGCGTCCATCCCCGCCCACTACTCCACACCCATGAAGGAAATGGAAGGTGAGCAACCCACACCTCACCACCGCCCCAATGACACGCAAACAGCAACCAATTCACTTATTTATTTATTTTGGGTGGAGAGAGAGAGAGAGAGAGAGAGAGAGAGAGAGAGAGAGAGAGAGAGAGAGAGAGAGAGAGAGAGAGAGAGAGAGAGAGGGGGGGGGGGTTTTGTAGAAACTATATTTTTTTGCTGTAAACGAATATGCCACTAATTTTTTCTATTACATACACTCACGGGGGCGCGCGCCCGCGCGCACACACACACACACACACACACACACACACACACACACACACACACACACACATCTCACTGTCACTATATGGATTACTGAATTGAGAGAGAAAGCGTATGGAAATAGTACGTGTGTCAGGTCACTTGCAGCTTATCATCATCAACATCATTATAATCATCGTCATCATCATCAACATCCTCCTCCTCCTCATCATCATCATCATGCTTCAGGGTAGATATATTTTTGAAAGTCTTAGAATCAGTGATCGAAGTGAATATTTGTGTTCCCTTGAGTTGAGGAGAAAGTAAAGGACGGCAACATGAAACTTGAAGAGGAAATATTTTTTAATTAATGAAGAAATGTGTGTGTTCCCAAAGTGTGCCTCTGGTGTTACGAAGCGAGTCAGGCTCAAGATAGCGACATGCGTGTTATGAGCAGATCCCGTTCAGCTTTCCCTCTGATGTACATGACGATAGACGCCATCAACGGCTAACTCTGACTTTCGCCTAATGCTTTGGACCTCTAAGGGGAATGGCAAATTAGTGAGCTTTTTTTTGTATCCATTGTTTTTGTTCCTCTTGGCCAGCTT
>CM035207.1:12117065-12127065 GCA_020233015.1 Callinectes sapidus | reverse complement strand
CACATTGAATCTGATGACAGGAGGAAATGCACAACACCAGTTGAAGTCTCGTGTCGCGGTAGAAGTCACTATTCAGAGTGAAAAAATTTTAAAAGTACATTTTGCCAATTAACTCCGTTTTTAGGTGAGTTCGCGTTGATATGACAGCAAGGCAAGCAGTGACGGTGGCTGCCTCATCTGAATTGACTCTTTCCCCCGTATCCTAGCGTAGATGAATAGTGTGGTTTAGTAAGCTGTGTGTTATGATAGGTAACCAATTCATTATTACCACCAATAAACAGACGAGGTTTAACTTTGGGGTTTGGGTAGCTCTGTAGGAAAGTGGTCGCCTCGTGGTAGTAATGGCGTGAGTTTGATCCTAACCCATGGAAGTTATTTGGTGTGGTTAATGTCTTTCTCTTTTTCTCTTGGTCTCAAGCTGACCTGTCTGCTTTAATGACCCTTGTGCAGTTCATACGCATTGAATCCAGGCCTTTTCTTTTTAATATCAACAAAACACGAACTGGTCACGTTAAGAACAGAGAAGGTTACACTGCATTTTGTCTTAATGGTGGGCGATATTTAGAAGCCGCGTGTGTGTTTCCATTTTTTCTGCTACTGCGTTCCACAATTAGTTAGGGAATTGCTATGTTTCTTTTCAGCATATCTTTGAAATCAGCGATATGCGTGTGTGTCACCTAACTTAATTACGTCCCATCAAGTGTATGCGTTTGCATTTTTTCTGCTACTGCATTCCATAATTAGTTAGGGAATTGCTATGTGTCTTTTCAGCTTATCATTGAATTCAGGGATATGCGTGTGTCATCAAACTTCCCATTAAGCGCATATTGTGTCAGAAATAACGTATTTGGTTGCCAATAAAGGAATTACATGGCCCTACAAAGAAAGATGATTGAAATACGGCCTACTGTTATGAAGGAGGTCAAAACTTTTTAAATAACCCAAGTAACATCCCTTCCCTTACTTACCGTGCTTTCTGCTGTTACTGCTAATGAGTACTTCCCACCAGGCGTGCATTGCATAGGAAGGATCATATTTTGTTGCCTGTAAAGGAACTGTGGCTGCAAAAAATGATGTTCTCGATGTTAGGTAATGTTACGAAATGAGACCATAACTCTATAAATAACTTTCTTAATAACATTCCTTCTCCTACCTCGATTTCTGCTGTTACTGCTAATGTTATCAATTCTTTCCTTTTATTTTCTCATTTCTGTCTGGTTCACGTCTGTCTTGACTCCTTCAGTGCTGGAACTCATTTTCATATTCACTTTGCTTATTATTTGTCGATTTTATACAACTTCATAAACTCATGTGCGGATTGAAATAGTAAAGACTGGCCATTAATCTTCTGACCGCCATAGACCCTTCCTAATGTCAATAAAATCGTCTAATCCCACCCAAAACTCGTGGTAAGAATGTGTTCAAGTACTGAAGGGGTTAAACTTCCATGTTCTATCAGTGTGTGTATGTATGTAGGTGTATATTTGCATGTGTCTGCTTATCATATCTATCCATCTTGTAAATATTTTGTGTATAAGCGTTTGGTAATGGAGGAGTGTGAGGAGCAACAGCATTGATGATGATGATGATGCGTGAGGAAGATTACGATTAGTAAAGTAAAGACAGACATGGGAAGACGAAAGAACGACAAAATAAGAGTTAAATGAAAATAATTGAAGTGGTGCAGGAGTAATCAAAGAAAATAAAGAAGCTGAATGAAGAAAAGAAAAAAGATAAATGAAAGAAAAAAATAACAAAAGATATGACAAGAGAGAAGGTGAAGAAAACAAGTGAAAGATGATGAAGAAATAAAAAAAACGAAGAAAAAACGAAGAGAAAGGAAAAAACGAATATAGATAAGCAACGAAAATCTTAGAAAAAATAAACAGAACCAAGAAATTGACCAAAAGAAAATCAGAGGAAAAGTTAAAGGGAGAGAATAACCAAGAAATAAGAAATGAGATTGAAAGAAATAAAAGTAAAATGAAGGGAAAAATAATAAAATACATGAAATAAGAGAAAAATTGAAGAAACCTAACAGAAGATGATGAAAATACGAAAACTGGATAAAGAAGAGAATAAAAGAAGAGAGAAACAAACATAGATAAATAACGAAAATGCCCCTCCCCCCCAAAAAATAATAAAAAAAACTGAAGAAATAGATCAGGCAGAAAAAAGAAAATTAAAAGAGAAGAAAGGAAAAAAAAAGAACAACAAACAGGATACGAAAAGGAGAACTTGTGAGGAAAAAGGAAGAAAGGAAGGAAAGAGCTGGAGGGAGCGAGAAAGGCGAAGAGGAGGGAAGAAGGAGGGAGAGAGGGAGAGAGAACGTCATTAATCGTTCACATGATAGTGGTGAGAACAGACCAGGGAGGAGGAGGAGGAGGAGGAGGAGGAGGAGGAGGAGGAGAGGAGGGAGTACAGGTGGCTGGCCTACCCCACCACACAACCACGCTCCCCACCTCCTCCCCAAAGTGTGGCAGTGATGACGGACGACCACCACCACCACCACCACCACTACCACCACGACTACTACTACTACTACTACTACTACTACTACGGGTGCCACTACGTACTACTACTACCACCACCACCACCACCACCACGACTACTACTGCTGCTACTACTACTACTACTACTACTACGGGTGCCACTACGTACTACTACTACCACCACCACCACCACCACTAGTACTATCATCACTATCAACGCATTAGACCACATAAGCGTTTTCTATGATCCAATATAGATAGAAGATGGGAGTTGTGTTGAATGACGTCACTAGTGTCAGAGAGAGAGAGAGAGAGAGAGAGAGAGAGAGAGAGAGAGAGAGAGAGAGAGAGAGAGAGAGAGAGAGAGAGAGAGAGAGGGTCTTTCCAACTTTGTGGTGAAGGAGGATGACAAATGAACATTGGACTCCTTGCATGAATATGAACTATTTGTGAGTAAAACGGAGGCGAAGAGAGAGAGAGAGAGAGAGAGAGAGAGAGAGAGAGAGAGAGAGAGAGAGAGAGAGAGAGAGAGAGAGAGAGAGAAAGGGAGGGAGGAAGCTACCACAGTAAACTCAGAGCTGTGTATACTAACAGCAGCCAGCTAGGTTCACTGCTTCTCTCTCTCTCTCTCTCTCTCTCTGTCTCGTCATCTCCTATCTCTCTCTCTCTCTCTCTCTCTCGCTCGTCTCCTACAGTTTGCTTATTCTCTTTCCGTTATGTAGCCCTTTCTTCTTTTTCTTGTTCTCCTCCTCCTCCTCCTCCTCCTCCTCCTCCTCCTCTTCCTCCTTTTCTTCTTCCTTCTCGTCTTCTTCTTCTAACTATCACTAATCATTTCTTTGTTATGGTGAATGACTAAGAAAAATAAGTAAATAAATAAATAAACAAGGCAAGAGAAAAACAACAAAAATTGAGGGCAAGAATGGCACAGTATTTTGTTGTCATGAGCGTTAACTGCTGGTGGTATCGGAACAACGGAATGACGTCACGCGTAAACAAACCAATGCTGCGGCTCTACGCTCGTCTACTGCTGCTGCTGCTCCTGCTGATGATGATGATGGTGATGGTGGTGATGGTGGTGGTGGTGGTGGTGTTTTGCTTTTTTCTTTCTCTCTCTCTCTCTTTCATTGTATCTTATTTTCACTTTTTCATGTAAGTCCATTTCTTAAAAACTGTATTTTCTTCTTTTTGCTCTTCCTTTTCCTCTTTTTTTCTTTCTTTTTTCTCTTCCTCTTTCTCTTTCTCTTCCTCGTCTGGATTGCTAATGTTGATTTCATCTGTGAGAGTTTTTGCAAGCGTGTGTTTCTCCCTCACCCTTTTCTTCCTCTTCCTCGTCCTCCTCCTCCTCGTCTTCCTTCCTCGCCTTCTTCTTTGTCCTGCAAGTTTGGATTCTCTTTGTTCGTTGTTTTCTATACCCAGCTTTAGTCTCCTCTCTTCCGTTCTTTGTGTTTCATTGTGTTGGTTACCTCAATGACTTTCTTCCCTGTGATGTCTTCTTTTCCTTTCACTGTCGCTTCACTACGTTGTCTTTCCTAGCGCTTGTTTTCTTGATGTACACCTATCGCTTCCTTGCTCTTTTGATAGAATTCCATGCTTTATTCCGTCCCTTAATTATTTTTGTCAGTATCCTTCATCAATTTACCTCCTTACATCCCTCAATAGCCTGAATCCTACTCCCTTTGTCCCTGCCTCTTACCTTGCTCCTTATCTACCGCCTCCTTGTCTTTCTTCTGGTGTAGTTTCTTTGTTTTCATTCTCTCCTCTGTCTGGTGCTGTTGAGGTTAAGGTCGGTTTTCAGAAACGCTTTGCTCTCTCACCACGACTATTTTCCAAGGCCACAGAGGTGATTAGCAGGATTTTCAGGAGTGTTTCTCTAGTTCATAATGTAGAAATGTTGTCGATCTGCCTCTACAACCATAAAAATACCTTAAAAATTCCTGTAAGTTTAAATGTTGTTTTTTCTTGTACGAGTAGGTAAAGGAGAGGTCGGTAAAGATGGTTGTGTGTAGTGGCGCCACCATCATTGGATTCAGTGGGTTGTGTTTGGACTGCAGAGGGCGTCCACGTGGATCAGCGTGTGGAAAAGTGGCGTGAGAGTGGAGAGTGGAGGCAGCAATCAGGTTCAAGTTACGCTTTTCCTTGTGGACATTCCAGTACTTTATTTGTTGCCACATTGATAGTTTTTCTTCAATGTATGTTGTGTTTGTAGGGCATCTTGAAATTACTACTAATATTTGTAATGATGATACTACAAAAGTAATAATAGTAATGATGATGGTAATAATAATAATAATAATAATAATAATAATAATAATAATAATAATAATAATAATAATAATAATAAAAATCCTGGCCACGGTCTGAGGGGAGATTGGGCATCCACTCGGGGTAACGGTTCCCAAATGGGTGTGCTTTCAGATAGGAGGTCTCCATTAGGTGGTCTCCTTTAACCCATAAAAATCCCACTTTGTTAGAAAAAAGATACAATGGTTGGGAAGTAAAAGGTATAGAATATATAGCGGTTGGGGTGACGGTGTACTGTTGAAGGCTGGGTTGAGTTGTGAGGTTTATGTAAAGTGGTTAAGATTGATCAGTGTATTAGTTCGTGAGTCGCTATGAGTCATTTGTGTACTATGTGCAGTACAGAGCCAGGCTTGACTTGTGGTGTTTATACATTCCGTGTTACAACAGAAGCGGCTGAGTTATTGTGGAGAAAGTTTATGTGAGACACTGTCCTTTTCTTGTAAGTAAACACAGTAACTTCGCACGACAGAACTGATGAAACTTTTACTGCTTGCAAATAAATAAGGTTGTGCTCTCATATATTGTGAGCTTCGTTGTGATTCGCCACATATTTCTAGAGATACAATTAAGAACTTTTCCAAAACTCAAGTAAATTTGGCACAATCGTTAAGTAAAGTACTGAAAGCTACCATCTTAGTAACAAAAGTGATCAAGTCAGAAAATACTTCGAAATCAAAAGTTTTGTTGTGTGATCAACAAGATACCAAGATAACTTGACTGTCACACTGTATCAGCATTCAGAGGGTCAAATCGCTTCTTGTGACAGTGGTGGTGGCGGAGATCAAATCAAATGTCTTTCACAGTCTTCCTCAGGCCAAGAAAATGTTTCACAATTCACCCACCACTACCACCACCACCACTACCACCACCACCACCACCACCACCACTACCTCCCTTTACTTATCCAGGCCTAGAGAATGCTTCACCACTCAACCACCACCACCACCACCACCTCCCTATTCTTATCAACTAATAATAATAATAATTTCACTACTGCTACTACATTACTCTAGGATGTTTACCAGCGAGGGTGTCATACGTATCTAGTGTTAAGAATAATAATGGTGATGATAATGATGACGATGATAACATGCCGTAAGTGTTCTAGTCTGGTTGCGATAATGATGTTATGACGATGCCGAGCTGGAGATAAGGGCGATGGTAGCACAAATAGCGGTAGCAGTGTAATTGATAGCGGGGGTAGTAATAGTGTTAGTAGTAGTAGTAGTAGTAGGAGGAGGAGGAGGAGGAGGAGGAGTAGGAAGATTGTTTGTGTGGTGGTCTGCTTCCTGCAAGCAACCTGGGTCCCCTACCCGCCCCGCCGCACGCCGTCCCACCCTGCCCCGCCGCGCCCCACTCCGCCCCCGCCCCGCCACGCCACGCCCCCCACTCGGCGCCCCGTCCTACAGCGAGGAGTGAGCAGCTTCATAATTGATGATAGAAAAATAAACTATCACCCTCCCTCCCTGCTCTCTCTCTCTCTCTCTCTCTCTCTCTCTCTCTCTCTCTCTCTCGCTCTCTCTCTCTCTCTCTCTCTCTCTCTCTCTCTCTCTCTCTTCTACATTCAACTTGACACTACACCATATTTTCTTTCCTTCCTCCTCTTTTCCCTCTTCCTCCTCTCTCATTGCTTTATAGCCTCCTTGTCTTCCGCCTTATTACCTTTTCATTGCCTCACCTCTTCTTCTTCCTCCTCCACCTCCTCCTCCTGCTCCTCCTCCTCCTATCCAAGATCATGCTCCACCTGCTGCCTTCTCTCTCTCTCTCTCTCTCTCTCTCTCTCTCTCTCTCTCTCTCTCTCTCTCTCTCTCCCTATATCATCTCCAACTTTCTTATTTTCAATTTTCATTGTTTTTTCCTTCCACTACTTTCTTCTTAACATATTCTTTCTGTCATCCGTTATTTCCAACATCCCTCGAGGCGTTCCATATTGGCTTTTTTTTTTTTTTTTATTTATCTCTTCTTCTCTTCTATTTTTCCATATTTTTTTACTAACACCTCACGTCTTTATACTTCTCCCATTTCTCTCGCTATCCTATCATCAGCATTCCCGCCACCCTCTTCTACCATCATCTTTCCTTCACTACCATTGCCTTTAGCTTCGCCCCCTTCCTCCGTCCCTCTCTCTCCCTCCCCTCCCTTGCACCACCAAAACCACCATTCCCCTCTGTGATGCATGGCCAGGGAGGACTAATATAAACGCATGACCACCGTAATTCACACACACACATTCAAGATGACTCATGCACGTCTCTATATTTGCATTATAAGACTCTTCCTTGAGGTGTGTGTGTGTATGTGTGTGTGTGTGTGTGTGTGTGTGTGTGTGTGTGTGTGTGTGTGTGTGTGCGCGCAAGCTCCTTTCATAAATAAGAGTACAAGGATAGATGCACACCTACGTACATGTATAATCATATGCCTACATACATAATATATCTGCATATTCGTAAAGGATTAGATATAAATCAGGCACTAGGCACCAAAAATATGATTTCGAGCACGCACGCACGCACACACACACACACACACACACACACACACACACACACACACACACACACACACACACACGCACACACACACACACACACACACACACACACACACACACACACTTGTACATTAATTATTCATCGTAATTATATTCTAGGTAGTTTATATGAAATAGTTAAAGGTCAGGTTTGAGATAGACACATGGAAGGAAATATAGACAACTGGCTAGATAAAAGAAATAGTTAGGCAAAAATCTGTGGGTACGCAGATAGACAGACATACGGACGGAGGGAAGGAGGGAGGGAGGGAGGGAGGGAGGGAGGGAGGGAGGAAGGGAGGAAGGGAGGGAGGGACAGACGGACGGACAGATATACGTACATGCAAGCCAACACCAATAACCTCCAGGAGTGAATTTATATGAAAATGAGCAGCGAGAATATTGCTTTGAGTGCACACAAAAATGGAAAACATCCGCAAACACACACACACACACACACACACACACACTGCTCCTCAAGGCACCACACATGAACCAATACCTTCTCAGTGTGATTCCCACCATGGAACAGTTAACCATTAGTGTAGTATCTTTGCCTTAAGCCTCCCCCATGCCCTTAACGTGTATTTTTCGCATGCATATACCGCGATTTTAATACATCGCTTATTATATTTTCTTTCTTCTACTTCTTATTATCTTTATTTTTATTATCATTATTACACAGAGCCTCGTCTACTTTTATCACTTAACTTATTGTATTTGTATATCCGCATATACATCTGTTTGTCCATGTATCTGCTTGTTTGTCATTCACTCACTCTATTTGCATTATGTACATCTATCTATCTATTTGTCTGCTTCTGTTATTTGTATATCTTAGAGATTAAATACCAGTTTATTTTTATAGTTGGCTAAGATTTTTATTTCTTTCTGACTGTTTTGCATGTTTGTGATGTAATTTTATTTGTTTGTATTACGATGCAAATATAGAGACATGCATGAGTTATTTCGTATATGTGTGTATGTGTGTGTGTAAATTACGGTGGTCATGTGTTTATATTAGTCTCCCCCCCCTGGCCATGCATCACAGAGGGGAATGGTGGTTTTGGTGGTGCAGGGGAGGGGTTGGAGAGGGAGGGACGGAGGAAGGGGCAGCAAAGATAATGGTAGAAGAGGATGGCGGGAGTGCTCATGATAAGAAAGCGAGAGAAATGGGAGAAGGATGGAAACGTGAGGTGTTAGTAAGAAAATATAGAAAAATAAAAGTGTAATTGGAGATAGGAAGCAAAGAAAGAGTCATGGGAAAGGTGGGAATGTGGTAGTAGGAAAACAGAAAAAAATTATGTAATAGAAAGGAAAGTCAGCCGCCAAGAAAGAGAAGAGAGAAAATAAATGAGTGTGATTTTGTAATGAATGGTAAAAGAACGACACGAAAAGGAACAGAGGAAGAGAAAAGAAAAGAGCAAGAGAAAATGCGTCTAATTAATAGGAAAAGAGAGAAAAGGTTCAAGAACGGCAATAAGGGTCACATAAAGAGGTTGACAATAGTGGATAACAGAAAAAAATATATATAATAAAAAGAAAGTAATCGAAAAAAAAAGATGGAAATGAAAAATAAGGAAGTTGGAAATGATATAGGCGCAGAGAGAGAGAGAGAGAGAGAGAGAGAGAGAGAGAGAGAGAGAGAGAGAGAAAGCTAGTGGAGCATGAGCTTGTGGGGAGGAAAAGAAAGAGGCGGAGGAGGAGGAGGAGGAGGAGGAGAAGGAGAAGGAGGAGAGGCAATGAAAAGGTAATAAGGCGGAAGACAAGGAGGCTATAAAATAATGAAAGAGGAGCAAGAGGAAAAAAAGGGGGAAGAAGGAAGGAAAATATGGTGTAGTGTCAAGTGGAATTGAGAGAGAGAGAGAGAGAGAGAGAGAGAGAGAGAGAGAGAGAGAGAGAGAGAGAGAGAGAGAGAGAGAGAGAGAGAGAGAGAGAGAACGCTTCCTTCATGGTAATCATTATTCCAGAATTATGTTTCCTATCAGTGAGATAGTTTTCTATTGTATATCAAATGTTCTCTTTTAACATCAACAACAATTTTTCAACATATTTTTGAGCCTAGACTTATTTGCATATTTGTGGACATGATATAACGAAGCTAGAGAACCTTTGTATGTATCAATTGATTAGTTTTCTCGTATGATCCGTACCCAAAGACCTCGTTTGTATTCCCTGTCGCGGTCATCTGCTGGTCACGCTGCCGGAGCTCATGGACCGATCTTTGGGTAGGGCTGAAACCACATCACACACTACACACCGGGACAGCGAGGCCACAACCCCTCGAGTTACATCCCATACCTACTTGCTGGCAGCTAGGTGAACAGTGTGTGTGTGTGTTTGTGTGTGTGTGTGTGTGTGTGTGTGTGTGTGCCTGCTCCCCCCCTCCCACGCTTCACTACATTTCTCTCTCTCTCTCTCTCTCTCTCTCTCTCTCTCTCTCTCGCAGTAGTAGTAGTGGTACAAAAAAGAAAAAAAGAAAATTAAACCCCACAAGCAATAGTTTTACCTTCCGCCTCCTTATTCACTCCCCACCTCTTCCCACCTCTTCATCTCCCTACTTCTACTTTACCTTCACCTCCGTCTTTTTATTCGACTTCTTCTCCTCATTCATCATCTCCTCCTCCTCCTCCTCCTCCTCCTCCTCCTCCCCCTCCTCCTCCTCCTCCTCCTCACA
>CM035207.1:12103050-12112992 GCA_020233015.1 Callinectes sapidus | reverse complement strand
ACACACACACACACACACACACACACACACACACACACATACACACACACACACACACACACGAATCCATTTCAACACCGTGAAACTGTTTTAGCTTTTATTTATTTACCTTTTTCATTCCCCTTCCTCACCCTCCCCTCCCTTTCCCCTCTCCCCTCCGGCCTGCCACCCCCACCCAGGTGACAGGTGTACGCGGATGCTGCTCATAAAATGCACAACAAATATTACAAACAGACAAATTCAGATAAAAATACGGGTATGTTTGTTGAGCGTGAAACATCTCTATCCTCTCTCTTCGCTTTTCCACCTCCTATCCTCTACCCTTCCTTCCCTCACTCTTTCTATCCAAATTGTAATGTTATAGTACAGAAACGTATATGCTATTCTGTCACTTCTGTCCTTCCCTAACCACTCTGCTTTCCTCCATCTTCTCTTTCTCACCTTTACCTTACGAAATCTTATCTTACCTACACACACACACACACACACACACACACACACACACACACACACACACACACAAGCGAGTCACAAATTTAAGGGGGCAGCTCACATGGAACTTATATTACCAGAGGTTTGAGAGCGTCGTGGTCGTGGTGGTGGTGGTGGTGATAATGTGGGAGGTGAAATGATTTAATCTTACAGGCCTAAACCAGTCAAGGCGTTAATATTATTTGGTACTTACTACTTTTGCAAGGTTATCAACTATATACTTCATCAGCAGCTAGGCCAGTGGTGAGTAATGTCATTCTCTGTAAAGGTTGTTGTAATTCTGGTAACTGACAAAGGTAGCTGTGCAACAATAGTGGTAGTTTTGACGGTCGAGGCGGAGGTGTTAGTGATCTCAGTAGTTGTATATGTAATAGTAGTAGCTGTGACAATGATCGTAGTGGCAGTGATAGTTTTAATTGTAAAGGTCAAGGCAATGTTAGTCCTATTAGTAAAAGTAATAGTTGTAATAGTAGTTGCTGTTACATGGCAGTAGGGACGGTGATCGCGGTAGTCATGGAAGTATTACCTCCATGGTGGTGGTAGTAAGGGAGGAACCGATGGTATTAATAGCAGTAATGACTGCAGTGATAAAAATACTGGAAGTGAAGTTACAACGGTGCAGTCGTAGCGCCAGTAGCAATATGAAACAGTTACAGACGTGGAAGTGAAAAAGGACATAAAAATGGATCAAAGAGAAAGTTGATACACATACATATGCATATCGTTAAAATAACACGCCGCGCATATTGATGGATAAATAAGAGTGCGCGTTCATACAAACTATTCGATAGATAAAGGTAGGTATCCAGGTAGGCAGAGACGGATGGATAAAAAGATCAATACACACACACACACACACACACACACACACACACACACACACACATTATATATCTATATTATATATATATATATCTATATATCTATATTATATATATATATATATATATATATATATATATATATATATATATATCAGGGTGCTCCGTGAGTTAAGATACATAATTAAGGCTTTGATCATTCAAGTATATAATTATGAGTCGTAAATATTCTATACACATACATTGTATACTGTATTTTGCTTTATTTTCGCGATATTTTGACGTGTAAGTTTAAGTAGCTCTATCTCCTATCCCTGCGTGGGCCACACTGTTTTGAATCAATGCACTTCCATTAATGAATGAATCATGTCGTGTACATCAACACACGAATATCATGACTAAATACTCAATGTTACTTAATGTTAAAGACATCTTAAACACGATAAAAAGATACACTGTATCACTGCTGACTGACGACGCTAATCACCTTGTTATCAAAATGTAAACTGAGTCTCGAGCGGGCGGCGAGTGAGCCTGTGAGGGGTGACAACTGCAGTGTTTCCACGTATGTTTCAAAAGAAGCGCTTAACAACCACTCTATTGTTTTGTCTCCTGGACATTTTCCTCATCAATACAAACAAAATTCTAACTTGTCATTTGCTAGCTGTTTCCTGCATTGTTTTGACTGAGTACTTTGTATTTAGTAATGATTGCTTAATGCCACGCAGCACCACTCGAGTATTGTCATGGAGCCCGTAGAGGTTATCGCGCCACATTCAACTTGTACGATAATTTCTCGTGAAAATAAAGCAAAACATGCGTTTATGGTATTTTCGACTTAAAATCAATTGAGCTATCAAATCTCGAAGTAAGTACCTTCACTCACAGGATACTCTGAATAACTGTAAATAAGCTGTCGTTCAATCCCTTCTGCCGGTGCGCTTCTCAATAAATTATTCCTGCAACCTGTATTGTTGTGCACACTGTTTGTCTTGTTGTTATTGTTGTTATTAGTGGTGGTGGTGGTGGTGGTTGTATGTTGTATACATTCACCAAACTAACGGATGATTTTATCGTGCAATCCCGACTATGAACTAGAAAAATAACACCACGAACAAGAACATTAACAACAATAACACCGATAACGAAAGTGACCATAAACACACACGCACACACACACACACACACTCTCTCTCTCTCTCTCTCTCTCTCTCTCTCTCTCTCTCTCTCTCTCTCTCTCTCTCTCTCTCTCTCTCATGTGGCTATTGTGCACACACACACACACACACACACACACACACACACACACACACACACACACACACACACACACACACACAGAGATTGCTTGTTATACCATTTATTATTGTTATTACTACCTTCACCACAATTACTGGTAATGACACTCATTACTATCAGTTACCTAATCACTCGTACTAAAAACAAATCAACGGTTTTCAAATGGATCAAACCACAACTTTCAAATCAATGATAAATAACAACTTTTGTACGTTTAATGACCCCCCCCCCCCCACATACACACACACACACAAACAGTGGAAAAGGGGCCGAATGTGTTGGTCTCCGTGGCTGGCGTAGGTTTCAACTTCACTAAGGGCTGGTCACTTCTGGGATAATAATGATGATGATGATAATGATAATAATAATAATAATAATAATAATAATAATAATAATAATAATAATAATGATGATAATAACAACAACAACAATAATAATAATAATAATAATAATAATAATAATAATAATAATAATAATAATAATAATAATAATAACAACAATAATAATAATAATAATAATAATAATAATAATGATAAATATAACAAATAACTAACAAAATATAGCAGCATCAATGGTAATAGCAAAGTTCTTACCTTGAACTGAGCGATAAATGGCAGCAGGTGTTAGTCCAGTCTATAGAGCAGCAAAGAGGGCTTCAACGTATTCTTGTGGGGGTTGTGGTGGCAACATTCATTGCAGTAACAGCCACAGCGGCAAACAGTGCACTGTCAATCAGCCTCAAACAGCACATAACAAGGCCTCAATCTCGACATAATCAACAGTCGGCCAAATAAGTCAATGAACTAATTAAAAAGTCATTTCCTATTAGATCAGTCTGTCTTATTACTTTATCATCAACCTGAGGCTCGAGCCGGGCCAGAGAGAGGTGAACGGTCGGCGGAGCGGTCCAGTGACGAGGCTGCAGGAGGATGGCGGCACACAACCTCTCCTTCTCGTGACGGAATCAGCACTGACTTGTGAATGTAAACCTGTGAAGGGCATCAGCGGGACCATGAGGGATGGAAAATACGCCGTTATGGAAGACGAGGAGTAGTGATGGACGAAACCGGCAGATAGGAGGAAGAGGAGGAGGAGGAAGAGGAGGAGGAGGAGGAGGAGGAGGAGGAGGAGGATGTTCTTCCGTGTTATGTTAGTGACAAACTTTATGATATGGCAGTGGTAGTAAGCATAGGGATGAGATCATTTCTCTCTCCTTTTTACACAGAAAAATTACTAAATTTCGCAGCATTACTTTTCCATTCCTTTCTTACGTTTCTTTTTTTTTATTTCTTTTTTATGCCCCTCATTCTTCGCTCATAAGGAACAGGCGGAGAAGGAGAAAAAAGAGGAGCTCTCTCTCTCTCTCTCTCTCTCTCTCTCTCTCTCTCTCTCTCTCTCCTAGAAATTAGCTTTATAAATCAAGCCGACATCGATTTACTAATATATATTTTCCATTTGCTCTCCCTTCTCCCCCTCCCTCCCTTACGCAATTATCTCCCTCTTCCTCTCCCCCTCTCTCCCTCCCTCTCTAGGACAGCTGTCTCCCATACACTCATTCAAAACATAAAGAGAATGGGAGAGGGAGAGAATGAGTTGGAGGGACTCAGGGAGGCAGTTAGAGAAGGAGAGAGAGGGAGAGAGGGAGGGAAAGGATAGAAAGACTGACAGACAACCTCCCCTAACTCACTCCTATATATCGATTTTTTTTTCCACCACAGCTGCCTCTCTCTCTCTCTCTCTCTCTCTCTCTCTCTCTCTCTCTCTCTCTCTCTCTCTCTGTTATATCGATGGACAACAGGACACTTTATGAGGTGACCGGGATTCAACCAAGTGGATGACGTGTGTGTGTGTGTGTGTGTGTGTGTTAAGAGTATTTACACCAGGTGAAAATATCAATGGCGGTTGTTGCGTAACTCTCTCTCTCTCTCTCTCTCTCTCTCTCTCTCTCTCTCTCTCTCTCTCTCTCTCTCTCTCTCTCTAACTTCAAGAATTCTTTGACCATTCAGCTTCAGAAGTAGAGCACATTCTATGGCCACTCAAAACAAGATCTAGCATGTCGCTGACGTATATGTTCCGTTTTGTCTTTTTTTTTTTTTATAACCTTCTCAATGCTCAATTCCATTTTTTCCTGCTTAAGCTCCTCCTCCATCTATTAAGTTTTTTTTATCATGTTTTTCTTTCCCTTTTTATCTCCTTTAATTTTTAATTTTTTTTTCTATCTTTGCTTCTCTCTATTTTTTATTGTCTTATATTCTTCACGTATAGTTTATCATACACCTTCCTTCACGTCTTCCTGTTCTTCATCTGTACCATCGAACCAATTAGGTCGATGCATGTTCGTCCTCCTCCTCCTCCTCCTCCTCCTCCTCCTCCTCCTCTTCCCTCCCCACCTCTTCCTCCTTTCCCTCTTCGTTCTTTTCTTCCTACCTTCCACTTTATCCCTTCATAACCTACTCTCGTCTCTCCCATTATTTTTCTCCTCTAGCCTCCCTCCCTATGTCCTCTGCCCCCTTTGCTCCCCCTCTCTTCCCCCCCCCTTTGCCCCTGAATCTCCAGGCACCATCAGGGAGGGCATCATTAATCGGCGTCCAATCGCAGTCACGTCTAATCGGTACATCATAAATTCTCCTCCAATCAGAGCCCTCAGCGAGCCTTGTCTGGTGACGTCATCGATTTAGGAGCAAATGATTGGTAAGTTGTTTGTTTACTGTTTTTTTTATTTTTTTATTATTTAACTTTTTATTTTGATGCAAATTTAGTTCGTTTCTCTGTTTCCTCTTTTTGTGATTTTTCAGCAATGTGTGTGTGTGTGTGTGTGTGTGTGTGTGTGTGTGTGTGTGTGTGTGTGTGTGTGTGTGTGTGTGTGTGTTTACATTTTTTTTCTTTCAAACGTTATTTGTTATTTCTTCTGAGAGAGAGAGAGAGAGAGAGAGAGAGAGAGAGAGAGAGAGAGAGAGAGAGAGAGAGAGAGAGAGAGAGAGAGAGAGAGTCAAAGAGGGACAGATCGTGCTGTCAGGCAAAGGATTCGTAAGGGCGGAAACCCAAAGGAGGGATGAAAGGAGAAGGGAGTTGAGGAGGACGAGAAGAGGATGAAAGGAAAAGAGAGGAAGAAGAGCAGGCGATGAGAGAAAGAGGTGTACATAATATAGTTATGGAGGTTTAGAGAGAGAGAGAGAGAGAGAGAGAGAGAGAGAGAGAGAGAGAGAGAGAGAGAGAGAGAGAGAGAGAGAGAGAGAGAGAGAGAGAGAGAGAGAGAGGTTATCATGTCATCATTTCAGGGCTCTACTACCTACACGTTATACATATATAAATGCATATGTTGTATACACAGTTACTACGTGTGTGTGTGTGTACACACACACACACACACACACACACGTAGTAACTGTGTATACAACATATGCATCTATATATGTATAACGTGTGTGTACACACACACACACACACACACACACGTAGTAACTGTGTATACAACATATGCATCTATATATGTATAACGTGTAGGTAGTAGAGCCCTGAAATGATGACGTGATAACACCTCTCGCTCTCTCCTAAACTGCAGCCAAGATGGCTCTCTCCGGTGTAAACACAATATCACTGCTTCTCCCACTCTCCACCGTCAAGCATTTTATCACACATGTGCCACTCAAACTGGGATGACACACACAGAGACGCCCTACGCACCACCTTCATAGGCCAATATCGAACTAACTAATTCCCGCAGCCTTTGATAAGCCGACAGTCCCGAATCTTAGAGGTCGCCATCGCCAGCCTCCGCTGGGCCTCACGACACCCACTCCTTACCTGAATCGCTTACGTTTCTGCCCCTGGTGCTGGACTGTCCCTGAAAGTATCGAACACTTCATGCTCCACTGCCCGTGTTTCTACTCCCATTACCTAAGCATCACTACTTTCGACTATCAACCCTCTTTGGCGGCCTCAGCAGGCGTCCACCCTGCTGCCCTACGTCTCACCTGTGCCTTCCTGAGGAGGACCGGTCAGCTTCCACGCCTGCTATAGTCTTGCAGGACCACACCAGAGCTCATAAGTACCACAGGATTTTCGCAGCCCTAACAACAACAACAACAGGGTGGTGGTGGCCGGAAATCGGCGCTCATTAGGATTGTTAACCTTATACCCTGTTTAATTGTGGCTCTAACGGCCGTCACATCTCAACTCTCACAGCCCCAAGCAACCACCAACAAGTTAGAGGGAGGACAGGAGGGTGTAGGAGGAAGTTGCCATGGCCACAAGTGAAGTGGAGGGATTCCCTGACAATTTCACTTCTGATAAAGCGAAGGGTATGATTAGTGTGTCTATTAAAAAAAATAAATAAATAAAAGTGTCTGGCTAGATTCATTCATTCATTCAAAATAAATAAATTAAAAAAAATCCTTTGAATGATAGGTCAGATTAGGTTTATACTAAATCAGTTCATTAATTTCATTGCCGATACATGCAGACAACATTTGGTTCAACTATGAGGCAACATCAAAGTGGAAAATGCTTGTGTTATGATAACTGATCAATTCTGATTGCAATGATAAATAATTATTATTGTCTTTCCAGCTGCATTGCAAGAGATCTTGGCTGCTTTGACAGGAGGAGAAGTAGTGGAAGCCCTGGAGTCAGCGAGGGAGACTGCAGGAAACGACATGGTGGCTCTCATGACCCGTGTGTTCCCACTAGTTACACAGGTCACCACCAAAGTTATAAGCAACTATGGCTTCACTCAAGATGGAGTTGGTAAGTTGAGAAAGTTATCATCCAAACATGCACACCTAAATGAAAATTACATTTTAGTTGATCAACTTGCAGACATCTCCAGTGCTCTCATACTTTTCAGTTAGATAGCTCATCAATGCATTCTTGTATCAATCAATTCTTGCCACTTACCCAAATTTCTTGAAGATATTGTCTCTCATGATTTGTTATTGATGTCATTCTTTCATTAAGTCACATGGAAGAGTTTATGTAAATGTTTATTTTATTTTTTTTCCAAATATTACAGTAGAAGTTCATTAATCCAATGAGCATGGGACCAGGAGTGTGTTGGATAACTAGGATTAGGTGTGAAAATACCACCATGCGAGGACCTAAGATAGACTAGTTTGATAGCTATTGGTGGGTGACAGGGCAAAGGGGATGTGAGGTGATGGCCGGAAGTGGTCAGCCCAGGTAAGTGGCTCAGTGGCTGGCTGAGGCACTGAAAGATGGCCATTATCATTATGGCACACAATACATACTACTAGGCTAGTAATATGAGGTATCTGTATCTTAAAGATCAGTAGATAAAACAGAAATTTCTATTGGCAGCAGATGAGTGGTGAGGATGATGATAATGCATGAAACTCAGGGTGGTGAGAATTTAGGACTAAGCACTAAACTCAAGGATTGCGAAACTCAAGTAACATGAAAATCAGAGGCAGGTGTGTATTTTCTATGGACACAAACATTATAAGTATATTTCATATTTGAAATAGTGTTTTTCTCAACTTCAACATTTCTCTTTCAGGAGCAATCCAATTTGAGCACGTCATGAAGAGTCTTGAACAAGATGATCCAGAGGTTGCAAGACTTCATGCTCAAGTTAGGTCCTATTTCTTGCCAGCAGTTGTCATACCTCCATCAGGACATCCCTGAGCTAGGTAAAACCAAGTATTTCATTTATGTATTGTTCATGTCCCTGCCAACTTGAGTTGCTTAAAAATATCTTAATATCCTTTTGTGGATAATGAAGTAGTAATGTGGTTGGGATAAATGGAAAGAGGAGGATACCCACTCCTTATGCCCAAACCAATTTGTGAAGGCGAAGAGGTATAAGGTGGGAAAGGATCAATGGAAGGTAGATATGTTTAGATTAATGTGTATCATTCTAAGTGAATTTGAGTAGTTAACAGAACCTTTAAACATCAAAAGGTAAATATAGAGTGGCAATAAAAGTACATTAGATTTATGCATTTCCTCATCTTTCAGTTGATGATCTCGCATAGAAAAGACTAGGTATTTCAGTCAAGCATTGACAAAACATAACCAAAAGATAGATGGGTTTGTATCTTTGCTCAGGAAACTCAAAGAGCATCTATGGTCATAAAATGCATAGACAGGAATATGAATAGGATGTTGCACTAGTTGCTCTGGGTTTTGGAGGATAGCAAAGTTAAAGGCTAGTTTACTAGGAAGGCCAGGGAAGGGAAAGGAAAACCAAAGTTTGTGGTGAACATTGAAGAACGGAAATCTCCACAAAAGGAAAGAATCAGAATGTGCCACACTACTTTGTAAGTTAAATGGTCAAAGAAATTCTTAAAAACGTCAATTTCTTATACTCATAATAATTATTAAAGGAGTTAGGTGAGATGTATACAGCAGATAAATTTAATCAGTGACTGATCTTGATACATACACATACATGCTCAAACTTCCCCACACCCCATCCTCTGACATTCACACTACCAATCTTCACACTTTCACTTGCCTGGATAATCTCTCTTCCGTGTCTGTCATCATTCCTGTGTCCTCCACGTCAGGCTGCCTCCACACAGCATATTTGCCTTATTATTATGATTGAGAAGTTATAAGGTGTAGAGTGCCTCTACTGTCAGATATCCCCCTGCCATCTATGCTCCCTTTCATGGCAGAAATTCCTCCCTCCACACCATCACTATCCCTTTCCTTCCCTTACCCTTATCAGAATACGAGAAGACATTATGGACAGTATTCTTGGCTTAGTTGACTAGTCTAGCTACACTAGCTGATCTACTTAGAATATGGAAATACCTGAGGGATGGCATGGCCACCTTTTCTCAGGTGTACGAGTACAGTTGGGAAAGGAGTGCAGCCTATTGATATATGCTGATCACACTACCTTACTTCCACTTGTCTACAGTTGTTGTACTTCTGCAAGGGACTGATATTTTCTTTTCTTCAACAGCTTCATAGGAGCCACACTGCTGTATGACAGTGCACTGAAGAATTTTTAGGAAATAAGAGACATTGATCTGGATCAAGCTGCAAGAGACACACAAGAGATGTCTTGAGACAAACCGGTTGGCCCAAGAGTAGTCGATGGTTCCTAAACAGTTTTATGAATCACATCAGTAATAATGGTCAGTTTGAATATGTGGTTCTGAGGACATTCAATTAAATACTTATTAGAATTGAAATAGTGTAACCACCCACCACTACACTCAATTTTTTATGACGATTTTCTCCTCGACAACCTAATCTTCCAATACACCTTCTACAAAGACTGACAAAATATGTGCTTGTGCTATTGGAAATATTCATTAATGCAAAAGCCTAATATGATTAATGTAACTTGAACTAGGAG
>CM035207.1:12093050-12100550 GCA_020233015.1 Callinectes sapidus | reverse complement strand
GTCCTCAGTCACTGGGTTGATGCCCTTGTACATCGTCCGGCACGTGTCCAGATCGATGAAAGGAAGACGCACCTTGAAGGATAAGACCAGGGAATGAAAGACCTTGAGAAGGATTTTTTGGTTTGGAGGAGTGATAATGAGGGTGGTGAGGAGTGGGGATAGTGGGGGATTTCTGGATAGGTGAAAAAGAGATCGAAGAGATGTTTCGATAAAGGAGTATTTGGATTGATGTGTTGAGTGAGTCTGTTGTCATGTACTATTTTCAATTATCCTATCTCAAAAGCATAAAAGGAACTCCTTGACTCACCTGGAGTAGGATGTCGGAGGGTCTGGCCTCCTCCTTCACCAGACCCCAGCCCGCCACGATGCCGCCGTCGCCCCTTGCTCCAGCCGCCAGCTGGGTGTCATAGTCCTCTGGAGGATAAAAAAAAGTGAGGTTTGAAAGCTCGTGACGATTAGAAGTTCAAGAATATATATAGGAGTTCATGGCACACCAAGAATAAAAATGAGTCCTGGCAGGAAGGACAGAAGTTGGGGGAAGTAAGGCACGAGGGCTCACGTTTTTTAGGGAGACAGACGGGACGGACGGTGATGGTGGTGTGGACTGGTTTGTCGAGCCGCAGCAAGGCAAGGTCATTTTCTAGACTCCTGCTATTGAAATCTTCATGGATTATGATTTGTGAGACAGTCCTCACCATGCGGCCCTGTTCCTCGCGCTTGGAGAGGTCGTGGCTCCCTAGCCACACCTCCAACAGGTGTAGTGGTAGACTGCAGGGTTGTAGGGAGAGAGGGAGGGAGAGGATACTATGAATGAGACATTATAGAAGAATGATCTCAGCATGCAGGTAACCGTATCACATTTATGAAATATGCAAGCAATAATGTGAAGCGTGTCTCACATGGCGGCGCAGTGACCGGCAGTGAGGAGGAAGCGGTTGTTGATCAGAGATGCTCCACAGTAGGCTCGACCAGAGGGCGCGTGAATCATCGCCGCTATCCAGGGCCACGCCCCCAACCAGGCCTCCACACCTCCCAAAATGCGAGGCTCTGGCTGCTGGATGCCACACCCTGAACACCCACGAGTGACAGAATAGGATTCAATTCCATGATTCAATTCACTAGATGTCTCACTGGTAAATTATAAATGGGATCCAAGGCGGGACATTAGCGACCTTTATAATGGGCGTTTTAACGTTAAAGCCTTACCTTGATCGTCGATGTCACTGTCTGCAACTTCCTCTTCATCTTTACCGTTACCTTTCTCCTGCCTGCCACCATCCTCATCTTGTGTGCCTTCTCTAAACAAGTCCGTCAGTTGGCTGGCTAAACCACCAGCTCTTAAATTCTCTAGTATATGTATCAGGATCTTTGATCTAGCGAGTTCCTGTTCTGGGGAACCAGTTCCTACTCCTAGATCTCTCAGAATATTAGAGAGCTTGGTTTTGATATGCGCCTCATTCAAGTCTTTGCCTGAGAGAACATCTGGTGGAGTGTTGCTTCTTTCTGTCCTACCTGCGGCGGCCGTAACAGTCTTCACCCTAGCCTCCTGGACGTCAGGTGAGGCCGCCGCCTCATATTTCATGAGTACCATAGTGGTGCCTGGCACATTCGAGGGTGGATTGGTACTGTCAAGCTCACTTGGGAACCTAACCTGGAACTGCCACGGCACAGGCGTGGTTGCTGCTATCACCGTAGCCAGAAATAGCGCAGCACAATGGGGCGTGAGAACCATCACCTCGGCGACCTGACTTGTTTTTGCTTTCTAATCCTTAACACTTTAGATTTAACCACCAAGGGTTGGCTTGAAATACAAACTACATATTCTGTGCACTTAACATTCAGTATCGTTAGTGTTGTCCTTCACTGTCTGCATCACCACGACTCACACCCGCGCACCTTCCCGTGGCTACTCTCAGGCCACACTGAGCTCTATCAACGGCACGAAGCAAATGAATCACTTACAGAAGCAGTGTTCGGACCACAATATGACAACCGGGACTGAGTTGCTGTTTAGTTAATTACCATCTATATCCTTGTCTCTTATTAGTGGGAGGCAAAACAGCAGCGGATGATAGGGAGAGGGAATAGATCGATGTAGAAGAAAGTGAAAGTGGGAGCATATGTGCATTTGTATGTTGGTGAGGGTGACGCTCAGCAAGATGGAAAGGATTATGATGGAAGTGCTTCAGTAACAAAAGAGATACTAAGGGATACAATTATAGACCCTTAAGGTTAGTAAACAAAAGATGGTGTCATGTTAAACTCGGTGCTACCTCCTGGATTTCCTCCTCCGGCCTTTGCCTTCAGTTTCAATAATTAGATTTAAAAAAACTTGCCCTCAAATTTTGATAGCGTTTTTGACTACAATCTCGGGAAGTGGTATCCTCAGTAGGCTCATCTTTTGAATAATTGTTATATATATTTTCTAGTCTTTTTTGTTGCCCTGTATCAGCGGAGTCCTGTCTTGCATACAGTAAACCCAATTAAGGGTATGATAGATGGATATACTCTATGTGAGTGTTTTATACAGTAACTGCTTGTATAGACTTGCTGCAGCTTTCCTTGTGTTCTTATTCATTACATGAGGGAACAAAGAAACTAGTGTAGACAACATCAATTTTATTATATTATGACACATACATTTTTTATTATCCATATGATATGACAGTGCATCAAGCATTTCTGTATCACATTATAAACATTTAATATATAATGTGTCGTTAGAACACTCAAGTATATGTTCCCTATAAAACAGAGACAATATGAAGTGTTATGTGTTAAGCTGCTCTACACACAGGGAACGGGGGAGGGGAAGGAAATTGCATTACAAAATTTAAGTTATTCCCTCTCTCTCTCTCTCTCTCTCTCTCTCTCTCTCTCTCTCTCTCTCTCTCTCTCTCTCTCTCTCTCTCTCTCTCTCTCTCTTTCTCTCTCTCACTACTAAAGCTAATCTAACTCAACATCTAACTCAATTCGTCAATTAAATCATCAGGCAATTCTTCATATTAAATTGACAATAGACATGCTGCTTGATATGTTAAACCTCGTTAACTTCTTAAAAATACTATTCATTTATAATTACCGTTTCTTTTCTTGAATTTGTCGCATTGTATTGTAAACTCATTAATGAGGTAGACTTTAAAAAAAAAATCGGTCACTGGTAAAATAAAAGATGCCGATGGGATGAGATACTGATGAAGGGACTTGAAGGATAATTTGTTTTACTTTATTTTAGCTTACGTAAAAAAAAAAAACCCACTTTGGTCTCACCACCATTATTTTCAAAGACCAAAGAGATAATTAGTTGGGTTGTCAAGAGTGCTTTTCTTGATAATGTAGAAATCATGTTAATCTATCGGGAAAACCAAAACGTTAAAAAAAGCAGCCTTTAAAACACAAGTAGCTTCAAATAGTAAAACGGGCTTTTAAATGCAGTCGTAACGTGGCACAGAAGTGTTTCCAAATATGGTTCTTTATCAGACAGACTTAACTGAACGTTCGTAGACTAATTTAGCAAAGTAGTGGCCGGGAAAGGAATGGGGAATATTGCTAAACATTTGCCGTCTGACCACGAAATGAAAGAGCACACTCCTCAAACATTTTGCTTCCAGTCAGAAAATATAATAACCAGTCTGTATAGAAAGCGAATCACTATCAGATACAGGCCAATACAACACCTCCCTCATTACTACACAAATCCGCTGTCGGTTTCCAAGGAGAGATAAAGAAGAAAAATATATATATACAAATTATTTACACCATAGATTAGTAGCTTCTTTCCTTCGTCCAGTGGCAGTCCAAGGCAGCACTGCTCCCTTTGTTACGTTGTAGTTGGGGATCGACGCGTCTGTCCAATGCCACGAAGGCTTCAAGACAGGTAGGCAGGCAGGCAGGCAGGCAGGCAGGCATAGAGTTGGGTGGGCGTGCGTGTGTGGGAAGACCCCGTGCTGAGGTGGTGAGGACGGGGTTCCAGGCACTAAGAGACGGCCTGCTTGTGTTATGTACATGGCGAGTCAAGGCAAAGCATCACAACGGAGACGTCCAGTAGTAGTAGTAGTAGTAGTAGTAGTAGTAGTAGTAGTAGTAGTAGTAGTAGTAGTAGTAGTAGTAGTAGTAGTAGTAGTAGTATAGTAGTAGTAGTAGTAGTAGTAGTAATAATAATAATAATAATAATAATAATAATAATAATAATAATAATAATAATAATAATAATAATAATAATAATAATACCATTCCCCAGTCAGGAAAGAGGAAGTATGATGCTAGTAGATGAGTGTGAAGCAATGACATCTTTCAAAAACACGTCATAATGTCAACACAAAATATAATAAAGATAGATCTGATCACTTAATACAATCTGACTCGTGACGCCACGTGGACATAGTTGTAAAAGAGAAGAAAAATGGATTAATTCCTTCATGTAAGCAATGGCAATCTCCTTTATCAAAGCGATCGTATAAAATTTGCAGTTTTCTCTCAGCGGGAGTGGTTGGTCTGCACGGGCGGGCCTTCCCTGCTCCTGCCACGCGCCTCGCAGCCCCAGCAAAGAGGGCGGGGCGGCGGGTTGGTTCCCTTGTGTGTACGAGCAGCGGCGGTGCTTCTCTGGGGTTCACTCTGCTGCTTCTGTTAGTATGACGCCACCGGTGATAAGAAATTAATACAAAAAACTTAAACATGTATTAATATCATAACCTTGTAAGTAGGTAGTATTAAAAACCCATTATAGGCTAAATAGCTAACAGACTAACAGACAGACAAATGGAGACAGACAGACAGACAGACAGACAGACACGTGGGGAAAAGGGGTTATTAATATGCTATTATTAATATTACTGAGAGGCAACATTTTCTTACTGCTACTGGCACACGAAAGCGCACACACACACACACACACTCACACACACACACACACACACACACACACACACACACACGGTTACCAACACGACTCTAGCGGGCCGATGTTCACCACTCACATAGAGATGCCAACCTTTCCCTCCACAACGCCGACAGGAGAGACTGGCTCTCCACTTCCTCCTCCTCCTCCTCCAGCGACGTCATTCTGGTAGCTAATATGCCTGTGTGTATCAATTCTATTACCAAATTGCATCAAGTTTTAATATCTTAATTTGTGCGTCACTCTTTTGTATTTCACTGACTAGGCAATGACCAAAATGGCGCAATTTTTCAGTCTCTCCCTCTCTCTGTACTACATACTGTGCCCAAGATTTGTTCCTCTCTTTGAACAGCATAACAAAACGTTGAACATAATGATCCAACTCTGTGTTCCATTATCGTTATAGTAAACTCTTACTATGGCAGCATGTTTCTCTTGATATGTCAGTCTGGGATTCTATCTGAAGGGAGCGCCGCGTCGCCTGGTCGTGCTCCTCAGGGAACTACGGAAATGGTAACCAACGCGATACCAATGGGTTCCAACAAAAATCAAGATGCAGCCACCACCAAAACACCTCCTTTAAAATAACAATGTTGGAAATATTGAGTAGCTGACTTAATACTGATGGTAATTTTCTTCTATATTTCCCTGACGACCAGACAAGGCTGCAGGACTTCTAGAGGAGAGGCGGTGACTCTTGATGGTGAGATGTGCAGAAGGAACAGTTTACTCAGATCCTACGGCACCACTCGCATCTCATCGCGACCCCTCCCTTTACTATGTGACTATTCATGGCCTCTTCCTCCTGCCTTCATCAGACAAGCATTTTTCTCCTCCCATCCTTCTGGCAAAACTTAACACCTCTCTTGTACTCCACAGCCAAGACTTCCTCCTCATTATACTCTAGTCGAGACTTTTTTCTTTCCTTCTCTTCTAACTTCCAAGACCTCTTCATTATCGCTGCCTCCCTCGATTTAGGTCCACTTGAAGTAGATCCTGTTGGGGCAGGCCCTCGCTGAGCCGCACCACGTAGTCTCCTCCAGTACGGGGCACACTTTGCCTCCTCGCCGGGCGTGCTTCACAATGGTTCGGGTTCTCGTCTGCTCGCCGATGCCGCAAGTCTTGCTGCACGGAGACCACCCGGACCACTCAGACACACGACAGTCACGTGGAGGACCTGAACGAGGTAGAGCAGAAAATACCCCACAATATTAGAGACAAAGCATTCAAGTCTTACGGGCCACATACTAAAACACACTCAGCAACAGATTGCACTGCAAATTCCATCAAGAGATTATGACACAACACTCACGTATTTTCTTGAGTCCCTTCCTGCGTCTTCTTTCTTCCCTCCTCTGCTTCCTTCGCTGTTTCCTTCTCTTCTTCCGTTGCTCCTTCTGGTAGTTCTTCACAATGTCGTCGATCACCGCCATGGCGTTGCCGGACGGGATGCGGTTCTGTCCAACTTGTCCTCCCACTCCACGACCAACACCGAACTTCTCTCCTCCTTCCTCCCCATGTGTCTCGTCTTCATCCTCACCACCTTCTTCTCCTCTTCCTCCTCCTTCGGCTTCTCCTTCGTCTTCTACCGAATTGCTCATGATGGAGACCTGGAGAGAGAGAAAAACAAAAACTCACCGTCAGTTCCTCTGTTATGTGTCAGGAGGTTCAGTCAGTGTTATTTCTCACGGAAGTGTCGGCACGCAACAACGGGTGACAAACACTTGAAGTATTTCATTATGTGTCACCATTTTTCAGACATTCAGATGTACAACCTCGACTTCTTTTGATACACACGCACACACACACTCCTTCTCTTCTCCCGTCTTTCAATTCCACTCTCTCCTCCCCCCCTCCCTCCCCCTCTCTCTCTCTCTCACCCTCCTAGCTGGTCCTCCTGTCCTTGATGGAGGCAAGAAGTGCACGAGGGTGTTATGGATGCCGGGCTCGGTCACTCCAGTAGGCCAGGCATGCGTGGGGGCGGCGGTGGGCGTCCTCTGATTGCTCCCGTGGCGGCGGTGGGCGAGGAGGTCCGAGTCAGGCTGGGTGGTGGAGCTTGTAAGAGGTGACGGGGTAGTGGTGGTGAGGCTGCGAACTCCACCGTATGGCACACGACTCTGCAGGGGGGGGAGGAGAGAGAGAGAGAGAGAGAGAGAGAGAGAGAGAGAGAGAGAGAGAGAGAGAGAGAGAGAGAGAGAGAGAGAGAGAGAGAGAGAGAGTTACAAATTTGGTTCTTTAGTAATATATCTAAAACGTAAACAAGGTTAGTGGGGGAAACCAGGAAGGAGTGAGTGGTGAAGGTGTCTGTCATGAGGTGAGCATAACCCAGGAGGAAGAGGAGCATGTCACCCACCACAGTCACTGTCACCACCATCTCGACTACAGCAACAAGAAAATAACATAATCAACAACAACATCAACAATAACAACAGCAATAACATCAACAAAAACAACACGGGCATAAACAGCACCTATGGCAATACTGAAGGTAATGCGAGAAAAGCTTAACTAATCTCACAACATGGATAAGTACTATATATGTGGAGTTTTCGGCGCTTCTATATAATAATAATAATAATAATAATAATAATAATAATAATAAT
>CM035207.1:12083050-12090550 GCA_020233015.1 Callinectes sapidus | reverse complement strand
ACCAAACAAAATAAAAAAAAAATGTCATCGTACATCATAATGAATGGCTCTCTGAGCAGACGGTGGTACTCATAGAGAGGTGGTGTTCAGGGACCACCATCAGAGGCGGTGAGCCAAGCTGGAATGAATCTTATAGTGGTAGAAATAAATCGTAACTATTATGACAAAGGTATCAGGCTAATTGAGACTCTGGTGTTGATACTCCACTTTGGATATTTCTCCGTCCCTTAAACTAATGGTTGATAACGATACTTCGGTTCCTAGTTTTAAAAATTTCGGAACCAATACTAAAATGACCACTGCGTGCCTATCCTGTCCAGTGCAGTGCCCAGTAATCACCTCTCCGGTGTCTACTATTAGCTCACTGTATCCAGGAAGCCAATTTGTCTCTCCTTTGTAGTTTATCAATAAAAAAACATCTGTAGATTTGTTTTGATCTCAATTTAGAATGACAATACAAGTGATGATGAAACTATTTACTGTAAAATACTAAGAGGCAGTGTGCAGCGACATGATATTGTAAGCACCATTAGCAGTATACGCAATGTATCACTGCTGCCCAAATGTACACAGTCCTGGTTGTGTATACTGGCACCCTTGACAGCAAATAGCAGTTGTTTCTAGATACATGCAGATTCTGGACTATATTGTGAGTGATTTGAAGCAATATGGGATAATGATAAAATACTTCCATGGCCCGAAAAATATGTTGGTACGGTCTCAAAAACCAACAACTAACAGTTATTTGTAAACCTGCAATGCTGTACTAGTGAGGTGAAAATGTGCAAGAAAAAAGGCAATGAATGAAATACATACACGTTCATCGTTCAGACACGTGCTTCAACATTAAGGATTACAAGTCTAGTTCCTCACAGTGCTTCACGTATCAGCAAGCATGCAGTTAATTCGAGTACAAGCTGCTGAAATGTCTCGCAACAGGGCGATATAAGTTGGCATACCGTAAGACCAGCGTATCCATTTTGCACACAAGCCTATGAAACATTGCCGGAAAAAGAGTAAACATAATTCTGGCAGATTTTGTTTACCATTTGACTCAGATCCCTCTCAATCACAGTAACTACCACCGCAACACACACTCTATCGGTAGTACGTGGAGGTCGTGTTATTGGTTGTTGCCTACGTAAAGCCATCATCGGAGATTTATCCACTGATCAATTTTTATACAGGGACTGCCTGACAGAGACAGCTTCCAGCTTTACTCGTGTTCTTACTTTCTTAAGTGTCCCAGTACTCTCGTTCTACCATATTCCCTTACCTAAACCCTGCCTGACTCTTTGTCTTATCAGTCCCGTCTCGCCACGCCCACTCACCTGGTCGCCATAATGCTTGTAGGCGATGTCTTCCAGCTTTACCACGTCATAGGGACCCAAGTCCGACCCGTCCAGATGCTCTCTCAAGGTGTACTCCTTTACCTGTGCATGGAAAAAAATCATTGTACATTGCAAATTAAAGTGCAGCTCGCAAGGTGCATTGTAAGGTAGACTTCTGTTTGCGAAATGACAAGACTAGTGAACATGAAACAAGAATATCGTCAAGAGTGGGAAAGTGAAATGAACAGATGGGAGATAGATAAAGAGACTTCTATATCAGTATGGCGAGATGACAATATGGGAGAGTAGTGTATCCCAAAGAAAACGAGGAACTGGTGGAAGAGTTCAGGGTTGACTTACCTTGGTGATGGTGAAGGTAGCTATCCTGGGCAGGTGGGTGAGGGTCGGATAGTGGAAGGAGTGGGCGGGATGACTCGGGTAGTTGGCAGTGATGCGGAAGATTCGCTCCTGGGGGGTGGTGGGCCAGTTCGGCGCAGTGAAGGTCAGCCCATTGTCCGTGCCGGCGTCCAGAGGGTCAACCTAGGTCATGTTAAAGTATTAAAAAATATGCCATTTCATTTGCCTATTTTTATTATTATTATTATTATTATTATTATTATTATTATTATTATTATTATCATTATTATTATTATTATTATTATTATTATTATTATTATTATTATTATTATTATTATTATCTTCATCATCATCATCATTATTTTTGAGGTCACTGGACATTATATTACATATACTAATTAATGTATGAACAATAGATATACAAAAGTCAAAGTTTACGATACGCTAAAGAAAGATAAAAAGACTTACGTATTAGTAAACACACACACACACACACACACACACACACACACACACACACACACACACACACACACACACACACACACACACACACATTCCATAATACTATTACATCATCGATACTATTAAAATGTTCTTCAAACATACCTGCAATCAACCTTTAGTGCTACTCTGATATCTTACATGACAATTACTCCATATTTACACAAGCCCCTTCACTCTGTATATTCCAGGTACTTCATCACACTCACAATACAATATTTAGTTAAGCGATTGGTGGGTTCCTTTCACAGAGAGACTATTCCATCACCCTCTCGCACCCTTCCCTGCCCATATCCTTTTACAGCCTCAGCCATTTATCACACGCACACGCACCTTCATATCACCCTCTCCACTCCACTCAGTATCGTCAGGTGTCCTCCACCCATACGAGTACTACTCCACCCACCTGAATTTTGACGTTGTCCACCCAGTTGCCATCCTCGCACAGGTCAAAGCTGTCCACGCCCACGAACCAGTCTGGCGAGGGGACGATCTTGGATACCAACGACACCTGGCGGGGAAACGTCAAAAATAAGTCGTGACCAGGTGAATGAACTTCAGTCCCAGAAGCATCATGAAGTCACGGAAGACGAGACGACGAGAAAAGAAAATGTAATTGGCAGGTTTTGCAGAATAGAAGTCTCTTTTTCGGGTACATATGATTATAAGAGGGATGTAGTCTCATGTTATATATATTTTTTAAAATTGGGAGGTCTGTTAAAGTTTATTCCAAACACCACATCAACAAATATGCGGCGCTACTGATGTGATAGCTATACATTTGTTACGTGAATAATTTAATGAATCCACAGAGAGGATAAAATATTGGATAAATAGAAGACGAAGCCACAGGGAGAAGCGTTTATACGTTAAGGAAGCAGAAGATAAAAGAGGAACGTGTGAAGCTGAAGTAAAACATGTTGGAGAACACAAAAGAAAATACACTCCTGTGCATAGAAACACTGGAATACAAAGAGGAGTCACTTTCCAGTTTATAAAATCAAAATATATTCCACTGCGTGCTTAAACAAATTCTAACTTAGAATCGAGGTGTTAGACGTATACGAACTTGCTGATTAATTTGGTAATGTTACAAGGGTGGGTGTCGTCATCGAGTTTCCAAAAACAAAGAAGCAGCGTGGCTTCACTCCGACATTTTCTTCAGTGAAATAAGCAGGGAGTTCCTCATCTCTTTTGTGGATTGCCTGAGATGAATCCCGTCAGAACCAGCGGGGCTTTTCATGTTTATTTTCATTTTTTTCCGGGAACTCCGTGCATATGGTTGAATATTTTGGCCGGACGAGGAGGACATGCACGGTATGGGGTTTAATATTGAGCTGAAATGTTTTTTGAAAGTGGTGGTAACACTATTTTTTTTTATTGACACGAATGGGCAACGGTGTTAGAGAGAGAGAGAGAGAGAGAGAGAGAGAGAGAGAGAGAGAGAGAGAGAGAGAGAGAGAGAGAGAGAGAGTCGAACAGAAATAAAAACATAACAATAAATAAATGAAAAAAAAAACGAAGATTAAAAATGGATGGAAAGGAAACGAATGAACAAATAAAAGACGACAAAAATTAATAAAGAAAGAGAGGAGAAAAAATACATATAAATCCTCACTCCCTGCTGCTTCATAAAGAGAACGTTCCAAGAGTTGCAAATGAATGGCCCAGGCGCGGCTCTTGAGGCGGCGAGGAGGTCGACTAAAGGAGGAAAGACGGAGGGAGGAAGGCTTTGCACTGGACTCATCACCTATAAGAACTTTTGCGGTCTAAAAAAAGAAAAAAAAAGTGGCATTTATTTCATTGTCACTACCATTAGGGAATATTTCAGAATTCGTGCGAAATTATCATTGGAGAAAAACAAACACCTCAAGAAAGGAGAGAAGCAAATATGAGTGAACTAAATAACATTGTACTGCGCGTGAGAGGATCAAAGTTAGCAGAAATGTGGCATGTGCAAGGATATGTGATGACTTCAAGAGGGGGCTGGATAAATTTATGGATGATGATGGCGAATGGTAAGTTTCAAGTGCTCAGAAATTGCCTTATTTTCTCAAGTTGCCATGTTCTTGACAAGAGAGAGAGAGAGAGAGAGAGAGAGAGAGAGAGAGAGAGAGAGAGAGAGAGAGAGAGAGAGAGAGAGAGAGAGAGAGAGAGAGAGAGAGAAAATTTTCACACACACACACACACACACACACAGGGAGGGGAGGGGGGAAGCTGCACGTATCTGATTCACGTGTCAGTCAATCAGTCAATCACGCACCCACACACGTCCCTACACACACACACACACACACACACACACACACACACACACACACACACACACACACAATCAATACCCACTCTCTTTCGTACATTTTTTTCTAATTTATCTGACTTGATTTATTCATTTTTTTTGCCCCTTAATGACAACGAAATTAACTTATCCTGAACTACTCCACTCTAATGCAACCTTATGTAAATTAATCTCATTTAACCTGTCAAAAACAACTTTTTTCGGGATTAATTTAACCCAATCTAACTAAAAATAACTCAAGAAAGGCCAAGCAAACACAGATTTCCTTTATAATGTCAAATATTTCGCCGTCTTCCTTTATTACTTTGAACAGATTCCATTAGAAGTATTGAGGCTTTTCATGGGTGTTCTCATGACTGCACTGACAGCTCAAACAAAAATTCTTAATCGCAAGTTGGAAAAACGCAAATATGAGTTCTTATAATGTATCTTCTGATTTTTTCCCTATAAGAAAGGCAGCAGAATAAATATATATATATATACACTCATGTGCCAGTCACCAAAGAAGAACGTCCTAATGATAGATCAGAACATTCAATTAGAGCCCTATTAATGTACGCCACCTCGGCCACATTTTCTCCCTTTGTTCCCTCCTGGTTCCTGTGTCGTCCGGTCTTCACCATACACTTACTGTTTTGCTTCATCCTTTTATCTTGTTTCGCAGCTCCCGGCAGACAACAGCCACACGAAAAACGAGACATGGCGTCGTTAACTGTATATTCTGGGCATTGTCTGTTTGTCTGGCGGTCGAAGCGCCTTGAAATTTACGAGTTGGGCAAGAGAAAGGTGGAGAGAGAGAGAGAGAGAGAGAGAGAGAGAGAGAGAGAGAGAGAGAGAGAGAGAGAGAGAGAGAGAGAGAGAGAGAGAGAGAGAGAGAGAGAGAGAGAGAGAGAGAGAGAGAACCGAGGGAGGGAGGGAATGGAGGAGGGAGAGAGGAGATTACACATACCAAAGCAAAGTAAAAGAAACGGGACAGGAAGAAAAATAACAGGAGGGGGAAGGTGGATGACAGGAAGGAGTGAAGCAGTTTTGAAACAATTCCCTTTACTTTGAATTGATCTGCAAACTACTCGCTGAGCTCCAAGCCAGCCAGTCTGGAGTGTACAGGGGACAGACCGGACTGTGCTAATAGAAAACGGAACAGATATATATAAACGTAGACTCGGACCTTTCTTAATTAATTGTATTTTTGCTTTAATATGTTATCCTGATCAAATACATGAAAATATATCCCAATAACAAGCCATAAGTAAATAAGGAAATAATGTTGAAGTTAAATGATAAAACAAACAAAAAAACCCAAAGAATTAGGGAGAGTGGAAATACAAACCAGAAAAGGGAATTGCAGAAATAGAGAAATAAGAAAAAAGTGGACTCGAAAAAAGTGTATAAAGATAAGATCGAAGGACGGTTTACGACAAATAAAACAAAAGTTGTCAAGATATTGTGTGGGGAATAATAAGCAGCAAAGAACCTCTGAACCAGATGTGATCGCATTTGTGTATGAATTGAAGGCATTTTTCCAAGGTTTTGAGCAATATGAATTTAGGACAGAGCGGAGTGAGGTGATGCGTATCATACGTAACAGGAGGGATGAGCAAATTGCGATAACGAAGTAAGCGGTGGTGAGGGAACTAAAACGAAAGCGTGTGAGCAAAGCCAGCGGGTCGGATGGGGTGCCAGGTAGGGAGGGGACACTCAAGTGGTGTGCTGCTGACACAGCTGTTCCAGAACTCCATCGCCCATGGAGAAGAGCCTCAAATATGGAAGCTGCCATACCCAATGGCAAAATTCTCTTCCCCAAACATTTTAACAATTTTAGATCCATTGCTCTCATTTCTAAAATCATGAAAATGCTAATAAAATATGGTTGGGAATCTCTTATGTGATGAAATGGAAAATTTTAGGCATCAGATGCAATTTGCTTATTGTAAAAATAAATGTGTCTAAGACGCAAACTTAACTTTTATGAATGACATCAGCAAACACACAAACAAAAGAAATGAATTAACTCATACATTTCAGTTCAGTCTTCAACACTATGCAGTCCCATATACTTTTGAAGAAGCTGCTGGAGATGAGATAGTTTATAAGAGTAACCTTTTATCGTAGATTTCTGTTTTTAACAGAAAGGCCTCAGTACACCACAACTAGAAGTGAATTTTGCAACAAAATCGTTACAACACAGGTTCGCCTCAGGGGTGTGTGTGCTGTCCACAACATTATTCAGTTTGTATACAAATTATTGTGGGAATATCTGAATGATGACTGAAAAATTACCTCAGTCAGGTAAACAAATTCGTAGAGTAAAGAAAATGATTTAGTTTTGTAAGTTTTGTATGTAAAGGAAACCAAAGAAATGATAATAGATTTTTATAAGTTAAAAAAAAAACGTTCCAGATATCATCAGTGTTGATGGGACAATATAAATACCTTTTGTGGATTGTTGTCGATAATGAGCTCAAAGGCAATGCAAATGCACAGTATTTAAGAGGAAGTGCAACCAAAGACCGCATTTTATGAGAATTTTAAATAACTCATATAGATAAGAAAATAATCGGGATGTTTTTGTAAATTCACCTTAGAATGTAGGTTAAAAATGCACTAATACAAAGGAAAAATAATGCAAGACCAAACCCATCCTCTAAATAATTGTTTAACGTTTTTAAGGTCAAGGGAGTCTGCACTAACAATCATCAGAACAAACCGTTACCAAAAAGAAGAAAAAAAAGAGTTCCAGCAATATAATGCTTTTCAACCAGTTTTATTAATGGGAATCGTGTTTTTATGTACGAATGTTGTGATGTGACTGATGTTTTGATATATTTCATCCACTAACATGTACACCATTTTTTTCTCATTTTTCTATTCATCTATTTATTTTTTTGAGTATGCTTGTCAGAAAGATCTTCATTTGTATGCATCACTGTATAACAACGAGACAAATTGATAATCATATCTTATTTTTCCTCCTCTCTTCCCCCCCCCCCCCCCCCCCCCCCCCCCCCC
>CM035207.1:11974462-11982800 GCA_020233015.1 Callinectes sapidus | reverse complement strand
CTCTCTCTCTCTCTCTCTCTCGTAACTTAATATAAACACATGTAAAAACAGGACACATATATTATCACACGTTGGGCTTTCATCTTCCGGCCACCTGTGACTCGTGATATCAGAGTGACAAGAGGAACAGGTGTCTTGAAGGGGAGGGGGAAAGCCCGGAGATACAGGTAAGGAGTGAATGAAGTTAATGCGTACAGGTAATGTGAAAAAAGAATGTTGTTTAATATGTTATTTTTGTGTATAGGTCAAGTATGGGTGTGTAGATAAATAGATAAATAAGGTTTGATGGATGAATATAGATAAGCAGACAGATGAATAGGTTGAATAGACAAGTAGATATAGATGGATAGGTACATAGATAGATAAAGACATAAGCAGATGGAAAGATAAAATTAAAGATGGATGAATCGGTAAATAGATAAGTAGATAGGTATGTATATAGAGAGATGGATAGGTAGATAGATAGATAAAGACATATAAGGAGACAGATGGAAAGGTAAAAATTATATATTGAAGACAGGTGTGTGTGTGTGTGTGTGTGTGTGTGTGTGTGTGTGTGTGTGTGTGTGTGTGTGTGTGTGTGTGTGTGTGTGTGTCCACCGCTCAACTAGCTGCTGGATGGACACATTTTCGAGTGTCAGCAGGGGCAAATCAGCAGTCAGCAGCAATCAGTCTAACTAACCAACAGAACCACTGAACGTGACACCCATTCCTTGTTTTCTACTCTCTCTCTCTCTCTCTCTCTCTCTCTCTCTCTCTCTCTCTCTCTCTCTTTCTCTCTCATTCTCAATCTCGTGTCCCCCTGTCCCTCTCTTTTCTCCCGTCTCTTTCCTCCCCACTTCCCCTCCCCGCCCTCCCCTCCTTGAACACGACACCAGCGCATCCCTCATCATCACATCTGGTAAAATATGACCTTGACAAGGGGCGCGCGTCCCCCGGGGTATGGGGGTCTCGTGGGTGGAAGGTGAGAGGGAACACCGCTGGTTGGTAGGTGGTGGGCATGGCTTGTGGGAGGGCGGAGGGAGAGAAGAAGGTGGGTGGGACATGTCGTGTGTGAGCGTGGAGAAAGATGGTGAGAGGGTGAAAGGGTGTGAAGGATAAGTGAGGGGGGGAGGGGGGGTGAGGAGGGAGATGAGGGTTAAATCTATTACTGCTGCCTTCACGCCATCCTTTTGGGAAATATCGCAGTTCACTTTCTTCCCCTTTCTCTATCGCGACACACACACACACACACACACACATATAGGTAGTTCTAATGACCACAGTTATTTTTCTGTAATAGATACGTTACACTTTCTATTTAAATTAAAATAACTACACATGTAAACCACCATTTATCTTAAAAAAAATGTAAAACAAGATGTAAAAAAATACACATTATTACGATTTATATGATAAAATAATTTCTTTTCCCGACACAAGCACGTACACCACACAGTCTCCACAATCTCTATTTTCCTTCGTTTTCCCTCCGCCACCTTGACTGCCTTTCGTTACGGCTCCTCTCGTGTGACAACCCGGATTATTTTGTTGGTGGATAGGAGGGGTGGAGTCTGAGGGCTGGGGGCCGTGCTGCTCGAGAAGGCTTGAGGCTTGAGGCTTGAGGGGCGAGTGATCCCAGCTTGCCCTCACCCTGGCTGGAGGGCTGGAGGGCTGCAGGTCAACATTTACTTCAATCCTTCATTCATCCTCCCTTGCGGCTCGGTCAATAAATGGGTACCTACACAAACACAGGCAAAGGTAAAGTGTGGTAACCCGGATGTCCCAGCCCAGGGAGGTAGCGGCGGCGTGTCCTGTGTCCTGGCTGGGTTGAGGCCCTTCACCCTGCCAGCCTATAAGAGGCACGACGGTAAGGGGGAGGGAATAAGCACCCACACAGCAAATCGTTTATTAATGTGAGGTGTGCAGCTTTACCTTTACCTAATCCGGAACACACTTCCTGTAACTCGTCCCACCCTAACCTCTCCCACACATACCACCTTGACGATCACCACCCCTCCTTTCCACCCTCTGCAGGATGGCCTCTCCCCCAAGCCACACACTTCTCCCATCCCCAAGTCTATTGCGCTTCAAATATACAAGTGTGGTTTCTCTCCTAACTCCTGCTCTTATTTATACATGCGAGGACGGGGAGAGGGTCCAAAATAGATAAGGGAGTGGAGCCTGCTGCGCCTGTGCCTCGCCCCAGGAAAGTTATAAAAGATCTGAATATTCACACAACAAACCGAGCGCCAGTTTAGTTGTTGAGGTAACCTGATCCCTCCTCGCCGTCCTGGAGGGAGAAAACAGAGCAGGACTATTAAAGAACTTTTCCCATTAGGCAGGATAATGGAATGGAGATACTGTTTAACTCCTGGTGGTGGTGGTGGTAGTGGTGGTGGTGGTGGTGGTGGTGCTGGAAGATGGAGATAACACACACGAGATTTTCCCCAGCACTTTGTCACTTAGAGTAATAATGCCGGACATTGAAGATACACACATGAGGAGCTTCTCTCGTAAACACGTAACACTCGAGTAGCGGCGCGTCATAAGCTACCTAACACAGCCGGCTGGAGAAGGTCCTTTTTTCTATATTTCCTTGTTCTCTCCGGATGTTTTGTGTGTGTGTGTGTGTGTGTGTGTGTGTGTGTGTGTGTGTGTGTGTGTGTGTGTGTGTGTACCCTATCATTGCCTCTGGGGACGTGGGGTCTAGACTAGAGGAAGGATCTTCAGTGCGGTGCAAGACTGTGCGTGTGTATGTGTGTGTGTGTGTGTGTGTGTGTGTGTGTGTGTGTGTGTGTGTGTGTGTGTGTGTGTGTGTGTGTGTAGTGGCAGGAAGGCAAGGAGGCAGTCCAGGATCTAACGGGGTCCTTCCTCCTCTTCTCCTATTCAGAGGTCAACGTCCTTTACGCTCTTTAAGTTTAGACCTCCTATAAGTCCTTCATACCACGAGTACTTTCTCCTTTTTCTTCCTTTTCTTTCCACAGACTCAGAATCCAGAGGCATTCTTCTCCATTCTCCTTCCTGGGCCAGCATCCTCCAAGGCTACAGTTCTATTAGTCTGTGACCCTTCAAAATCTCGGGAGATATTTTTTCCTTTTTCCTTCTCTCTCTCTCTCCTCGCGTTCAAAATTCTCTTGGTCTTCTTTTTCTTCTCCTTTACTTGGGTCAATGTTTTCAAGTCTACTATCCTATCGCTCTATGATCCTTCAAACTCGGGGAAGTCCGCTTTCTGTTTTCGCTTTTCTTTCTTTCTACTCCTCACTCAAAGAGAAAAGAAAAGAAAGAAAGAAAAAAAGAAACAGCAACATCAGAATCCTTCTTTATGTTTTTTCTTTGGTCAGTGTCCTCAAACTCCACAATCGAAGAGCTTATTCAGATTATTATTTTTTTCCTTCCTTTGTGCTCCTCACGTCCATAAAAACAGCGTTCAAAACACGTCCTCTACGCACTGCTTATACATCTCCACGTGTACCCTTTGCAATGATATAATACTACTTCAAAAGGTAACAGAGAGGATTAATCAGGTTTTGCATGCACTTAACTATGTACCCAAATGACAAATGCATAATCTTGTTGAGCTACCACTGAAATCATAAAAAACACGGTCTGAACACCACCACTTCCTGTTAAAAATAGTAGAAACAGAGTGCCGAGAAACAATTGCTGTAGCGTAACAAGGCTGGTTGGTAACTGGGTGGCGAGGCGTCTGGCTGGCAACAGACGAAGGTGTAGATGGAAACGAGAACGACGAGAACAACAAAGAAGGTTCGAGAGAGAGAAAATAAAAAGAAAGTTGAGCATCGGATGTGACGGAGTAGAAAATAATGAAGATAAAGATGTCAAGAAAAAATCAGGAGCAGAAGGCAACAAAGGAGGAGGAGGAGAAGGAGGAGGAGGAAGAGGAGGAGGAAGAGGAAGAGGAAAGGGAGGAGGAGAAGGAGGAGGAGGAGGAGGAGGAGGAGGGAAAAGGAAAGTTGAATCTCAATGTTAGGAAAGGAAAAAATGAAGGTGTAAGAGAGACCATCTTTCTTTCCAGCAGCAATCTCTATCTCTTCCTCTCTCTCTCTCTCTCTCTCTCTCTCTCTCTCTCTCTCTCTCTCTCTCTCTCTCTCTCAGTGACTTGGCACGAATAACAAATAAATCAAGAGACACAAGGACAAACTCAAGCGGCGGGAGGGAGGGAAGCAGGGCAGAGCACACCTTGGGTCAGTGTGGGTGTGTGCGTGGGTGTGTGGGTGTGTGGGTGTGTGGGGGTGTGTGGGTGCGTGGGTGTGTGGGTATGTGGGTGTGTGTGGGGGTGTGGGGGTGTGTGGGGGGGGTGTGAGGATAGGATGTGATGTTAGTTGAATGATGATTAAAGCATTATAAGTCATTCCTATTATCGTTATCATCAGCAGCAAATATTAGCACAGGAAATTACAAAAATGCCTTTTATTGTAACATATGAATCCTTTGACTACTGATGGTGATATGACATTGGCTATTTGAAAAACTATATTGTGATATTTTTTTTAAACAAGCATCAAGGTACAGCACTAGCACGTATGAACTATTATCACCCTCCAGGCTAGCAACGGAGTCTTTTGAAATCACGTTGTAAACTTGCAGCACACAAAAACACAAAAACCTTGAGGGGAAACTGTACATGGAAAAACGAATAGTTACGTAAGGAGAGGCAGTCATTCACTCCTACATGAAAGGAAAATATATGCAAGTTTTGTAAGCAGCATTAGCAGTCACTGGCACACCTCAAGAACGAATGTGTGGTATGAATGCAAATATATACTTTTTTTTTAACAATCTGGGCTTTTTATGGGAATTTATGGGCTAAAGGAGCCTATTGGAGACCTCCTATCTGAAAGCCCACCCACTTGGGAACCGTTACCCCGAGTGGATGCCCAATCTCCACTCAGACCGTAGCCAGGATTCGAACCCATGCGCTCGGGGATCCCAAGGCCTCCAGAGCGCTAGCGGTTTGACAGTTAAGTAATGATGGGCCTCAACTTTTCATGTAAAATAAATCTTAATGGCAGAAGTTAATATCTGCATTAGTCAGCAGCACAATCACTCCCAGGACTACTACGACTTTTCCAGTGAAGTGAAATTCTGTGTTGCAGGTTTTAGTGCACAATTTCAAAACATTTTCCTGAGAGACACAAGAGTGAGTGAGTGAGTGACAGGCTGAACGCTTCTGGTGTTTGTTATTTCATGTTAGGCACGTCTGCAAATCAAGGACACTTAAATAAAGCAAACAGTGTGTCATAAGCAGATAAAAAGTTATAGACAAGGAACATTAAATAATGGGAATGTAATACATATTTCGATTATTATTACGGTAAACACAGTGTCGTAAATTCAATTTGAAAGACATTATGCAGACTTCCACGTGAGTCAAGAAGTTCTCGTGTGGTGAGACTGGGCTGTGGTTGGAAGACGCATGTAGTTAGCAAGTTGAGAGGAGTAGCAGCTTCCATGAACACACCGCAGAGGGAGAGGGAGTGAGGGATGCACCACCGCAGTGGACCATAGTAGCAGAGGAAGGCAGAGGTAGGCAAGTATATGAAAAGAGATATTTATAAGAAAAAATATCATTGAGTGAGAACTGTTTAACATACTCAAGTGAGCTTATTATGAGTTTCCATGGAATTTTCATTGTCCTTGTCACTCTATTGATAGTTTAACAAGGATTCTGCATCAACAATAGGAAAAATTCATGACAGCCTCACTAAACGTCTCGGAGGATCTTATATAATCAATCCTGTCGTGGGAACAAAACGCTTAATAAAGAATAAGGAATAGTAATACTGGCTAATATAAAGTTGAGTGAGGTCTGTACCAAGGGGGGACATTTGGGAAGGAGAGAGTAATTGACGAAAATAGTTCAGGATCCCCACTTAAGACTGAGAATGTCTGTCTGATGGAGGAAAGGAAAAGTTTGATTGGTTATTGAAGAGGACGGGAGGAGGAGGAGGAGGAGGAGGAAGAGGAGGTGAGGACATTCTTCAGATCTGAAGTATTGTATGTAGAGAAAACTTTTATGACCGATGCTTAAGATGGATGGCATTGAATGAAGAGGCTTTTATAACAGAGGTCTGAGGTACGAGTATGAATCAGGATTTTCAATGAGTCTAGATAGATAGAGAAAGATAGATAATGCAGATCACGTATGGTAGGATACAGGTTTCCCAGACTTTTCCGAGAGAGAGAGAGAGAGAGAGAGAGAGAGAGAGAGAGAGAGAGAGAGAGAGAGAGAGAGAGAGAGAGAGAGAGAGAGAGAGAGAGAGAGAGAGAGAGAGACGAGAGAGAGAGAGAGAGAGAGAGAGAGAGAGAGAGAGAGAGAGAGAGAGAGAGAGAGCAGGCTGACCATGCCTCTCCCAAAAAGTTAATTACAGGAAGGAGAAAAAACGAAAATTAAACGATGTCGACTACAGTTCACTAGTTTCCCTTCAAACGTGCCTCAATAAGTCTGCTTTGAAACCCTCCTCCCTCCTCCACATGCCGAGCCCTCCCCTCCCCCTCCCCCCCAACCCCCCACCGGGAAGAGAGGAAGGGTCAAGGTATCAGTCCTGTACCAACCCTCACCATTGAGCAAACCCTTTGACACTCGTATAATAGAAGGGATCAGAACTTTATTACACACCGGGCAAGTGACACAGATTCCCGTGAGATTACAAGGCTGAGTGTTGACGGTGCGTTATGAAGGATCTCACTATGAAGTACAGTACACTACAGCAGCAACATCACAAAGGAAGAATAGTGTGCCAAATAACGTGCAATGCTGGACAGTCCGCTGCGATAGTCACGAAAAGATAATTTTGATGAGTAACAAAGTAAGTTGAATGATTGAACACAAGCCCCCCGGACGCCAATACCAATGCATACAGGGAAACAAAGACCGTTCATCCAGCGGGGCACTACCACCACCACCACCACCACAGCCCAGCCAGTTGAGAGAGAGAGAGAGAGAGAGAGAGAGAGAGAGAGAGAGAGAGAGAGAGAGAGAGAGAGAGAGAGAGAGAGAGAGAGAGAGAGAGAGAGATATGAATTTCTAGTGTGGTCATGATTTATGCGTGACAGTTCCTGCGGTGGTATGGGTGTGGCTTGTGGGGCCACGAGGATGTGATGTGGAGTGATGATGGCTGACTTGTTGTTGTTGTTGTTGTTGTTGTTGTTGTTGTTGTTGTTGTTGTTGTTGTTGCTGCTGCTGTCGAGATTAATATTATGGTTATCATTTTTGTCATGATTTATATATTTTTTCCATTGTACTGCCTTTTGTGCTCCATCATCATCATCATCATCATCATCATCATCATCATCATCATTATCATCATAGACAACAACAGCAACAGACCAACAGAGCTGTCGTCGTCGTTGCTGTTACTGCTGTTATAATCACACATTTGGAATTAACATGATTATCACTGCAGTTACCACTACAATCTTCCCCATTATCATCACCGTTAGTATAAATATATTCCTTCTGTACTGTTTCGCTTCCACAGTCACCACCACCAACAGGACCAGCCGTGGAAGCAACAGAGCCATTACAGGTACAATAAAAGTTACTATAAAAGATACAACCCTCCATACAGCAGCTCGCCTGGCCGCCTGACGAGGACCACGTGAGCTTTAACGGGGTAGCGGTGCGTCCATCATTACATTGCTGCAACCCCGGGCACAGCGGTGAGAGGCGGCCCGGGGAGAGGCAGTGCAGAGCGTGGGAAAGGCTTGACGCGTAATGTTTAACAGAGACTTGTAATAAACACTGCTGAAGACGAGATAGTAATAGTAGTAGTGGTGGTGGTGGTGGTAAAAGGTAGTGCAATATGTGGTAGAGGTTCCTGTCAATTAACATTATTAAATATTATATAGGAGGATATTAAGCACTGACAGATATCTAGGGGTGATAATGGTGGTGATGGTAGTGGTGGTGGTGCAGTGCAATGAAATACGAGGAATTTGTCTAATCAAACAGTGAAAGATGGTATACAGGTAGATATGAAACAACTACTAACTTCTTTTTAGGTCCTTATTCGTCTGTTTAATGTAACTGTAAAGTATCACGTACTAACCACAACAAAAGAGAAATAAATATAGGCACTGCTAAAGAAAAGGTGTAATGCGATTTATTATACGTACAGCTGCTACTATTGTTCATGGAGGAGGCTATAACTGTGTGTTGGGCCGATGACGTGCTGGGTGTAAAGTGTATAGTACAGGTGGCAGAGTAGTGTGCGCAGGAATGGTGGTACTGGTGATGGTGGTGGGAGTGGTGACGATAATGGAGGTGGTGACTGTAGTAGTAGTGACAGTGGTGGAGGCACATGGATCTTAATGGTGGTGGTGGTAGGTAGTA
>CM035207.1:11893481-11918270 GCA_020233015.1 Callinectes sapidus | reverse complement strand
CTCTCTCTCTCTCTCTCTCTCTCTCTCTCTCTCTCTCTCTCTCTCTCTCTCTCTCTCTCTCTCTGGAGTACTGTAAGACTTGAAAGACTTAAAGCTCCTGTGCTGTTTAGATTCCACATGTATTCACTGGTACGTGTAGTGTGACGGCTTCACCACCAACACTGACTGCACACTGTTACGCGAAGGCAGATGAGGAAGCTTGGGGGCATAAAGTACCTACACGTAACGCACCATAAGACCTTCTGTTACATCTTCTTCTTCCCCGCAGAAATAAAGAGGGAAATATATTAATAAAGTCTGACTCTTCTAAACAACACTCACCTCCTCTTCTTCTTCCTCCTCCTCCTCCTCTTCTTCCTTCTCGGGGCGTTGCGTTGCCTGGGAAAATTCAAGGCTATTCATAATGGTAACACGGAGAGCCGGTTGTTGTTGTTCCTTTGTGCGTGTGTGTGTCCTTTTTTTCTCTCTCTTTATTTATTTATTTTACTCTGCGTATATGTTGATCCGATCCAGATCCCGTGTTGTTGATTTTTGGTAATTATTGTTGTTATCGTCATTGATATTTTTGTTATTATTATTATTATTATTATTATTATTATTATTATTATTATTATTATTATTATTATTATTATTATTACTATTACTATCATTATCATCATTATTAATAAGATTTGAAACGAAATAATACGCGATAAAGCATCACCACTATTATCATCACCACCATCATCTCCATCACTAACAACAGCAGCCCCAGCAGTGCCAGTACCAGCATCAGTATCAGCATCAACTGAATCAGCAACACCAACAATAGCAGCAGTACCAGAACCACCACCATCACTATCACCACTATCTTCACCATCAACAGCAGTAGCAACAATAACAACAATAATAGAAGTATCAACATCATCAACAACAACAATAACAACAACAACACACAAAAGCGCCAAGAAAATAATATAATAACAACCACATGATATTACACAGAAAAGAAAAAGAAATATGTTAGTCAACGATGAATAAAATCGTATGGTTAAATTAAAGAAAGGAAAAGAAATCCGTAAATAAATTAATTAAATAAGGAAAAATGAAATACAATAAAAGAAAAAAAGAAAAGCTATGCCTAATTATACCTTGTGTTGTTGTTGGTGGTGGTTGGAGAGGGAGAGGGAGGGAGAGAGAGAGAGAGAGAGAGAGAGAGAGAGAGAGAGAGAGAGAGAGAGAGAGAGAGAGAGAGAGAGAGAGAGAGAGAGAGAGAGAGAGAGAGAGAGAGGGCATGACGGAAGAAAGGAAAGAATAAAAGGGAAGGAGTGGAGAAAATTAACAAAGCAAATTCGCTCCTGGGCAGCAACAAGCCATGACTAAACGCGGGAGAAAACAAACACACACGCACAGGCGCACGCACGTCAGGATCAACATTCCAAAAGCCGCCTTAAAGAGACGCCATGTAAAATAGGTGGTGATGACACTCATACATTCATTCACGCGCACACGCACACACACACACACACACACACACACACACACACACACACACACACACACACACACACACACACACACACACATTTTAAAGTGTAAAACTATTATAATAACTGGATAAAAAAAAAAAAACCTGTTTGCAGTAAGGTATATTCAAGTTTTAAAAAGCAGAGCTAAAAAAATATATTAGATAGGTAATTACTTGTAAGATAATACATTATAAAAAAAATAAAAACAGAACTTCAATAAAATGTACATGAGTAAGAAAAAAATGAAAGTGCTACACTTAATGATTTCATTGGGTTAAGTATACACGCGCACATCCACGCCCCATCCACTGCCATGTAAATGAATGAATTTGCATCAAAATGAATGCAATTGAGATACATATACACATACTTAAGACTTAAACGAGCAGAAATGAATGACACACACACACACACACACACACACACACACACACATACACACACACACTGAGTAAATGAGAAAACCAAGAATCCGGGATTGTTAATTTGGTGACCTTCACATGACCGTGTGTGTGTGTGTGTGTGTGTGTGTGTGTGTGTGTGTGTGTGTGTGTGTGTGTGTGTGTGTGTGTGTGTACCCAGTGTTTCGCACCAAACAGTCGCCCCATCGCCCCTAGCAGTCCTCTGTTAATGCTCTGTCAGCAACATTGCTTTTGCTGCTCGTCGCCTGCACCTCCCTCAGCCCCGCGCCTTTGCCACCGCCACCACCACCACCACCACCACCACTTCTGTTGCCACCACCACTACCATTACCACCAATACCTCTGTTACCTTCACCATTCCCGTACCTACCTCTCTTACCATCATTTTCACCACCAACACCATCACGGTCACCTCTATTACCACTAACGCCGCCTCTTTTATCATCACCATTGCCACCACCACCATACCACAATTACAACATACTTTATCCAATATCATCTCTCTTAGCATCATCATCACTGCTACTGTAACTACTACTACTACTACTACTACTACTACTACTACTACTACTACTACTACTACTACTACTACTACTACTACCATCAGCATTTGCTATTACTTTTACTTTCATCACCATCACCACTACCGCCATCATCAGGTTAAGGCTGAACACCTACGTACACACAGCAACAGTAACACTTTCTCCATTCTGCAGCTGAATGCATCAGATAAAACAGCAGGATCTCTAGACATAACAAGGGTCAAAGCTTGGCGGTGTAACAGACACAGAGATCTTTTTATAAGCAAACTTCCAAGGAAAGTGAGCGTTTCTAGGAAAAGAAAAAAACCTAAAAGACGGGCAGCAGTAAAGTGGATTTTTTGCAGGGTCGCGGCCTGCAGTGTTCACACATGCCGCCACCCGGGCCAGGCAGCATGGTCAGTGTCTTTCCTTTATTTTTCCTCGTGACTCGCGTGTGCTAAAGACTTTTAAAGTTCGTTATCGGTAAGGCAGATGTTGAGTTCCCAGTGGTGTTCCCGTGGTGGCCCTGTGGTGGCTCCCCTGTGGTGGTGCCGTCTGCCAGACCATTCTCTCCTCTCCAGCCAGCCAGCAAGACGTGCGTGTTGTGCAGCGCCACCTAAAGATTTGGAAGCGATTGCGGAGCGAGCCTCTGGGAGCTGCCCTTGTCCATATTTACATTTCAAAGTTTATGTAAACATCCACTCTTAGGTTAGAACCACTAATGTGTTTTCTTGCTCTTTTAACATGGAATTCTTTTTTCTATTGGCTTGTGTACCGTTTTCTCTTTTCACATGGGGCTTTACGGGAGGTGGAGGCAAAAGGCGACCCACTAAGCCACAGCGATAAGGGACCAAATCGATTTTGTGGGGTAGGGTTTCCCGGCACACACTGCTGCTCCTGCTGGCCCTGTGCCGCGGGGCAGGCCATGTCACGCACTTGCTGCCGGTAGGGGGAAAGCTGGGAAAACTCGGCCTATCCTCTACAGCTCTCAAAGCCCCGCGTGAGGGATGCATGAAAACATATTTTTCTGCACTCCATAGTACTCTCCTCTAGAGATACAATGGACACAGTTGTGTAAAGAATGTGAACTTGTTTGTGGGAGTAAAAACAGACCATGCTGTGATGATTGCACAAGAGGTACACTAACGCATGCATTAAACATAAATATTTCAAAAGGTCACTCAGCAAAAACAAAGTTCTTTTATGCGTAATACTGTATGTTATTTCCATCCATTCATCTAATTCCGCATTTACATGGTTTTTGCACGCACGTGGTACGAATTACTATGATTAACATATTGTACTCGTCATACCCAATACCACTTGTCAACTAATCAACCTCTTATCTACACCTAACCTTTACATCACATTTCCTAAGTTCATTCCTAACTACTGTTTTTGGCCCATTACTAACTTCTTTCCCCTTTCCAAACCTATACACTATCTTTATTAAAACGGTTCTACTTAATCCTTTACATTGACCCTTACATTATAAATGTTGTTTGTGGATTCTTCTGTTATTCCTCATCTTTCCTACACACGCCAGAAGATTGTTTTTACTGTTTTTTTTATTATTTCACTTTCATTACAAGAACGCCACGTGGACACAGTGTGAGAAGGCGCCGGAAGCAAAAAGTTATATAGAGTTCCACAGCGAGCAGGACAGCATTACGATCACCACACTGTGTCCCCTCCTTCCAGCATTGCCAAGGATCCCAAAGATTCACAGCACACTCCCGCAGGCAAACCGTGAAAACAAAGCACCAGGAAGTCTCTGAGAACAGCGACTAGAAAATTTTGTGCATTCCGTGTGGCGAAGTTTAAGACATAAGACCACATTCCCAAACGTTTCACCGCCTTACCTCCACCACTTTTTTTTCTTTTTTATCACGCTCCAGTGGAAGTTACTCAAATTGTTTACAGTGTTTACACGATTGTAATGAAAGTTTAAGAAGCCTTTTTTGCATTAATAACTGAATAAAGAACTCATAATAACCAAATCTCATTAGCCTCTGTAGCCTTTATAAAAATATTCTTAATGTGAAAAGTAAATATTTGAAAAAAGACACGAACCATGTTTGTTTTCATATCTTCGCTTTGATTCTTTTCACTATTTTTCGCTTTATACATTTCTTTCATCCGAACAAGAGCTCTCTCTCTCTCTCTCTCTCTCTCTCTCTCTCTCTCTCTCTCTCTCTCTCTCTCTCTCTCTCTCTCTCTGTGTGTGTGTGTGTGTGTGTGTGGTGTGGATTGACTTTACCTCTCCTTGCCTCCTACCTCTTCCTCTCTCCCTCCCTCCACGACACCCGACCCACATACACACTTCAACGCGTCGGCAGGCAGGTTGACGCCGCCGGTGTCGCATTGTCCCTTACCGTTCTTTACAGGCCAGTGACCATGACGGCAGGTCACTTCGCTCCCTGACGGCTGGGAGGAGTCAGAGAGGGGGGAGGGAGGAAGAACAGAGGTCCGTCCACAGCGAAGGTATACTGTAGGAGGGAGAGTGTAAAGAAAGTGTGTGTGTGTGTGTGTGTGTGTGTGTGTGTGTGTGTGTGTGTGTGTGAGCGGTGGGGAAATACTCATAAAAATGTGTGTGGGATCCTTTATTGGTTCATGTCGAGTTATTCGGTTCCGTGGTCGTCCTTCAATAGGCAGATTGTTCTCCAGAATTGTGTGTTCCATTGATTTCTCTTTCCTGTTTTCCTTCCGTTTTCCTTTCCCTTCTCTTTCGTTCTCCGTCTTCCTTCCGTTACCTTTCTCTTTTTTTTGTACTTTTCTTTACTTCCCTTATTTTCTATTTCTTTTTTTCAATCTCATCTGTCCTTTCCTCTCCTTCCATATACTTTATTTCATTTCCTTTTCTTTCTTTAATTTCCCTTCTAGTTCTTTCACTTACATTTCATTATTTCTTTTATTCATTCGCTTCCTTTCCTTCTCAAATTTTAGTTTATCTTATCCTCCCTTTTTTTTTCCTCCCTTCCATCACCGAGTATCCTGACAGATGCTCTCTCCCTCTCCCTCTCCCTCTCTCTCTCTCTCTCTCTCTCTCTCTCTCTCTCTCTCTCTCTCTGTGTGTGTGTGTGTGTGTGTGTATGTGTGTGTGTGTTTTGCGCACTCGCTATCCGTGACGTGCTGCAAAAATATGCGTTGACATGGAGGAGGAGGAGGAGGAGGAGGAGGAGGAGGAGGAGGAGGAGGAGGAGGAGGAGGAGGAGGAGGAGGAGGAGGAGGACGGTGGAATAAAAAAAATAAAAGCAAGAATGGAAGTAAAAAAAAATAAAAATAAAATAAATAAATAAATAACGAAAAAATAATAATATGTCCGCAGTGATCAAGGAACTGACGTGCAATGAATAAATGACTAAATAACTCGGCAAACACATTAATAAAACATAGTCCCAGTCCTGCCCCACGGATCATCTGAACGTGAGTCATGGGGTGTGTTTGTTTATGCCTGTGGTCCCTTTTTGCCTTACCTGTTAGCTCGAGAGGAAGGGAGAAAGGGAGGAAGGAAGGAAAGAAGGAAGGAAGGAAGGAAGGAGAAGAGAGGAATGGAGGAAGGAAGAAGAGAGAAGAACAGAATATGGGGAAGGAAGGAAAGTGAGGAAAGAGGAAAGGAAGGAAGGAAGAAAAGGGAAGAGAGAAGAGAGGAATGGAGGAAGGAAGAAGAGAGAAGAAAGAAATATGGGGAAGAAAGGAAAGGGAGGAAAGAGGAAAGGAATGGGGGAAGGAAGGAAAGAGAAGAGAGGAGAAGGAATTGAGGAAGGATGGAAAGGGAAGAGAGAAGGAAGGAATGGAAGGAAGGAAAGGGAAGAGAGAAGAAAGGAATATGGGAAGAAAGGAATAGGGGAAGAGAGAAAAAAGGAATGGGGAAGGAAGGAAAGGGAAGAGAAGAAAAAGAATGTCACTGTAGGTGTGAGGGGAGGGGGAGGGGAAACGGGGAGTAAGGAAAGGTGTAAGAGGAAAGGGAATATGCAGAAAAGAAAAAAAAAGAAGAAACGGAAACAGCGGCCAAAGGAAGAAATGGTAGAGGTGGATGAAAGAGAGAGAAAAAAAACGAAAGTGGATTAAAATATGAAATATAAAAAATAAAAAACCGACACAACGAAATGGATACGCAGAAAATAAGAGATGGAAAAATATTGGGTATAGAAAGAAAGGAAAAAAAAAACGGAACTGAAAGAAACAAACCATAGAGGAAGGAAAAAATGGAAGGATATATGAGAATGTGGAAAACAATGGAAAAAGATAGAAGCAGAAGGAAATACTGAAATAAAGTGTGTATGGAGAGAAATAGAATGGCTAAAGGAAAGAGAAAACAGAAGAAAAATGTAAGGAAATATGAGAAAATAAGGAACAGCAACCATAAATCACAAATTCAATCCCATGTAAGGAAAAAACTGTAAAAATATTGTGAATTATACATACGAGATAAAAGAAAGATCAAACTTAAAGAAAGAAGAGACAAATAGGAGGATATATAATAAATAGAAAGGGTAGGAAACACAAAACAAACATAGAAGAAAAGAGATTATTGAAGACACTTGAGAATGAAGGAAAAAAAAATAAGAAGAAATATAATTAAAGAAGGAGCAAAGAAGGAAGGGAAGGCGAGGCAATACATTATGAAGAAACCAGCAAATTCTCCAGTTTTCTCTTGGTTACCCAAGATTCAGTTGAAATTTATACACACTTACATCAGAAGAGTAAGAACCCCCGTCAGAAAAAGAATAAATAAATAAATTAAAAATGTATCATCATCATCATCATCATCATTATCATCATTACCATCATAATATTATATGGGTAAAAGGAGAACATCAGAGAGAGACAGCTGGGAGAGAAGTAAGTGATGAACCGGAACCAGTAGAGATGATTATTAAAGAGATACGATCTCATATGAAAAAAGAAGGGAAGAAGTAATTGTATGGTAAAAAAAAAAGAAAACAGAATAGAAAAGAATATAATAAAATAAAATAGAGCACCCGTTAAGACATTGATAATACATTGGTCTTGGTTACGAGTATATCTGCTCTCGAGAAAACCGTAAATTATTGTGAGACGAAAATCCCAATGAAAGTGTGGCTGTGGCGGTGCAGCTTGGGTTCCAGCAAAATGTTTCCTCTCCCAAAGAGAAATTACCGTCAGTCAGGAGGAAATTCATAATCTTCAGACTCGAGCAGCCAACCGCCAGACTGTCAGGAACGAGAGATTCTTAATGCAGAACGTGTGGATAGTAAACATATATTTCAGCCGAGTTAAGCAGAATAGCGTGGATAAAGTCACATTACTTTAACTCCTTCACTGCGATACGAGACAATCAACAACACCAATAGCAATGCATAAGACCTTTATTAGAATCTGCGAGAAAGAAATGCATAAGAAAAGTATATTTTGCAATTCCTACCCAGTTTAACGATTTTAGGTAAGTATGGAACAAGTGAAGATGTCGTAGAGTGATCAGTTATTAAGGAAAAAAATGGAGGAAATAGCAGTGAAAATAAAGTACACACTCTGAAAGTCACACAGGAAGACGCAGCACCTTGCCAGGGATCAGGTGGTGGAAATCGAGACGTTTTGTTAGAGCAGAAAAGATTTAGTTGTCGTGAAAGGAGGAAATGCACACAATGAAGATTTTCTTGTGGAAGTTATAGGCTCCCGAAGAAGACAACGGATGGTCGTGCTTGAGGAAAGCTCTGAAACACGAGAAATGAATGATCGCAGTAAACAAAGTGACTGGAGCTGAAGGCGTATCATACTTTACTCATTAAACAAAATTTTATATAGCAAATACTTAAAACAAACAGATACAGTAGAAAAGTGAAATAAAGTAAGCCATCTAAGTAAAATGAAGATGCGGAGAAAAGCCACAAAGTTTTAGTCACGCAAAATAAAACGAAGTATTGTGTTGCAGCTAAAGCAACTACTTAATTAAGGAACAAATATAGTAGCAACATAACTAGATTAAACCTGAATATAAAGAGAGGGAAGAAATACAAGACAATTATGTTGACGTGAAATAAAATAAAATAAAATAGCAAAGGGAGACGTGTAAAGAGAAAAGTGAAACAAGACGCTCTCTCTCTCTCTCTCTTGCTGATGCGACTCAGCACTGGCTGCCAAAGGTAATTAGAATCGTACCTTCAGTGTCCTCTCCTGCCGTTATCTCAGCCTCGTCTCTCCTGTATCTCTTCTATTGACCATTCGTCTCTTTTTCTTCAGCCACAATCATCTCAGTTTCTCATTCCTTCCTTAATTCCCTCTTTCCATTATATAGTTTCCTTTTATTTCATTTACACACACATAAAACAAATAGGAATTATATACGCAGTTTGTCCCTTCTCTAGTTCTTCATTTTCATTATATACACATTTTCTACCTCTTTCTTTCACTCCCTCTCAAATCTAAGCAATTATTTACCCAGTTTGTCCTTCACTGTTTCTTTTTCTCATCTGTTTCTATCTTAAAAATTCACCAGTTGACTTTTTCGTATCCTTTTCTTACGTTTCATTCTATCTTTCCTTCTTTTCCTCCTTTTTCGCTAAAATGTATTTGCACCTATTATGTGTTTCTTTCTTTATTCTCTTTTTTTTCCACTAATGGACCTAAATCTTTCCTTCATTCTCAAGTGTCTTCAGTAATCTCTTTTCTTGTATGTTTGTTTCAATATCTATTTCTCCTTATTTCCTTTCTTCCTAAAATTTCGTCAGTTTTCTTTTCGTTTGCTTCTCCATCTCTCTTCTCTCTATTTTATCATATATCTTTTTCTTCTGTCATCGTTATTTCGTTTCTTCATTTCTTTTATTCCCTCTATTTCATTATCTATCTTTCTTTCTTCCACTTAAATTATTCAGCTATTGATTTGTCTCTTCATCTTCATCATCATCATCTCTTTCTTCTTCACTACCCATTACTAATTAATTTTCCTCACCTTCTTTATTTCCACTTTTAATCATCTTTTAAAAATTTTCATCTGTCCTTCCTTATCAAACTGTCCTTTATTTCTGCCTTTCCTTCATTTAGTCCTCCCCGAAATGTCCTCATTCAATTATCTCTGGTTTGTCCTTCCAACTCTAGTTCCTCTCCTTCCCCTTCCCTTTCCAAAGTTTTCTGTTACATCCTGGGCAAAGTTATCCATTTATTTCTTTCCTCCCTTCTTTCCGGATCATCTGTTCCGTTCACATGACAAGACTCTCACTTTCTTCTACAAAAGGAAAAAATATATATATAAATACATTGCGTTTCTTTTAAATAATATAAAGAATGCTGAATATTAAAGCAGCGTGGGAACTGACAGGTAATGGATTTGATTTGATATTTTCACAAGAAACATTGCTTTCTGATGACCAATTATGAAAGACTGATTGGATTGATGAATAATGCAGGCAGTCTGTCTGTCTGTCTGTGTGTGTTGTGTTGTGTTGTGTTGTGGTGTGCGTGCGTGCGTGCGTGCGTGTGTGTGTGTGTGTGTGTGTGTGTTTAAAGGTCACTCTGCTGCCACTGGAATATTAAAAGGAATCAAGACTAAATAAAGACTTCACTGTTTTCTATTATAGCTTTTGTTTCTTACCTTTTCATCAAGCAAGGAACAAAAAAAACATGAGCGAGTTTAACGTTACTATATTTTTTGACACAAACTGTTGCCATGAATGCATAACATCCAATACTACAAGAATAATACCACGACCGTGTTATTATTCATAAGCGTATATCATAAAAGTTGAACAAATTAAATTCACTGGAATGTATCGTGTGAAAGTGAACTCTGGTTGTGAGGTCTGGAAGTGTGTGTGTGTGTGTGTGTGTGTGTGTGCGTGTGTGTGTGTGTGTATGTGTGTGTGTGTGTGTGCAAATGAAAGGGAAGGTAAGAGTTGTGTTACATGGTTTCACTATTTTCGGAAGGAGTTTTTTGTTTTTTCAATTCCTCTCTCGCTTCACTAATTTTTTTTTTCAAGGTCGTGTTTAGACTACGTGGGCGTAAATCAGAGGGACGTGTTTTAGAGTTGTTTGTGTTTTTTTCTTTGGTTTACTTATTTTTTTTGGGGGGTGGGGGAGGGGAGTGGGGGGGTTAAGTTGTAGTTAAAATTTTGCTTTCTTGTTCTTCTGTTTTTATCTTCATGTTTTTTTTCTATTATATTTCAGTAATGTGTGTCTTTGTTTGATGAATTTTGAACACTTTTGGCTTACATATTTTAAGTTTCTTCGAATTGACTTTTGATCAAGTTTTGAAAAGTTTTGTGATTTTTATAGTTCTGCGTCAGAATTCTTTATTTCACTTTTGTTAGTCTTATGGGAAATTTACTGATGTTTTGCTGAAGATTTAAGACTTTTGGACAAAAATGATATTGAAAGTTGCATGATTTATCGTAATTTTGTGGAGATCTTATGAAAGTAGTTTATTCGTATGTTTGTTAGTTTAATATAAAGTTTTTAATTACAGACCACCACTCTGACGCACGCAAGCTCAAAAATACATACATACATACATACATACATGCATACATACATACATACATACATACATACATAAAACAAGTACACAGTAGGAAAAAAATAACCAGAACTGCAAATAAGCAAATTAACTGAAATTAAACACGTTGTTGCTTGAAAAATTATGCGCCCATCAGCACCATAATTACTTTTTACGGTTTTTAATATCAGACTCAGCATTATAATTAACCTATTGGATAACACATGCAGTGCGTACGTATATCCGACCGTTATGCCTCCACAACGCTAATCTCACAGTTATGTATGTCATTTATAAATCCTCTCCTATATGTAATGTGTCAATTATTGGCTTATGTTTGGCGCAATGTCCCTCGCCCTCACTCAGCAACACAGGTTCGTCTGATTGCTTACCCTCACTTGAATTACTTGATCAAAGCTTCCAGCCCTTTCTCAATCACTTTGATGAATAAGTGATGGAGAAACATACTCTCCTTTCTTTTCATAATCAAGGTATATTTTGTGTGGTTAATATGCATCATTATTTTCCTCGAGTATAACATAGAGCACATTACCATCGCATTTATCTTTCCCAGCAGATGCTTCAACGTTTGAATAGTAAATGGATATGTGTGTGTGTGTGTGTGTGTGTGTGTGTGTGTGTGTGTGTGTGTGTGTGTGTGTGTGTACTCGTTTCCTCGGTCAGCTATTGTATTTCTTTTTTTATGTAAGATGAACACTAGCTTAAAGAATAAAACTGATAATATTAAGGCCACACTGGTGTTAATCCCTAAAGTGTACAGTAAAAAAAATAAATCAGCAAATAAACAGATAAATATAGGAAAATGCAAAAATTGAGAAGCATATGTTTCAGGCTGGTATACGTACCAAATACTAACCTAACCTATGACTTCTTTACCTTCCCTAATCTAATTTACCTACACTAATCTAAAGAAAACGAAAAAAATATTACTGTAGAAAAAGATGGAGAGAGAGAGAAAGAGGATGCTTCCATTACAAGTATAGTGAGCAGCCATTGTAATAAATGAATATATTTGAATTTTGCTCCAACAACTTCGTCTTAGCGGCAGAAATACAAACTCAATGCTTACTGTGTCACTGGGGCATGAAGGAAAACACAGTGTGCGCCACAAGGCCAGTCCTAATCATACAGTATTCATGACCAGATCTGCACACGTCGGTTGTTTAGTTAGGGTCCAATTCTATCATAATTCACTCGACGATAACATAAATCATCGTGAAACTACTACTATTACTACTACTACTCCTACTACTACTACACTCCCAGGCAAAACCATCACTACAGCAAAATCAGAATTCATTGCTCCTCTGTTTACCTGTCACCAGAAGGGACGACTTCATTGGTAATCATATTAGTGGTTATTAATGATAATGTTCTGCTGGTGGGTCACTCTCCACTCAGCAGGTTGTATAATTTCACTATAAAGTATAAACAATAACTGATACGAGTTACTCACCACTCGAAACAGGATGGAGTTTATTTAATAAGAGTGAAAGGCAAACGCATGAAACTGGAAATCAAATCAATTATGAAAAAAAATATATAGAAAATAAATAAAAAGGTATCCTACTTTGTCCATCAGTCAGGGAGGTGTGTGTGTGTGTGTGTGTGTGTGTGTGTGTGTGTGTGTGTGTGTGTGTGTGTGTGTGTGTGTGTGTGTGTGTGTGTGTGTCTGTGTGTGTGTGTTTTACAAGCATATTTTGTCTGTTATCTACATGGTGACAAATACTTTCATGTTTGCGTGCTTGTCTAGGCAGTAAACTGATTGGCTGTGTGCCTGTCTGTCTATTAGTTTGTCTGTCTACCGGTCTGTTTGGTTAGGTTAGGTTAGGTTAAAGTGCTGGTAGGTTTTCTGGCCGTGTGGCTGGCGACTGTCTTATTAGCTCTCCCTGTTATCTGGCCGATTGACTTTGGCTGGCTATCTGTCTCTGCCTGGTTGTCTGTTCCTCTAATATTTCAGGCTCCATTACTTACTCGTAACTGTAAGCTCAATAAAGAAGCATCGTATCTGACTGGTTTGCTGAATGACTAGACTGGCTGCCTGACTGACTTACTGACTGACTAATTACCTGGGTGTTTGGTTGACCGGCATGTTGGCTTGCTGGCTGGCTGGCTGGTTGACTGACTAACTGGTTGGCTGACTTAATGGCTTCCAAACACTAAGGCTGCAAATTAACCTTTGATGAAACTTGGAGCACCGCCCGATTAGCCACTGATTAAAGGCAGACCCACACAAATTTTAGCCAGATTAGAGTTTTGCAAAGAAGTTGATTGTGTGTTCAGCTTTCCCAGCGAGTTGTTTGGCTGGAAGTTGCTAAGCCCCACCCTGTTCCTCCACGCGCCCTCCAGAGTGAGCGGCGGCGAAAGCGTAGCAGGAGAGTCAACAATACTACCCATTACGGACCATTACAGGTGGGAGAGCCTCAATGGTCCCCTCATTAATGGTACTTTCATGCTGAAGATAACGCGCGCACACACACACACACACACACACACAGTGCCCTCATTTCATTGCGGACAGTGTACGTTTACGTTATGCAGCTTCCTATTTGCTCTCCACAACCAACCTCCAAATTAGCAGCTCGTGTGTGTGTGTGTGTGTGTGTGTGTGTGTGTGTGTGTGTTGTGTTGTACAAGTCACAGTCATTTATTACATTAAATTAGTTGAACCATTCTTTTCCACCTCCATACGCGTCCTTATCTTTGTAGCTAATAAATATCTCGCTACACGCACCACTACCAGGTCAACACACTGACTTGACAAAGGCGGAGAGGCAGGGCACTAAAAATATCCCCGGCGTGAAGTGAACCCAACCTATGATTTCCTGGTTGGACTTCGGCACGTCTGAGTGATAGTGAGGACCTTTTATGCTCAATGAGGTAGACAAGGATTTATTTATCGCCAGTGAAAGGAAGACAGTCAGTGGGTCGTTTATTTCCATTATAGTGGAGATTTCTTGTGTGTTTTTTATGTGTGTCTGTCTGTTTGTCTATCTTTGTGAGGCAAGGACTGACTTTCTAAGCTGAACAATGAACACACATACACACACACACACACACACACACACACACACCAACAAATGATTCTACCATTCTCAAAGTCTGTAGCTTATCTGTCTTTGTTTACCTCCTCGTCCCAGAATCAGCACACACACACACACACACACACACACACACACACACACACACACACATACACACAGAGGAGAGTAAACAGCACGCTCACTTCACTGCCACCAAATCGCAGCAGCTTCACTCACTCACCCCAGCGCCCAACACCGTCATCCAGCCAGCCAGCCAGCCAGCCAGTTAGTTCTCAGGTCGCAGTGTCAAGACAAAGAGATATTCGGCTTGACTCACCACGGATTCATCCCTCAAGGTTACTTCAAGCCACGTCTCATTACATCTAAAGACCCACTTGACCCATTAACAAGGACACCACCCACCCCACCCACCTGCCCCACCCACAGATACAAAGATCCACTTGTCCTACTTCACAAAACATCTCAGTCACACACTGCATCGTGGCCCAGTTTGTGACGCGTGCATCTTGGCCTACTGTACGTGTGTGTGTGTGTGTGTGTGTGTGTGTGTGTGTGTGTGTGTGTGTGTGTGTGTGTGTGTGTGTGTGTGTGTGTGTGTGTGCGTGTGTGTGTGTCATCGCTGCCACACACACTGTCATATCAATTGCATAAGTGTGAGTTGTAAATAAACAAAAGACCATAATCATGTTTCTCTTGCAAAACACACATACACACGCGCCCGCACACACACACACACACACACACACACACACACACACATGCGCATGCATAAAAGTGGAGCACACGTGTAATCACTGTGTAAAGATATAGAAACGCGCGCGCACGCACAAGCACACACACACACACACACACACACACACACACACACATATCATCTCTGCTACAGGCTGAAAAATAAAAAGAAACCGTGCGAGAACAACAATAAAAGTACATGTTGAAAAGACAAAACAGCACAAAAAAATAATAATAATCCACACGAGGAAGAAAGGAACAAAATAACAAAGAGGACTGTAAAAATACCACACCATGTCGATGTGGAAAAAGGACAGCGCATCTCTCTCTCTCTCTCTCTCTCTCTCTCTCTCTCTCTCTCTCTCTCTCTCTCTCTCTCTCTCTCTCTCTCTCTCTCTCTCTCCCTCTCTCTCTAACTACACCATAAGAAGCAAAAGGTTCCCGCTACTCAAAACCATCCCCCTTCCCCCACTCCCTCCTTCTACTCCCCCATCCACTACTTCTACCTTACCCTCCCCTCCCCCATGTACCCTCTTACTGCGGTCACGCCCACGGCAGTAAACTTCATGGGCGGGTATGTTATGGGCGTCGCGGGAGGCCTGAGTGAGAGGCGCCTGGCTGGGAGGATGACGGCATGAAGGAGGAAGAGTGAAGGAGGAATAAGGCATAGGAAGAATTATTGCGTCTACATGAGAGGACAGGATCAGTATAAAGAGAGAGGAAAGTGAAGGGAGTGGTAAGGGAAATGGAAGAGGCTGGAGGTATTATACGAGTAATTATGATAAGTTTACTCATGTCTTGTCTTGTCGCCTTTCTTTTTCTAATTATGCTTCTTGTTTTTTTTTTCCTTATCTTTTTCCAGTCCTCTGTCTTCTTCCTCCTCCTTCCTCATCCCTCTCCTCTTAATTATCCTTTTCCTTAATTCCCTCCCCTCCACGTACCTTTAATGATTTTAATAATTTTCAACACATCTTGCATGGTATTGTAGTATTTACACAATAAAATAATAAAATGTCATATCGTTTGTATAAATCCTCTCTAATTAAAAAGTAAAATAAAAAACTTTACTTAGTATTTCAACAATTTTCAACTTCCCGTCCATCCTTGATTCTCACTCACTCACTGACACCATCCACTGTTCCTCCCGCATCCCTTCTACCACTCCACCACCCACAACCCCAAACACCGCCACTACTACTATTACCACCACCACTACCACCACCACCACCACCACTACCATTACCATCACAACCTTCACGCCACCTTCAATCACCACCAATCGAGTCACTAAGCCAGTCACACATGTTCATTGTAAAGTCGTCCTTCTCCTCCTCCTCAACAACAACAATAACTACTACAACATCTACTACTACTACTACTACTACTACTACTACTACTACTACTACTGCTACTACTACTACGACTACTACTACTACGACTTCGAAAGAGAAAAGTATTCATTCTAATCACTCTCTCTACGACCAACATACGCATTTCTTCACAACAGCTCCTCTTCTTTCTCCCTTCCTTCCTTCCTTCCTTTCATTCTTTCTGCCTCCTCCGCTTCCTCATTCTTCCTTTGCCCTGCGAGGGTAGCGAAGCGGCAACAAATAAAAAAAAAGCCGAAAATATGGAGGAGGAGGAGGAGGAGGAGGAGGAGGAGGCGAGATAGAGCTGTTAGTGTGGAGAAGGGACAAGGAAGGGAGAAGATCAGGAGGCTTTGCAGTAAATCAGACAGAAATGGGCGTTGGTGGTGGTGGTGGTGGTGGTTCGTGTAAATGGAGGAGCGGAGAAAATCTATAGTGAGTGTAGTAGTAGTAGTAGTAGTAGTAGTAGTAGTAGTAGTAGTAGTAGTAGTTATTGTTGTTGTAGTTGTTGCTGCACTAGTAGCAGTAGTAGAATTAACAGTAGTAGTAATAGCAGTAGCAGTAACAGTAGTAATAGCAGTAGCAGTAACAGTAGCAGTAGCAGTAAGAGTAATAGTAGTGGTGGTGTTATTATTATTGGTTATTCCTGTTGTCCCTGTTATAGTTAATTTTGTCATCCTCACCATTATCACTGCTGTTGTTATTACTATTATGTACTTTTATTATAGACGGGACTGGGATGACGAAAATTAATGCTGTAGAAGAATATAATCATAGTAATATTGCAAAATTCTCCTTCAACTATCAATAGAAGTATTAAAATATATCCTGAAAATCTCCTTAACTTACACTGTAGCTTGTTAAAAGACACCCAAACATTTTTAAACATCTTACAGGAATATGATGTAATAATGATTTCATTAAGCTTAAGAGTGCGCGTCTGCAACATCTGAGGGTAAATTATGAAAAAAAGGGGAAAACATCACATGAAAGTTAAGATGGAAACTACTGATTCTAATATTAATGAAGCGACAAAAAAGGGTAAACAAAAAAGTGTTTTAATGTTACTCTAATTAGACTGAAAGGACTTGGTTCATTAGCGTGAAGATATAATAACGTGGTAAGCAGCACGGTGAGGGAAACTGAAAGGAAAAAAAAAAAAAAAAAAGATTGCAAGGTTAAAAATCTGCAAAGGCGGCGTTAAAAGCGTCATAATTTTGTTTGGTGTGAAAATTATACCTTTAATATTAAGGACGACGTGTTTATTTATTTCTTTTTTCTTGCGGTGAAAGGAGCAGTAATGATAGCAGAGGGCTGGTTTAGTTGTGTGGTGGTGGTGGTGGTGGTGGTGGTGGTGGTGGTGGTGGTGGTGGTGGTGGCAGTGGTAGTGGTAGTGGTGGTGGTGGTGGTAGTCAAAGTATTGGCATTAGCGGAGACATTCATAGCCGCTAATGATGATGGTACGGTGAGTGGAATTGTGTTCTTTCTTATTCCATTTTTCCTCACTTATTCCTTCGCGTTCCTCCGCCTCGTCGTCCTTCTTTTGTTTCCAGCAGTACATAGCAGCAATAGCACCAACAACGGCGGCACCAGTTTATAAAAAAAATGTTTTTCATATGTTTTTTGTTCTTTCTCCTCCTCCTCCTCCTCCTCCTCCTTTTTCTTCTCTTCTTTCTCATCATCTTCTTTTTCAGCAACAGCAGCACAGCAATAGCAGCAAAAACAACCGCAGCAGCAGCAACAACAACAACAGTATAACAACAGCAATAGTAACAACAATAAAACACACACACACACACACACACACACACACACACACACACACACACACACACACACCGGAATAAGCCTTCAAAGCCGTTTTTAATAAATATAACGGGGGGAGGGAGGGAGGGGTGCACACCTCTCCGCCAGGCACAGGTGTGACGTCATGGTGGTGACAGGTGACTCTAGTGCCGCCTTGATCTGAGATGGCAGCCACGCGCACCGACATCTGGCCGTGTGTGTGTGTGTGTGTGTGTGTGTGTGTTTGGGCCAGAATTGCTTCCGATGCTAATAGTATTGCTATTTGTGCAGTTAAAGTCGTGTTCAGAGGTCGAATATGCTGCTTCTCTTACTTCCACTGTGTTTAGTTTGTTCTCTTCACCTGAAATGGTCTGAACTGATGAGAATTCATTATTTTATTTTGTAAGTAGACAGTCAGCAGATGAGAGAACTCAAGCTTTATGGAAAACGATAAATACTGCGATTGTAAGAAAAGTTACTCGTCTAGTGCGAATGACTTTAATATTTCCACTAACGCTAATTTATCAATATTTTCACAAAGCTAACATGCTCCTATAAATACTTTTGTTAGTGATAACATGTCCATCATTTAACTAATGCTAAATATCAATACTTTACTAATTATTTCTACAGAAGCCAACATATCAATATTTTCACTAATGCTGCCAACATATCATTAGATACACGATGTTGTGTGTTGTTACTCTATGGAACAGAAAGCACAAATAAAAAAAATCAACGGTCTTTACGTAGCTATTTATGAAAAGCACCACTTAACTCTTAAGAAAAGTGATACAACATGAGCATATGAACTGTAGGATAGTTAGAAAGAGGACGGTGGGTTCAAGACACAGAGTACCGAATAATAATGTGACGGTGACAGATATGAATATGTATCGTGATAATCTGAACTTCAACTATTTTGAAATAAATTCAAGCCACTTGTCCATCCACGCTAACTCCGGCAAATTTAAATTTAATTCAAGACTGTTTCACCTGCTTCGTTGGCGAATGTAATTGAGCAAGCTGGTTAGGTCTCTGGATGACTAATTACTAGAAAAGAATTATGTATATGAAAATGCTGAAAACTTGTGATTTGATTAATATGTAAATGAGAAAATGACTGAGATGCAAATATGTGCTGAGGAATCAAAGGAGAATAACATTCCAGCTGTGTTAACAAGGTGTGTTGCATGATATTCATAAAATGTCATCCGGACAGAGCAAGGATTTCTAAGCTCCACTACACACACACACACACACACACACACTCTCTTTCTCTCTCTCTCTCTCTCTCTCTCTCTCTCTCTCTCTCTCTCTCTCTCTCTCTCTCTCTCTCTCTCTCTCTCTCTCTCCAGATTGCTGAATGTTACTAGAACACGTACAAACGTGAATACTAAGGACCTACCAAGGAACATAGTAAACAAATAATGAACACCATTTTTCCTTTCCCTAAATTGATATAGATTAAATGTATGCGTCTATATCTGTGTGTCCTGAAATATGGGTAATAAAAGGAGAAGTAACGCAGGAAAACTTTTACGAGACACGCTGCCTCTGGAGAAACACGAAGTAGCAGCAGCACTCAACGAGCCTCGTCTTGCACACCGGGATTCAATAGTCGAGGCGGAAGTTTCAGTAGGTTCTCAGGAAACGCTCGCCCGATCCATGATGTAGGTTCGCCATTTAAACTTTTCTTCTTTCCCTGTCGCTACTCTGAGTTCAATTGGCGCTGATGAAAGCTTCTGCTGTGTTGTATTGAAATGGCGATGACTCTGTAGCTGAGCCGATGCCTTGACTCTGCACATGTCTGTATCAACGCTTTGACTGCACCATCACTTTGACTGCACTATGGCCTTGACTGTACCAACGCCTTCACTGCACTATCATTTTCATATCAATGTATCATTGTCTTCACACTATCTTCACGTATAACCAAGTAAATTGAATAATAAACGTCTTTAATTAATTATCATCCATGGGTTATTAATAGAAAATAACTATATCAAAACTGATGAAGCAATCGAGAACGCATCATTGATGGCAGACACACGAAACTATTAAAACAAATTAACATTCTTTGTCAGTACCGGAGAGAAAAAGTTAGGAAAAGTATTGAACATTTATTGGATAAGTCAAGACAGGAAAAAAAGTTAGACAAGGCCTGTATTACAGATGATCCTTAACCAACACACAGCTTCCTCCTCGTCCACTGTAAACAACGGCGCCTCCACACCGGCTCAAGCATTTCCATTATTAGAGTAAGAAAGAAACTTCACATAATACAACAAACAATTTCCAGGCGAAGCGATCAACTACCAGAAATGAACACCAGTTGGCTGCATTCTAAATATTTTGGCGTATGCATTTAAATTGCACTTGCCGTGTTGTTACAGAGATAACAAACAGTACTAGAGAGTATTTTCATCATAATTCTAGTGCTAGTCTTACAAAAGAATTCTACCTATGCGAGAAATATTGTATGATAACCAGATTAATCATCTTTATAGCATTGGAAAATATTTGTCTAAGGAGAGACATAGTTTCACAATGCTAATCCGGTTTCTAGTGACGCAAGCCAAACACGTATTGTGCTCACTGTTGGACGTGCCACGCACCAAACTCCTCGTCTGTGTTCCACTTAGAAGAGTTACGCCTCCACCTCAAGACAAACAGTCACCAACCTAAACTTGCCTGAGTCCCTAATGACCCCAGAGTCACGGACGAGCCAAGGACTGACTGCATTCCCCCAAAGTCTGTGCAACACTCCCAGCAAACCCTAACACGGCAGACGTCTTGGAATGCAGCGAGTGACGACAACGACTGGTTTAGGGAAATTGTCTTCGCCACCCATGACTTAACACTCGGCCAAGAGATTCTCACGTCCTCGTATTCAACGCACCGTCTTTCCTGAACTGAAGGCTCGTCTCTCCCTTCACACATAAGACTCCTCAGAATATCAGAAATAAATGTTGAATTTCCCAAACAGTTTGTTTACTAGTTTTGTATTGCTATTCTACTGTTTGATTTTTTATTAATACTTGTTACTGATGTACTTATGGAACCTTTTGACCGCTCAGTACGTCACTCAACACTTCCAGCATTGCAGAGAAGCTTATTGCGCCAATACAAAATACATAACAGAATATCATCAGTTGTGATAGGCAAATCCGATTTAAGGGCATGGTATTTCATGGAATAAATACTACGTACGTATAAATTACAATAGTTAAAATGCATGTGATAGTTGGCCGGAAACACCCTCTTTTGGAATGGCCGGCAGGTGGGAGAACCGCGTCTCACCACACCAACCAACCAGCGGTGCATGGTATTCAGACGGCGACCACAACAATTCAAGGACAGTCCATTGAGTCCTCAAAGTTATGTTAACTAAAAATAAACAAATAAATGAACAAGTACATAAAGGGAAACTTACAATAACAAATAAACCTTGCCACAGTAACATAATAACAGCAAGGGATGTGCCCGTTCACACGCATTCATCGTGGCACGGCGCTGTGGTTCCCCAGACAATACATTTAATGGTCTCTCCTTCCCTTAATGCCTTGATCTTTAAAATTAAGTGAGATAGCAAGTACACGATAATTTCTTCATGTCGCGTCCCATAAAGGTGAGGAGGAAAACTAAATAGTCGTTTTTGTTCAGACATTCAGACAAGTTGGAGGCGAAAGTAAGAGGAGACACAGGTGTTAGGGGTTTAGTTTATTCCCGATTAATTTCGCTGGACTGCTACGCTCCCCGAAGAAATAGTCCAGCAAAGCTAGCCTGGGAATAAACCCAACTTTTAACACCTGACTAATTACGGAGAAGTTAGTTGTCTCTGTAATCATCCGACATAACCTGAGGATACATGCAACGCTTTGCCAAAATGTAGAATATTTAGGAGCCATGGGAGATCCACTCCAGCGGTGTGGTAGAAGGCGTCAGACTGAGTCAGTGGTAGCTAAGCTCTCCCTCATCCTCTGGACAGATTTATGGGGACAGCTATGAAATTTAAAGTTTTCCTGCACGACTACCAACACCCAACAACGCTTACGGTATTATGGCTTGTATTCTTAAACAGTTTGCACTCTCATCAGGACAATCTTCAAGAACCACTGAGATCATTTGTCCAATTCTCGTAAATATTTTTTTTTCTGATTGCCAATGATTTTTTTTATGTCACTAGGATCACTAAAAACGTACATTATTTCCACATGACACCTAGAAAAATGTACATATATGTATAGACTACAGGGTTATGAAGCACGAGTGAGGGATGCAGATGTACAGGTAGCAGTTGGAAATCCTCCCACCAAGTGCAAGGGACTTGAAGGACTTAAATTATTGTGGGGGTAGATCTCCAATGTGCGGCCGAGCACTTCTCTGAAAATGTCTTGCCGCACATTGACCACGGATCCTACAACACCATCACACACACAGTCTTGATCCTCTGGCAAGGTCGGGGAAAAAAATTAAGTCATACAAGAAATTTCACGGGACTTGAGGCTCCTCACTTTGTGGTAGCTGTGCCATATCATAATTCAGAGAGTTTATGGGATTCAAGGTCATTAATTTAGCCAAAACTAGGACACGTCCCCCGACACTTGAACAGCGGGATGCAGGTCCGTCAGCTGGCGGGCGGTCGCTTATCTGGACAGTTTGATGCATGGGTTGGTGTCAGGCAGGAGTGTGATGCGTTCGTGTTTTATTATTTAATGTGTCTGTTGGCCGTGAACTCCTTTCACAATGCTCTCTTTAAAGCAAAACGTATACATTACTCTCTTGAAGGGGTCTACATCCTTAAGCGCAACAAGTACACATACAAAAGGGAAAAGAATATAAATAAAATAATCACTAAATTACTTCACATCACTGAACATGACCTACATTCACACATCGTAGTTTTTCTGTATAATATTTCCTTCACACTGTTCCCGTCAGCCACACACCCGAGGACAAAGTCAACACGTGTAAGACTAAACGTGTGTGCTCAGCGCCGCTAACCGAGTCCTTGAAGGTTTGCATTAAAGGATTATCACGGAGCTTCAGGCGTGTTAAGCTTCCTTCTTCAGCTGGGTGGCACCGCGCGAGTGGCTTTCAGAACACGTCCTCAGGCTGCCTCCGTGGCCGCGCAGTTCACCCATCACTGCAAGGTCGCAGACGCTCAAGCGATTGACTGACAGACAACTTACGTTTTAATGGCTTATGACAATGTGACACTTGTTATTTTATTTAAACAAGCCCAGAATTAAATTAGACCTACAGGCGCAAAAAAATGCAAATAAATATATAATGTTTGCTCTTAGGACTGTCTTTCGCAAATATGCAAGTCTGAACTAGCTTATTTCATTAAACCTCAGAAGCTACAACATCCAAAAGACTGGAGCAGCACTGACGGACATACAGACACAGTGTGACGGTCAATATGGAGGCAACCATCCCTGGCTCACGGCACCGCCCAGATATGTTCAGCTTGCCACCATCAATAAATCAAGGCATTGACCATTGGACCTGGTCTTGTACTGACAGTTCCCAGAGGTAATCCTCCTGCCAGAAGCCAGGTGGTGCAGCACACTCACCTCACCTGTCTCAAACACGCCGCCTCCCCCTTCTCTTCACAGGCTTCAAATGCTTTGATAAGCAAGACTTGCCTTATTTTAACAACACAATGTCTCTCTAATACTGCACTCTACTTGCAGCACTACCATCATCCTATCTAACGCTACATCAGCCCACAGACGTCAAATGTTGCGGTTACCAACACCTATAAGACCTATAGAACATACTGTATACCTCATTTCAACACTACAGTTGTGTCTCCAGATCTGCTGCACTCCACCTGTTACCCCCATCACCTCTCCCATCACACAACAAAGCCACGGTAATGTCACTGCTCACTCTCTATAATGAGCTACGTATCTCATCTCACGTATTCATTCTAGTTCAACCTTCCTTTCACAGGACAGAGTTTTCCTCCCAGAGTTCTGTCTCCTCGTAGTGCATAACCACAAACGCCTTCAAACACATGCGAATCTGCGGCTCACACAGCTTCCACACACAGTGAATCTTTCTCGATGAAGCTTCTTTTACTACAAAATTTCATATTCAATCCTAATTCCGTTGATTGGCTTTCGATCCATTCATTTACATTTTCAATGTTTCATAAAATATTTCTCTATAAGGCCATACATATACACAGAAAGAGCGATTAACGAGTAGATCATTACTACCTACATAAATACATAATTGTTTGCATACTTGCTTATTTACTTACTTATCTACTTATTTACATATCTATTTACTTACTTATGAGCAGAGAAATGAAGTAATTTTGCAATCACATTATCATCTGTGTAGTTAAATGCTGACATCTTTATGTAAACGAACTCAAAACGTATGAGAGTTTCATCCATCCAGCCGTGTACCCTGTGTGTGTGTGTGTGGGGGTGGGGGCGGGCTGCTCACCCCACTACCTCCAAGATAATGGATAAAAATCTCTACACTATATAATTATTCATGCTCCTCAACTTCCACTCCTTTCCTCTTCCACCTTTCCTCCTCCTCCTCCTTCCCCAGCCAGCTTATGCTTCTCCTCCTCCTCCTCTAACTACTATTCCTCCAGACCTCCATAACCCCAAGTGAGATGTGTACTAAGGTATCTTTAGGCGCTGCCGAGAGAGAGAGAGAGAGAGAGAGAGAGAGAGAGAGAGAGAGAGAGAGAGAGAGAGAGAGAGAGAGAGAGAGAGAGAGAGAGAGAGAGAGAATGGAAGAAAGGAAGATAGGAAGGAGCGAGCGAGGAAGGGTCTTGACTGCAGGTAAACACGACTATCAGCCAGGTGTGGAGGAGGGAAGGGAAGGGAAGGGAAGGGAAGGGAAAGGAAGGGAAGGGAAGGGAAGGGAAGGGAAGGGAAGGGAA
>CM035207.1:11810451-11823786 GCA_020233015.1 Callinectes sapidus | reverse complement strand
TGTGTGTGTGTGTGTGTGTGTGTGTGTGTGTGTGATACTGTAATACTATCTCTCTTTATATCTATCTTTGTGAAGTGATTTTTTCGGGTATTTTGGGGTGTGTGTGTGTGTGTGTGTGTGTGTGTGTGTGTGTGTGTGTGTGTGTGTGTGTGTGTGTAATACTGTTATATTGGCTCTCTCTCCATAGCCATGTGGTGAGTGTAGTCTATAGTGGTGAGTGTAGTCTATATATTCTTGGTAGTATATGGCTAGTGAGGATATGATCGCCCTCTACCTACACAGATCGAAGCCTTCGGAGGCAGGGAGATGGATGCACTTTTCGGGCAGATGAATTCTTTAAGAGTGAAATGGTCCGAGAAACGGGTCAACCCTGTATTCTTTTAATCCTGCCGGCGGTGCTTTGGTGCGGTACCGGAACGGGGGAAAAAATTTGGGGGAAGAAATAGAGGTACGGACTATTTGCATTTGTGGGCCTGGAGGAACGGTACCGGACTAACTGATATCCAAAAACACAGCTCACTATATAAATCATAATTCTAAAAAACATGTTTTATGGCTAACACACACACACACACACACCCCTCTCTCTCTCTCTCTCTCTCTCTCTCTCTCTCTCTCTCTCTCTCTCTCTCTCTCGTCATATACGTGTTTGAGGGCGCCTCCACTTTTCCCTCCATCTCCCCAGCCTCTATCTTGCCTCCACAAGCAGTCATGGCCAAGATAAAAAAAAAGGTTTACCTCCTCTCATCTCGGGAACAAAAGCTAATGTGACAAGGCCCAAGAAGCGAGACGTAGAGTAAAACAGGAAAAGAGAGAGCGAACCCACTTCACTCCCTCATTATGTCTGTTTTCAAAGGCCACACAGATCAACACACGCGTTCCCAAGAGTGTTTTTCGTGGTGTTGAGGTAGAAATGGCGTTAATCTGTCACTAGAAACATAATGGGAAGGTAAAAAGACTGTACTGCATTGACTTGTATAGAACATTTGGAATGTTGTAGTGAAGGTTCGAACAGAAAGTATGGTTGACAGACAGGCAGTTATAGTAGTGATAAATAAGGTAGATAAGTAATAACTATGGAATAAAAAAAAAAGTATAGCGGTGAAGTGTTATTCTAGTTTGTTGTAAGGCCCATTCACAGTGGGGGCAGGAGGTGGGTCATGCGGCTTTTCCGTCTCCATTACATAAGTAGGCGGAGCTACACGGCGGGAGAAGCAGTCTTGAACGAGCGTGACGCGCTGAGCACTGAAGGGAGAATTAAGTGTGGATCTGTTCCACTGATATGGATGTTTTGCTTACTGATGTAAGGTTCAATATTGGTAAACACATTATATAATGAATGAACTGGCTTTCTGGTGTAGTTTTGAAAGTCCAGGTCATTCTTTTTATAGTTCAGAGAATTGCGTCATCCATGTATACGTACTCAGTGACAATGTCGAGGAGACTGAAACCATGTCGCACGTGTTGTATGTGTGGGGACCCTCATCTCCCAAGCCCTGTCGTCGCTCCGCCTGCCTCACCGCCTGCCCAGTTCCATTGTGTTTATGAATTATTCCATTTGAGAATTATCGATATCAGCGCAGTGTGTGGTTGAGATATAATGAACGTAAATACTTTAAAACTGAGGGATAAATAGTGATATACGCAAGTGTGTGGATGTAATGGCGCCAGTGATTTGTGAAGATTTAAAACGGCGAGTCTTGACAACGCCTGGTGACTCGCACGTGTGCTCTAATTTTGTTCTGGGTGGACAGTGGGCAGGGGAGATTGACGTTGATGCGTTAATTCGTTTGTGTGTGCGTGTCACATTGTACGCAGGCGAGAAATTAGTTAAGATGACTTCAGTGCTATCTTAAGATTTTTTTTGAAGATATTGAACAATTTATCAAGTGTTTTACGGGAATACGGCGTGTAGGGTGTGTACATTACGCGAAAAACAAAATCTGACAGTGTACTGGAAGTTATAAAGTGCCGAAGGGAAAAAAAAAAAATAAATAAATAAATAAACGACGTTATTGGGACCAGCACGAGTGATAGCAAGGGAACATTACTTCAGGATGTCAATAACCATTCATCGACAGCTCCTGTGACGAGGAAGACCCGGATGACGAATAAGGTAAATGTAATTGTTTTGTGTGCATTTTAGGTCAAGTCTGTAATCTTCATGGCTCCCTCTATTGGTAGCCGTGGCGTGGATGTGACTGACTAGGTTATAAGAAGACTAATGAAACACAATCCAACACTCTCCACAACAGATATATTGAGAACATTTGGAAATACAAAACTGAGCTGTACACTGTACAAAGTCTGTGTTACATTATACCTGTTTAGCCTGTTTTCTTTGTGATGAACAACTTGGTGGTGCATGAGGGCGCGCGTGCTCGCAGCACAGGTGTACCGTGACGTTGTAAGGTGGCCAAAGCCAGGGGCGTCAGGCTGCAGGGGCGGGTTAGAGAAAGGAAGGAAGGAAGGGCACTCAGGCTGCTTCCTTCCTTCCTCTGTCTCTACATTCATTCATGCTACAAAATTTTTCTCCTTGTGAAAAAAGCTCGTCGTTGTGCACCTCTCAAAAAAATGCCCCGTGGCGTCGTAGCGGCGCTGTCCAGATGAGCAAACCTTTGTGTGTGTGCGGAGCGCGGTGGCCCCATGACACTGGAGCCTTGACGCAGTGAGAGTTACTTGTAAATCCACCTCGCACCTCTTCCGCTTCATTATCCACTTCTGTCTGATCAAGCTTACCTTACTACTACTAAATCCAATGGTACAATTCCGTAGAAGAAAAGTGGAAGATTTGTAGAGAGGAAGAAAATTGGTAACAAATATGATTTATGTTTAAACAAGTATCCATTTTTTTTTTTTTTGAAGGAAACTAAACTACTGTATAATCAGGAAGGCCTTAGAGTTAAAGGTCAAAGTGCGCAGATTTAAATTTGAACACCAATTTTACAAGTCATACAAAAAAACCTGTCATCCGTCACTCTCATGCTCGTCACGATTATTTGCTGGAAAAAAAGATATTGGCACTGCATTTCATTACTTGAATATAGTACATTCTGAATGCCTTATTTTCATAGCCATGATAGGCATTTTTCACTGTAAACTTTCGTCTCTTCGTGACCTAGAAGACTGTTCAACTTGAATGTCCAAGATTTGTGGCAAACCGAAACACTCTTCGAAACATCGCTTCTTGCACTTGTTACTTAAAGACTACACAATAAACACCACCCATACCTTCTAGGAATGTCTATCCACAAACTCCACAGCTATGCAGAACGAAAACATACCTGATCACACCTGATCCAGCTGAGTAATCGACAACCCAATACAATTAAAGTTTTATACATGCTTAATAAAAGCTGCAGTACGTTCATTCTTTGCACAATCTCAAAATTCAGAAAACAGCTTCACCTCTTTTACTCACACCGCATGCAATCCACTCAGCCGTCACTTAAACCTACTCTAAAGCCAAAGATGGAGCCGTGCCGTAAATATAGTCTGCAGCGCATCGCCGTGCCGTGGGTAGCCCTGCACTTCAATTATTGTCTTGGTACTAGAACACCGCCGCCCGCCGATCAGTATGGCCTCTAAATCTATTATAAATGGCAGTGTGTAAGGTCGGACAGTTGGAGCCGCTGCGGTCCTCAGGAGGATGAAAACACGCATTAATGATCATAATGGATAGTAATGACAACAATAACAACAACATTGATGATAATGATAATAATAATAATAATAATAATAATAATAATAATAATAATAATAATAACAATGATAATGATAGCATCCATACCGTAAGTTCCCATCCCAAATAGATATCTCGAGCGAATATTCCACCCGTAAGATTTCCTTGTCAATAATTTCTCCATTCCCATGATGTATGACGTTAGATTAGGTCACTTTACATTAGGTTAGGTTAAGTTCGATTAGTGAGTGAATGAGAATTTATCAGAGGATGGAGAATTATTTTGAATTTGCAGGTAGGAATTTTCGTTGGAGAAACATAATAATAATAATAATAATAATAATAATAATAATAATAATAATAATAATAATAATAACAAGAAAGCGACCGTGTATTACATTTTGATTTTCTCCTGTCCCCTGCCGCAACAAGACTACAACTAATGCTCCTATACATTATGTACATACACCACACCTCCTCCTCCTCCCCTTCACTCCGATACCTCTCCCTCTCGTGGTCATAGTGTGTCCGTCCCACCTCTTCCCTTCCCTCCAGGCGCAGCGAAGGGAGAGGGGAGGAGAGGAACAGTAGAGGTCAGAGGAAGAAAAACACACTGAGTAATGCCCAACACTCTTTTCTTTCCTTTCCACTTTCCCTCCTTCGTATTTGGTTCTGAGACAATGAAATAGAGACATTGTTTTCTTTTGATCTTGTTGACTTCGACGGGGTATTAGGTGCAAGCAGGATGAACGTTTAGAGCAGGTCTAGTCAACTACCGGCCCACGGTTAGAATATGGACCTTCTGAGTGCCTGTTGTAGTTGGACCAAGGAGAAGAAAGTATAGTTAAACAGCATAAAGTTCCTGGAGATGGATTCTTGCAAGTGTATTTCCTCGACTGACTGTAACTTAGGAGTCTATAGCACATATGTACAGTATTTGACTTATGAATGCATCCAGGATCTTAAATAGATTGGTTGTGTAAATTTCACGATTTCATGTAAAAAATGATCCGGACCTTTGCATACATTAAAACTTGTCCAGCTATACCTTTGCTCACAATAGTTGATTACCTCTGGTTCACAGAATGAATAATAATAATAATGTCAATAGTAATTATTATTATTATTTTATTATTATTATTATTATTATTATTATTATTATTATTATTATTATTATTATTATTATCATTATTATTATCATTATAGTAGTAATGATAATTTGGTAATCAGCAATGTTATCTTCAGAATTCACCACTGAAGTAAGAAGGTGTTTGATTGGGAGATTCTCGCGGCGTGTTATGTTGTGTGATTTGAAAATGGTTATTGTTCTCGTTGACAGTGATGGTCGTTGGGAGAATCGACTTCCTACATCGTTAAAATATTGAAGAACAGATAGAAATAATACTTTGTTTTCTGTTTTCTTTAGTCGGTCCTGCATAATATGTGTGTGTGTGTGTGTGTGTGTGTGTGTGTGTGAGAGAGAGAGAGAGAGAGAGAGAGAGAGAGAGAGAGAGAGAGAGAGAGAGAGAGAGAGAGAGGAGAGAGAGAGAGAGGGGAGTGCGTGCTGGATGTGAGAGGAGAGAGAGGAGAGAGGGGGGTAGAGGTTGTGCTAAAACTCCTAATTAACTGGTGTGGGAAATAGTTTCTGTTGTTTTCCTTGGTGGCTTTCGTCCGACACAATAATGATGAACCTTCCCTCTCGGTCTACTTCTACATGATTATAAACATTATGTACAGAAGTACGAATTGACGCAGTACAGTCACCACGAAGTAATTAGTTTTATAACACACACACACACACACACACACACACACACACACACACACACACACACACACACACAGGAAAAAAACAAGGCCACACCCCACACTCATTGCACATTCATACTACACTACTAACGAACAATCTTGTACTTTACCTACATCCACCTCCGTAGAACACACACACACACACACACACACACACACACACACACACACACACACACACACACACACACACACACGCACGCGCGCGCGCGCGCAAAACTAGTTAGAAGTAAAATCACGTCCAGGAAAAGTTTATTGACAGAGAGAGAGAGAGAGAGAGAGAGAGAGAGAGAGAGAGAGAGAGAGAGAGAGAGAGAGAGAGAGAGAGAGAGAGAGAGAGTATTAGAATAAGTCACTCAATAGCAGTGTGTACAATAGTCTTACTGGAAAATGGTAAAGACCAAATAGACAATTAGACTGTCTCCCTCCCGTCCACCTTCTATCCCTACATACAAGTGGTCGGGACTACTTATTTACATCATTGCTAACACTACTGATTGTTACCCTCGACTAGCCGCCGCCCCCTGCCACGCTTCCTTAGCTGGAGCTTGGGGAGGTGGTAGGGTGAGTCGCAGGGCCGGGCGACAGGTATATTTATTTGTGCTTCCTGTACGACACTGAATAGCACCACCGTATCTTTGTTGTGGAGGAAAACGCGTCACGTCTCGTCTCGGTTCACTACAACTCGTCACAGTGTCTGCTCGTGTCGCTTCGGTGAGCTGGGACTCGTGCTACTTTCGTCACGCCTAGATGACACTGACTTACGGCATATCAGAATACCGGACCATGCCGAGGTACTCCTGCCTCACCATGCCCCGGTGCCTCTAGGTAGCACTTCTCAATTGTACACACGACGGCGCAATGCCACTAAACGTCAGGGTGAGAGACGCGCCATCACGACACTTGGAGGAGTGTATCAGGCAGCGTCACATATACTCACAGAGCACTACAATACTCAAAGGTACACCGCAGAACTGCACAATGTGCCAGATAAAGCTGAAAGCCTTACCAGCACAGCGCAAAGACTCCCTAACAGAACTGTACTCTGGGGCTGAGCCACTTTATGGCACTGCACTCTTCATAATCCCACTAGCGAAGTTCTCATTTTACCGTATGCGAGTTACCGCGAGACTCGTTTTAAAAACTATTACGCTACAATATGTATAATTATGTAGAACACTGGATAACGCGGCGCGGCGGCAGATGGCACGCTCCGGTCAAAAATGGTTCAGTGTTGGTGCTGCGCGTGTCAACACCAAAACACTGAGGGCTGCATCGCTGTCATATACACGTTTGTTTCTCTTCGTCTGATGACAGAAGAAACTGTTTGTGCCAACACTGGCAGTAAGGACTGCCGCGCGGTGATCCACCTTATGTGCGGATACGCATTCGTATGATCACCCTTGGGACCTACAAGAATTTTGTACACATACACATGCTCTCTCTCTCTCTCTCTCTCTCTCTCTCTCTCTCTCTCTCTCTCTCTCTCTCTCTCTCTCTCTCTCTCTCTCTCTCTTCTCTCTCTCTCTCTCTCGCTCTCCTCTCTAACACGCACACACACACACACACACACACACACACACACACACACACACACACACACACACACACACACACACACACACACACACACACACACATTCAACAGGAATACTCTAGAAGAAAAAATGAACCTCGGGCGGGGCTAAGAGGTGGTACAGGTTGAAGCCCACGTCAGGGTGTCTATTACTCAGCTACAACTACTGATGCCACAACGGCGACCACCCACAACCCAGACAATTCCCTGTGATGCTCCGTGGGTCTTCTGTGTCGTGATCACCGTAATATGTACACTAAAAAGGGAGCAACAATACACGATAACAATTTTTTTTTTTTTCGGAATGTTTAAAAGTTAGATATTTTTTTTCTCTCGTTTTACGCTATGTAATATATTTTATATGTACAGTTTTTCTGTCTTTCTATTTTTTTGTCACCTTTAATTGGCATTGTCCATCACTTCTTATACACAAAGCTCACACACACACACACACACACACACACACACACACACACACACACACACACACACACACACACACACACACACTCAGACTCAGTTTCACTCAGTAGAGGCGCGTGGTTTATATCGGCCGGTATGAACGTTTCTCCGGGTAGGAAAATGTAGTTGATTCTTTGTTAACCGTGCGAGGCCTTAACAACATGTCATTAGGCTGAGTGGACTGGGTGTGAATCAGGCAGATTGTTAATCATACAAGAGAAAAATAAATGAAGTAATGATGGTACACGAAATTATTGCTTTATTTATATTTATTCAGCGTTAGGGTGTCGATTTAAATAAAGCTGAGAGTAAGATGTAAATTTGTCATTCCTTATTTAGTAATATGATGATTATATTTGCTACACACGCCCTAGCAACACACACACACACACACACACACACACACACACACACACACACACACACACACACACACACACACACACACACAGTCATATTCGTTGAGGTAGTGTTTATAACCATCATAGATAAGTATTGCTTGACATCTCAATGATGTCACTTTTTCTGAAGAGACTGAGGACTAGCCAGCCATTAGATATACATGCCAAGGAAAACCGTAACACACACACACACACACACACACACACACACACACACACACACACACACACACACACACACACACACACACGTCAAGTCATTGCCTGTTATTTTGTTTCGTCCACAGCACGGAAAATGAAATAAATGAATGTCAAATACAGGCACAAAATATATCTCCTCTTGGGTTTTTGTTCGAACAAGTAAAAATGATAATGATAACAACAATGCTAAAGGTAGCATGATGATTATACTTGAAAATAATTACCTTTAAAATGTAAGACATTCTGTACTAATGCGTTTAAGAATGTTTGAAAATTATCAGTTACAAGTGTAAAAAATGATTTGGAAGAAAAAACACGCCAGTGATTAGATCGGCAAACGTGACTGTTGCAGTGCTCATGACGCACCCACGCCTGTGCAGCACGAGCTGTGATTACATTGAGCTGTCACTAAAGGAAATGGGGAACAGAAGCAAGTCATTGTGATGTGTCCGCCTCGGGCATCGCATCACACACTCGTAACATGAACTCTCAGAAACTACTCGTGTATTTAGGATCGTAGCACTCTTTTTCCATTGCCATGTACCGAACCACCATCGCCTCAAGTCCCACGGCAATTACAAAGGTTCAGCTGTAGGCCGTCATGCATTGAACAGTTTCTATATCATTATCCTCTGTGCCTTCAGGTAGTTTTCCAACCTGTGTCCAATCTTGAGCAATATGATGGCATGTAGATGGCGAGACGATGGCAGGACAAGATCTATTTTACATCTGACCTGAGGGAGCTGATCGCTACTGCAATACACAACATGCGTCCAAACTTTACTTTAGCTTCCCATCAAACGTCATGTAAAGCAGTATGAAAAAGAAAACGGTAGCCTTGTAGGCCAGACGTATTTAAATAGTAAGGTCTGGTGTAACTAATAACTTGAGTGGGTGGTGTGACGTCTAGATGCCGTGAACACTATTGGTAAAAGCGGCCGGTGTCTACAAGGGTAGTAATACTGCTGGAAGAACCCTCAGCTGCACCTTGAAGACAGTAGGGGGAAGACTAAGACAATATACACTCGGGCAGCTGCACATCAGTGTCGGGTGGCCGCCCAGGTCTGCAGCATCGTCGCCTCGGCCTTCTGCATTCAGCGATGGTCAGGCGGCAGGCTTAGTGTCCTCAGCACCACCCGGCGGGCCCCAGCATGAGCCCTTCAGCACCTCACATCTCCCAGCTCGTGGGTAGAGGATGAGGCACCGTTGGCTCGATAGAGCTGAAAAAGAGAAAGAGAGAGAGCCAAGTGAAAGCAACGAGTTCCGCTTGTAGCGTTGAGTAGGGCAGCAAGGAAGCAGGGGAGTGGAGGGGGTAGTGTACAGTCACCAAGACACCAAGACCACTTCCTGTTTTGAAAGTGTTGAGAAACTTTGTGAAGATGTCATTACCAAATACCAAGACTCAAAGCTACCTTAACCCCAAAGGTGTTGCACGAGAGTCGCTTTCAAAGTTTCGGGACTGGGCCTCAGGAGCGAGCAGCGCTGTCACTTACCTCCACTGATGCCTTCTTGCTGCACTCAACCATCTCAGCCTTTAATCACTTTAATGAGACTTCTCAGAGACGCTCTTCTCTATAATGTTCATTAGCACAGTTGTTGGCTCCGACAGGTCACCAACATAACGACGGCATTTTTCTGTCTTCTTAGGAAAAGTTTCGTGCTACCATGACATTCCTTGCGATGACCTGCCCTCGGCGCCACGTCACCAACCACATTGGTTCTCGGATGCCTCCCTCCAAAAGCCATTACCAACAGATGACCAAAACCCCACGTTCGTGACGGAGGAGAGTCCATCAATATCTCGTCCTTGGAGGCGTTGCTGCAGTTTTCAGCCTGGCGCCCGCCAGCTGACGAGTCTCAGAGTTATGCGCAGCAGCTGTTGTCTGCTGGCCGCGTCCCGAAACTTTCTTAGCTTCCCTCCTAATAAGGTAATTAGGATTACTATAGTCGGTCCCAAAAAAAAGAAAAACTGTAAATCCAACACAACACAAATGTGAGACAAGCCAGACAGTTGACTAAGGAACTGTGGCTGAAACTCACAGCTACATTGAACAATTAACAGTCATTAAACAATACACACAAACGTGAACACGTTTATCTTTGTAGAAATAAGAAAAATCTAATACACGGTAGGTAAATTTTAGAAGCAAAAAAGAACATGACATGTAAGACTAAAGGCGAATGCACAAAACAGTTCTCAGTGCAAATGTTACACCCAGTGAGCCTGCTAAGCAGTGGACAGGTAAAGAACGAATGGATGGTTTGTGCACTCGACAAATGTGTTAAAGCAAAAGCCAGTACAGATGTGAGCCCGGGGCGCGGTGCCGGGGACACTGGGAACACTGGGGGACACTTGGCTACACTGACACCTTAGCTGCAAACACCTTCATACACCGAGGGGCGGGGTGGGGTAGGGGAGGGTCCACTGGTGTGTCACCCTGGCGCCCCCGAAGACCTGGCGCGGCAGCACGGTACTCGGTGGGGCACGGGGACGCCAGGGAGGGGCGGGGCCCCCGGGCTCACGCAGCACCACAGCCAACAAGAAGCGAGCGACCCTTACTCAAGCTGGAAACGTACCCGCGCAGGGCGGTGGAGAGTAGCCGCTCTCTGCCCGCCCCCAGCCTGCCCAGCAGGGTACTGCTCCCGGCGAGCGGGGCGGGGCAGTGACCTGAACTGCTGGGGCGGCGAGGGCGGGGTGCTTGGATAGTCGGTGGGAGGCGCCGGCGTCTTGGAGCCTGTAGATGTACCGCCACATTAGTCTTCTACATATATACAAATCTTTGTGAATTTACACATTTAAAAAGTGCGTCCAAGAATAGAAATCCGGAAGAAAGTCTACTTGGAAGATTTGTCATATTTTTTTACTTAATACCTTGAGCTCCTCCATCCTCCAGGTATGTGATGTAATGGAGAGAGGGCAGAGAGGAAAGCCATGGCTCGTTTCTTATGTTACCTTTTATCATATTTGGTGATTTTTCTCTTGTCACAATTCTTTACCACCTCTCTTCTGATCACCTTGAATGCTTTTCGTCCTCCACCACCGCGACAGGCGACCTTCGGACTGACGCATTGTGTGATCTCCTTCTCGCAGAAGCACCTTAATATCAATGAGCCACCATCAGTCCTTCCCGTGACTCACCTTGCCTAAATTCCGTGGAGTGGGAGTGAGGATAGGGGTAGTCAGGGCATCCCCGAACCTCTGGCGGCAGCGGCGGCCACTCTGTGAAGGAGCCACCGCCGCCCATGCTGCTGGTGGCAGTGCCCGGGGTGGTGGTCAGCTCCACCTCGTTGCCGCTGCTCGACCGGCCCACCGATATTTCCCTGCCGGGGAGGAGGAAAGTGAGGCATTGCGATAAGCTACGCACGCATCCACACATGCACATATTAACAAAAAACTTGCACAAACTGTACCTCCATAGACGTGATTTTCTGTAATGTTTGTCTCCGTGAATGTACTATACCTCTTTTCGACATGTCTGTCCACACACACAACACACACACACACACACACACACACACACACACACACACACACACACACACACACACACACACACACACACTCTCTCTCTCTCTCTCTCTCTCTCTCTCTCTCTCTCTCTCTCTCTCTCTCTCTCTCATATTCTCAGCCAACCTCCCGGGACTGCAATAAAGCAACAAGGTCAACACGCCAAGTGGGCAAACAATTACGGGCCGCCGGAGGGTCGAGGAACCAATCACGGGCTTCCTGTATAATGGGTAGCCAATCACAGATGGAATATATGCCGAGTATTTCACCAAAGGCAGAATATATCCAATGATGAATATCTGAAGCGAGAGCCTGCAGCGTGTGAAGAAGTGTTAGTAAGGTACAGCTGTGCCATCTGTACCTTACAGTGGCCCAGATTAATGACGGCACGATTTATAACCTTTGAATTCAATGTTAACAGATTATTTTAAGTTTTTAGGCTATTTTTCATTCTCTTTTAGAAATATTCAATGTTAGATTTATGTGTGTGGAAACAAACTGGAAGGTCCGTGGGTAAAGTATTGGACTAAGAGTGCAGATCATTATATTGAATAAAAGATTAACTAACAGTAATGACATCGAACCAACACTGCCACAGCCACGCCTGCCGCACCAGTTACCACCAACCTTCACTCTTGCCACACCAACCCCTCACCTCCTTACCTGTTAGCCAGTCACCTTCCCTTGAGTACTACCTGCCCCATCATAGCTACTTGCACTTTTGAGGGAGCAGACCACACACCTTGCCAGCTAATCAGACACACCCGCCCACCTGTAGTAGCCGCGGTTAGTGGAGGCGATGGGCGTGGGCTTGATGACGAACACGATCACGCCCGTCACCACCAGGATGTACGACAGGAAGTACAGAGGGTGGAACTGTGGATAAAGGGCGTGTGTTAGTTAGTTTGGGTACAAGAAGTGGAGAAGTAGGTACGTTAGCTAGTGGGTGGGAAAAAAAATGGATGGAAAAGTTGGTGGGTGACAAGGTGAATGGTGGAGGAGTGGATGAATAACACGATGAGTGAGGGGAAAAGTGAGGGACTAAGTGTGTGGATACGGAGGGGAGAGTGAGTAGATAGAGCGCTGGGTGACATGAGGAGTGGGTGGGGAGATGAAACACATAGGGAGTGGGTGAAGGAGTGACTGAAGGGGTAGAGAGGAGGGAGACAAGGAATAGATGGAGATGCAAGAGCCATTGGGGTGGGATGAATGGCAAGGTGATGGAACAGGTGGTTGTATCTTCGACAGGTGAATCAGTCCTGGGTAATCTCCTTTGTATCAATAGACTCCAGCTCCCGTCCACCACTGAGGTACAAACAGAGGCTCCTCCGCTCCTTCTGTCCTTGTAGAGCAGAATGAAACGCATGGGTGGCGATACTGTGCCTTTGTGTTATTATGTGTCCTGGAGGGCAGCTGTGTGTGTGTGTGTGTGTGTGTGTGTGTGTGTGTGTGTGTGTGTGTGTGTGTGTGTGTGTGCTCTATGTTGTCATCAGCACCTTGGGCCATGCATTTTACCAGTGAAGAGCGCACACTCAATTCCAGATCTCTCTCTCTCTCTCTCTCTCTCTCTCTCTCTCTCTCTCTCTCTCTCTCTCTCTCTCTCTCTCTCTCTCTCTCCCTCGCTCTCTCTCTCTCTCTCTCTCTCTCTCTCTCTCTCTCTCTCTCTCTCTCTCTCTCTCTCTCTCTCTCTCTCTCT
>CM035207.1:11802951-11805451 GCA_020233015.1 Callinectes sapidus | reverse complement strand
ATTTTTTTTTATTTTTTAGGAACGTGAGTCTTTATCTGTTTTATTTTTTTGGCAGTTTAGCCTTATTAATTTTTACTTTATTGGATGTTAGTTTTATAAATATTGATTGATCTATCTCATGAGACCTTTTTGTTTGCCATTTTATGCCTATTTAGTATTATTATTTTTCTTTCTTTTGAGAGAGAGAGAGAGAGAGAGAGAGAGAGAGAGAGAGAGAGAGAGAGAGAGAGAGAGAGAGAGATTGAGATTTTGCAGACGCGGTATACAGAAGTTGATGTTTTTTTCTTGCTCTTCTCCAAAAGTGAGTGTTCGCATCAGTATTCACGCGTGTGGCTCCCTGCGGTACACGGCTGTGAATGCTGCCTCCATTTAAGTAGGGAAACCACCGACCCACCGACCTGCTCTGCCTTGACTTCCTACACACACACACACACACACACACACACACACACACACACACACACACACACACACACACACACACACACACACACGCACGCACACACACATTACCATATTGAGAAGGATATTGAGTAGATTAAAAAAATATAAAGAAACTTTAAAAGGATTGCCAAAAAAGAGAAGTAAATAACACGTTTTGCTTGTGATATTTTTCGACAGTGTAAAGCATGAATAGCAAAACATGATCTAGACAAAATATCCAAGTAAATATGTTGATAAAGAGATGGATGCGATAAATGAATAAAAAAAAAAATGATATCGTGAGATAAGAAAAATGGCATGGAAGTTTTGACTCGGTTTTGGCTAAATATTCTGTCTCCATCATCATCATCTATTCTATCTCTGTGCTGGGATGTTAAATTTGACCTGTACCAAAGAATATTAAGCGTTGTAATCCTTCATAACCCATCCTATTTGTTTACACTACCCTAACCTAAGCTCACCTAAGCTAACCTAACTTCTACCAAAGAAGATCAATATAACCCTTCATACCACGCATCGTCATATCCATTTTTACTTCTCCCTATCCATTTATTATATAGCTTCTCCAAGTTTCCATCTCGTTCCCGCCTTGTCTTCATCTGTTCCTCCCTGTCTTTATGATTTCCTTCCTTCATAAGGCTTTTGATGGTGCACTTAACTTCCTCAACTTATATAGCGCCTAAACTTTCCCCTCCTTTCATCATCTACCCTTTTTTCCCCCACCCATTCCTAGACACTGCTTCGCTTTCATCTCTCTCTCTCTCTCTCTCTCTCTCTCTCTCTCTCTCTCTCTCTCTCTCTCTCTCTCTCTCTCTCTCTCTCTCTCTCTCTCTCTCACTTCACCTTTTCTTTCATCTCCTCGTGTCACTTCATTCTGTACCAATGCGTTTCTCCCTTGCACAATCAGTTCCTTGCTAATCTTTATGAATTCTCTCAGATGAGTGAATCAGTGGAATACCGAAATACTCGTATGGACCTGTGGTGTTAAAAAAGGCTGGCCAGATTGAGGACTAGATGAAGAGAAGTTTTGTTAGGGTTACCTTTATTAATGAACTGATTTTTATTTGCCTTTGTCTAGTTACTACAGTTACAACAAAGTTTCAGTGCTCTACTAGTATCCACCTTGAGGCGAGCAATATGGTGTGGCAGCGCCCGCATCAACTGCGTCTATATGGGCATGTGGCACGCTACCCGGAAGCCGGTCCTGCTTATCGGGTTGTCTCTGGAAGGGATAACCCAGCATGGAGGAGGCCAAGGGGACGCCCACAGAACTCATGGCTGCGGCAAGTCGAGGCCTGCTGCTGGGAGTTACTTAGTATGGGAAGAGAGCCTGCATGGGGATTCGCGAAGTGTGACCGCCGGCAGTGGCGCCATAGGGTAGGCATGGCGACGTGCCCCCCGGCGTATGCCTCCCATCTCCCTCCCCAGTCATCTTTTTCCTATTGAAATGCCATTTTCTGCTCTCAAATGCAGTGACAGGTTGACACATTCCAAGTGAAACAGCCTTTTTACCTGAAGCAGGCATAGACTTTGTTTTTCTTATTTGTTTCTTTGGTACAGACATTCTGAAGATGACTCACCTATGGTGAAACTTTCCAACTTTCCAAACACCTTTTCGGAGGTTTCTCTCTTATATTCTTTTATTATTTATTCTAAGAACATGCCTGCTTGATGGACGCTTGTCTAGACTCAGTTGTTCCCTTCATGAGTCAAACATAACGAACACCACAACCCATCACTTCATCCCGCCATCCCCACCACACCCAACTTTGGACTGTCCCCCTTTAAGAATCTTAATTGGAGTTTCTGTATCTCAACCCTTGGCCAATTTAGCTTCAATTAAATTCGTCATTTTGTAACGTATTTCTCATTTCTCTTCCCCTCAACAGGTGATGATTCTGCTGGGGCCTCGTCCACCCTGGCACGGGGTGTGTCCCTCTTGTGTTCCAGTGCTATATGCACCCTGCCTGCTCCTTCTCAATAAGGTAAAGTCAAAGGCTATTTGTTCCATCAATTTAATTCCTGTGCATGGCTGTCTTCAGTATCTCACATTACC
>CM035207.1:11564573-11647909 GCA_020233015.1 Callinectes sapidus | reverse complement strand
CTCTCTCTCTCTCTCTCTCTCTCTCTCTCTCTCTCTCTCTCTCTCTCTCTCTCTCTCTCTCTCTCTCTCTCTCGGGCACGGGTTCGAATCCTGGCCACGGTCTTAGGGGAGATTGAGCATCCACTCGGGGTAACGGTTCCAAAATGAGTGGACTTTCAGATAGAAGGTCTCCAAGGGGATCTCCTTTAGCCCTTAAATCACAGTAACAAGTACATATTGTATAAAAGAAAGTCAAGTCATGTCCAAAGCTACCCAGATGTTCTTTCAGTATCTGTAATTATAGGTATACCATTCTCCTTTTTCATTTTTATTGTTTTTATCTATTTATCTATTCATTCAAGAAGAATTGCACCGTCATTGTTTTGATAAGCGCGCGCACACACACACACACACACACACACACACACACACACACACACACACACACACACACCTTAGAATACATCGAAGAACTTTTTATAGCAAAGAAAACAGCTTGAGGGAGAAGGGGAGGAGGAGGAGGAGGAAGAGACCACCGACAAACCAGTGGGAGAAACCAGATGTTACTGTTTAACTTCCAGCATCTCCTCTTTCTCCTCCAGTTTGCCGCAAGGCCTAAGATTATTTGGCGTTTTGTTATTTCTTCGTCTCTCTCTCTCTCTCTCTCTCTCTCTCTCTCTCTCTCTCTCTCTCTCTCTCTCTCTCTCTCTCTCTCTCTCTCTCTCTCTCTCTCATTTGTGCTCTCTCTCTCAATAGTTCTTTCCCCCACATACACAATTGTTTCGTATGTAGTATAATTTGGTAAAGTGATGAATGTCATAAGTAATTAATTCACTTTCATGAATGTTAACGTAAGACTTCTGTGCACACAACTTTCCCGTAACATCCCACTGAACTTTTCTTTCGTCTTCGCTTCCCCTCAGCAGGACGGGTGGTTTCCTCCGGGAACTCCGGCTTCCACCCTGGCAGAATCTTGGTTGGACCGTTCTTCCGGTATTGACCCTAATTGCAATAACACCTTTCAAATTTGTCTTAATCAATCTCTACAACATTCATGGTCTTAGATCTAATTTTCAATCTATAGAACACCACCTCTTCTCTACTAAATCTCTCTCTCTCTCTCTCTCTCTCTCTCTCTCTCTCTCTCTCTCTCTCTCTCTCTCTCTCTCTCTCTCTCTCTCTCTCTCTCTCTCTCTCGCCGAAACGCAGGTGTCTGAGGCAAAATAACAGTAGCGCCTTTTCTGTTTCCTCCTACTTTCTTTATCCTCATTTCCGTTCCATGACTACGGACATACAGGAGGTTCAATACAGGGAGACTGCAAGCGCCTATGCTACCTGTCATACAAACAAAGTGAAGCCAGTGGATGGAACTTATCGAGGCCGTGGTCGGAGCTTACGATCAGCAGCTACACCCAAAACCTCTTCTTTCAGGATCTATCGTTTGTCAGGAGATACATTGTAGGTCGACTGTTTGATAGGAACAGCACTTTCAACCAACACAACACGGCTTACAGTTTCTGAATTAATCTATTCATTATGATCATTGATTTTATGTAACAGATATTACACAATAAAATATAATAATCTATATGTATATGTATCAATATACCTATGAATGAGTGAATATATATATGGTTAAATATATAATAAGAAAACGAGAGCTAAAAATTAAACAAAACAATATAGTCATCCCTAGTAAATAGAGAAAATGGGATCCGTTTTCTAATTAAATTCTGTTTAAGGTGACTTTTGGCACCGAATTCTCAACAGCAACCCATAAGAGATGGTGTTGTGTGGGGGAAGAGAGAAACGAGCGAAGGGTGTATTTATCGGTATTTCAATCGTTCCAGTCTCCCAACTCAACACCAAAACTTATGATATGCTGTCTGAAATCGTGTTCAAAGCGTCTTTTGAGCTCGAAATCTCTACAGCAACCCATAAGAGAGGGTGTTGTGTATGAGAAGAGAGAAACGAGCGAAGGGTGTATTTATCGGTATTTCAATCGTTCCAGTCTCCCAACTCAAGGCCAAAACTTATGATATGCTGCCTCAAATCGTGTTCAAAGCGTCTTTTGAGCTCGAAATCTCAACAGCAACCCATAAGAGAGGGTGTTGTGTATGAGAAGAGAGAAACGAGCGAAGGGTGTATTTATCGGTATTTCAATCGTTCCAGTCTCCCAACTCAACACCAAAACTTATGATATGCTGTCTCAAATCGTGTTCAAAGCACCTTTTGAGCTCGAAATCTTAACAGCAACCCATAAGAGAGAGTCTTGTGCATGGGAGGAAAGAAACGAGCGAAGGATACATTTATTGGTAGTTAGATAGTTGGATCTTATGAAATAGTGCTTTTTATTATGTTAAAGACGTGTTTACTTACATTGTTAACACCTGTATTGGAATAAAAGTGTTAACAATGTAAGTTGTGTGAAAGGCCATAACAATTCAAGGAAATACGGAGAAAATACTACATTTATCTATCCATTCATTCATTCATTAGACTTACGACATGTTTTCTCTCTCTCTCTCTCTCTCTCTCTCTCTCTCTCTCTCTCTCTCTCTCTCTCTCTCTCTCTCTCTCTCTCTCTCTCTCTCTCTCTCAGCAGCAGCAATGGTGTGGGTTCTGAGCGAGGACTCTTTCACAAGGTCAGTCGTCGTCTCCACGTGGTCAAACAAGACACCGTCAGGCCACTTCTGCATCTGTGGAGAGAAAGAGAGAGAGAGGGGGGGAGGATATTATATTGGTGCAGCAGTGTATGTAATGTTTCCCCATCATCGTCATCTTGATGTAACCTCTACAGCTTTAAAAGCTTGCTCTGACAAACAGCTTCTTTTTTTTCTCTGTCTCTTTTCACAACTTTTTAGTATAGGTACTTCACTATATATTTTTTTTCAGTTTCCTTACTATTTTCACTATGCACATTTGTGATTCCTCCATCCTTTTCATTTAGCTTCTTGTTCCATTCATTCTCATAAATTATTTCTCCTTGCCTTGAACAATAATTTACTTTCCCAGACCCTACATACCACTCTACCCTTCCCATTTTCTGTTCTTTTTGCTGTACCACTTTAGTTTCGATTTCTTCTCTATTGTTTGATCTCTACCTCCGTTAGTTTCTATTTGTTTGCTTATTTCTTACTCTCCAATCTATCCTAGTCTTCCAAGTTCTCTTTTCTTCCATCTGTGTATCCCTCTACTTGATCTTGGTCTGTTCTCTAAGATAACCTTCTTTGGTCATCTGTCATCCTCTTGTTCTTTTTTCTTAATGAAGGACAGGTTTCCCCTGGCAATTCTTTCTCGGAAGGTTCTTCATCCCATGTCACCTCTTACTGCCCCTAAACTGGTGCATCTATTGGTTTCTGCAGCCCACCAACCAATCCTGTCCTGCACTTTTCTAATTCCTGAATGTTCTCCTCTGTTAATCTTATCAATTTTCCTCCATGTTAACAATGCGGGACTGCCTTACTCTTCCACAGACTTCTGCCAATCTGCTTTCACCATTCAGCATCATTCCTGCATCTCATTGCCTTGCCTTCATTCATTTTTCTTTGCCTGTTGCATTCTATCACGCTAACATTTCCTTTCACTATATCTAATATTCCACTTTCTCCAGCTATTTTAGGTAATTCCTCCATATCACCTGCCTTTTCAGCAATTAAAAAGGCATTGCAGTGGAGGAGTCCTTGAAAAGTTGCACCGTAGAAAAGTACTGGTAATTGTTGTGAGAGGCCGAAAGGAGGCGCTGGTGGTGGTGGCTCACGACGGAAGGTTGTTGTCCATGCTGCCTTGCTCCATATGTTACCTGACCACTGAACTTACATGCTGGAAACGCAAACTACAACATGGGAAAGAAGAAGGGAAATAAAACAGAAACGTGAGTACAGCACGGCGGAGCGGGGGAGGAGGCCAGGTGGAGTCATGGTGGGGACAGGTCCACGTCAGACCGGCCTGCTGGCTCCTCATTTAGCCTGCTGCCTCATTATTTGGATCGTAATCTTATACATGTTGTTTTAGAATGACCTGTGAGGGTGTGTCACCGTGGTGGTGGAGGGGGAGATGCACTCTTACCTCCTGCCAAACGACACTGAATACCTTATAATTCACCATTTTGCTCTATTTCCTTGTTACTTGGCTGTGTGTAGTGAAAGGCAATGTGGTAGGGGGTGGAAGACAGGGTGGATGTAGCCAGCTGATCTATCTCTATCCACTTTCTATTTGACACATTTAGCAAAGATCTGGATAAATGTCACTGTAAAGCTGCCTTACATATTTATTTATTTAATTGGTTTATTTAGTTGTGGCTAGAGGGGTTCCTCGCAGGTGTGGTGGTTCACCACTGCTGCCAGTCTGAGAGACTATTTTCAGTAGAGCCATCTGGTCTGGCACAGTTTGATGCTGCCGTGCAGTAAGCCATGTAGTTTAGGACAGGGGGGCTCGTCTGGCTGTGTTTGCAGGAAGTGGTCCGGTTCCTTCTTGAATCTGGACACTGAGCAGCCTGTGGTGTTTCTGACATATCTAGGGAGAGCAAAGAGTCTAGGGCCACTGTGGGAGAGGCTGGAAGTGAGGAGGGTCTTGACTCTCCCTGGGATAGTAGAAGGAAGAGCCCATCTCTCACATAGGCATCCTGAACATTCACTGTTCTTGCCTTTCTAAAATCTTCCACACATGTATGGCCCTGTATCTCACTCTTCTCTGTTTGGAATATAGTTGCAGCCTTTGTGGCCTCTGCCTATAATTCAAGTCTTTCCTGCCTCTTATTTTTTGAGTAAAGGCTCTCTGTTCTGGCTCCAACTCTTGTATGTCACCTTTTTTGTGGAGTAACCAAAGTTGGCTGCACCTATGTGTATCTGTCCATCTGTCTGTCTCTTTGTTGTAATCCATATGTTGTGTTTCATTGGATCAGACACTACAACATTGTTCCAGTGTTCTTCAGTACATGAGCTTTGTTCCTTTATAATATTGCAAGCTGGAGAGATTCACATTGCTTTCCTTTCCTGCTTTGCCTGGAGCTCTGCCTTGAAGACCTTCATGTAGCTTACATTCTTCAGCTTTGGTAAAAGTGGGGAATATCTTCGCAGCCTCCTACTTTATTAATTTGTACACAGTGCCAGCAGAGGGTTGTATCTGTGCTATAATGCATTTTTGAATGGGAATAAATTTCACCACATTTTCTCAACTTCAACTATGATAATTTTTTGCTCTTTTAAGATGTTATTTTATTTTATTTTATTTTATTTATTTATTTTTATTTTATTTTATTTTATTTTTTTTCATTTAGTTTATTCATATTTTTTTCATTTTTATTTTTTGTTTTTTGGTCAAACTATTTTATTCCTGCCTTTTTTGTCCACATTCACATAAGACATTAAATTGCATTTGTTTCAGCAATGGAGAGCTGGATGACTTGATACAAGATATTGAAAATGTCCCTCAAAAGGACACTGGGAAGAAAGGCAAGAAGGGGAAGAAGAAGGGCGGTGATTGGGAAGATGATGTTCTTAAGGACCTGGAAGACATGACTCTGGAGGAAGGGGGAGGAGCAAGGCCAGATGAACCAGAGGAAGTCCCTCCTGAGAAGAAAAAGAAAGAAAAGGTAGATTCTATTGTATTTACTCACCTTTTTTAGTCCACCTTTCTTTTATGATCAAATTTACTGTTTTTTAAGATTTCAGGAAACATTTTATATTAGTGATGAAATACACAATGCAAATACTCCATGCAGGTATTTGATTGTGAAAAAGATAAACAAGCATTAGGCATGAGACATCTTATCACCATTCATTACCATCAGAATACTTCAACACAGCCATGGAAACTTCTTAGTGTAAGGGAAAACTTGGGAACCCATGTTCATTCTTGAAGATTTAGTCTGAAAGGACTGTTTTTATTTCCACTCACACTATTATATTTTTGATGATTCAGAAATCAAAGAAGGCAGCAAAGAAGGACTCTGATGATGAGGAGGAGGATATGATCAGGCCCACCATGGGAGGAGGCTTTGCTGCACTGATGGATGACAACGATGACCTTGGTGATGATGATGATGATGATGAAGTGGAAGCAGAGCCATTAGAGAGTAAGCCCAAGAAGGATTCCAAGAAGAAAAAGAAGGAGGAGGCTGCTGAGCCAGTTAAGGCCACCACTGAAGATGACAAAGGAAAGAAGGGCAAGAAGAAGAAGGGGAAGAAGAAAGATGATGATGATGAGGATCTTGATAAAATTCTAGCTGAACTAGAGTCTGAGTATAAGGGAGAGAAGCCAAAGGAGGAAGTGAAGGAGACCAAACCGGAAGATGTTCCAGCGCCAGAAGCAGTGGAGGAGGACACTGGAAAAAAGAAGAAAAAGAAGAGAAAGGATCAGCCTGAGGAGCCGTCTGCAGAAGTGTCTACTCCAACAGCAGATCAGGCAGCAGAGGTTTGTCATTTGGTCTTTTTTTCCTCTGCTAGATACAGTTTCTACTTGGGAAAGCCATTATTTTGTAGATATATCTTAAATTTGTTTGGAATATTAAAAAGATATATAAGACTGTAACACTTGATAAGTAACAGTATGTACTACTACTATCCCTGATCTTCTTCAGTTTGTCATATGCATAGCACTTGATTGTTTTTTTAGGAGGCAGCTGGTGATGAAAAGAAGGATGATGCCAAAGCAAAGAAGAAAAAGAAGAAGAAGGAAACACCAGAGGCTACACCAAAGGTAAAAAGAAGTGTTGTTTTGCTACAGAAGGTTCAAGTTTACATAATGCAGGATATCAGTTTATTGTGAGAACTTTCTTTTGAGGTTCTAAATGTTTTTCTTGTGTAATTGGGGGAAGTTGGCCAAAGTTAATAGAATAAAAAAAAGGCCCACTTATTTGCCAATCTTGGTGCTCCATTTGTGTTGTCAAATTGGTTCAACTTTCATCTCTGTCATTCACAACCTCTCTCTCTCTCTCTCTCTCTCTCTCTCTCTCTCTCTCTCTCTCTCTCTCTCTCTCTCTCTCTCTCTCTCTCTCTCTCTCTCTCCTTGTGATTTGTCTTCCTTCCTCTACAGTTGTGATCCATGTGTCACTTTATTATATATATCCCATTGTGATGATGTATCAGTGTATCAGGTCTAGATACCTACACTTGTCTCTGTCAGGCTGGACCATCAGAAACCAAGGAAGACACAGCTGCCCCTCAGGAAGATGGTGAGGCTGATGGTGAAGGTAAGTGAATTAGTGCCTTTTGTATTTATTATTCTTTTTTTAACTGTGTTGTTCACCATGTGATTACAAGTTAAATGGGTGGATTATAAATGTATATGTATTGATCGTTGCCCATAAGTTGCCTCTACAGGTGTACCTCTTCATACACCACTAATAGGTTCCTGGGGTCATTACTTGGGTGAAGAAAACCACACTGTAAACCAAAAATATTTCTGCATCTTATCTTTAAAGGAAATTAGAGGTTTCCAATTATTTACTATTGCAGACTTCCTGAATGTAGATCCTGCTAACTTAATAATTCCTGCAGGTGAGGGGGCCAGTAAAAAAAAGAAGAAGAAAAAGAAGGGAGAAAAAGACGAAGAGGAAGATCCCAAGGCCAAGAAAGGCAAGCCCAACAAGAAGACGTTAGCAGCCATGAAAGAAATGTTGGCCAAGCAGAAGGAGCAAGAAGAAAAACTCAGAGCAGAAGAAGAGGAGCGGCAGAGGAAAGAGGAGGAGAGGGTGAGGAATAGTGGCATTTTTTTGTCTTTCATTTTATTTATTAATTTTTTCAGCTATGAGTGAAAGTGAAGTGAGATCTAAACAGTTAAGTTGTTAATGCTGTTTTTGAAGGTGCAATTACACCTGTACTAGTGTGAAGGACTGGGTAAAAGGTAAAGAGGTGGTGGGGGTAGGTTGAAGGTTAAGGGGTGATATATTCAATACACACACACACAAAAGGAACACCCTCCTCACTTAAACATGTAAGAATACCATATTTCTAAGGCTGAAACTGAATTTTAGTCATGGAACAGGTTAAGATCGTGATAAAAATACTTCATATTAGATGTATACTGTACTTTAAATAATTGTGTTCTTTTTACAGATAAGACAGATTGAAGAAGAAAAAAGATTAGAACAAGAGAAAAAAGAGCGTAAGAAACAGAAAGAGAAGGAGAGGAAAGAAAGGCTGAAGGCGGAAGGCAAGCTACTGACCCCGAAACAGAAACAGGACATGCGGCGTGCCCAGGGTCTTCTGGAGCACCTCAAGGTAAGGCACCTCTTTCGTGACGCTCACCAAGTAAAGGCAGGAATGTAGTAACATATGACCGATTAGTTTGATGTATGTGTGTGCAATAGATAGTCCAAGTGATACCCATAGTCGTGATATTTTCCAGGCACAGGGAGTCAGTTTGCCAGAAGCCGGGGAAAAGAGACCTCGGCCAGGCACACGTGTCAGGCCCAAGAAGAAGAAGGAAGAGAAGACTGAGGAGCAAGGTAAACACATAGTGGGGGGGAGTATTGAATGCGAGGAAGCAGAAGGGAAATCCTTAATGAGAAATATTTGCATGTACCGTAGTATCTCTAGTGTTAGGCAAGGTTGAAAAAAATTAGCGTAGTTTCAGGAAGTTAAATCCAAGGTTGTAGACTTGAATAGTTGGGAAAGTAAGGAGAGAGACTGACTTGTAATGGGAGGGAATAGATGTGAGTTGCATACCATATCCAAGGTAGAGCATTACCACCACCATATTCTCCTTGTAAGAAGTAAAGGAATGGAGCTCATTTATTTAAGGGAAGGATGGGTTGAAGTACTCAGAGAATGGTAATGAGATTTAGTCTCACAGATAGATTAGCTATATTGCTGGAAAATTCTTTGGATACATAGTAATACGACTTATTTAGAGAAATGAGCTGATTGTCTGAAAACTATGTAAGTAGGAAGATAGAACTGGGCAGCTGTATCTATATGTTGAAAGTTTTGAGTGATTACAATAATATTTAAGGAACTTTTATCAAGTTCATTGGTAATTAATTAGTTGGATAACTGACTTTGGTTATGTTTTAGAAGAGCAACAAGAGCAGCCACAGAGTGAGACGGAGAAGATGGAAGCAGAAGAGTCGAAAGGAGGAGAGGAGGAAGTAGCAGATTCCTGGGATCAAATGGAGGAAGAGGAAGAGGAGGAAGATGTCAAAGAAGCCTGGGATGAAACTGATGATGATGAAGAGGAAGAGGAGGAGGAGGAAGATGGTATGACAATATTATTTGATCCTCATTTCCTGTTCTGAGTTTCACTATTTAGAAATGCAGTTAAGCACATAGGGGAGAGTATTAAATGCAAGGAACACAGAAGAAATCCTTAATGAGAAGTGTTTGGACATACTGTTATGTCTGTTGTTGTCACCAACGTATTATTTGTACAACACAACAAAATACAATAATGATGCTTATTAAGCTCTGCCAGAAATCCTGCATGTCCTTTGTCAGGATGTTGTGCTTTCCTTGGTCAGCCTGCTGCCTCTATTTTCCTCCAAGTATTTTTTCATGTGGTTTACTTTGACTTTCTTGTTCCTCAGCAAAGAAATGTCATGTACCTTTCCTCACATCAGTGTACTTAGGCTCTTATTCTCAATCACTTCTGTGCTTCACCTCCACTATTTCAAAAGGCTATATATAAATTGATACAAGATTTTAAGGTGTTCTTACAGTTCAAGAGGCAGATTGACAAGATTTCTACATTATTAACTGGAGAAACGCTTGAAAATTCTGATAATTATCTCTGTGGCCTTGAAAACATAGTCATGGTGAGAGAGCAAAGTGAACCATAATAACAAGCGTCCAGTATTGTATTTACTAGTACATTTCTTAGAGCAGGTGATCTGTACCCTCTGCAGGGCAGCAGGGGTACAGGGCTTGGTGTTGGGTGATGGTCAATCAGGGGAGAGGTTAAAGACTTCAAAATGTTTTGATAAAGTGTAAAAAGCCTCTGTCAAAATATGGTCATTGTTATTTTTTCTTTTATCTTCCATGTAGATATACTGACCCATTGTCACGAGTTGGAGATATTTTGGAGTTAAGGAGTTAATATATGTATTTATCTCATTCTAGATACATCAGAAGCTACAAAAGCATCATTAGATACAAAGAAGAGTGAAAAGGATGATGATGATGAAGATGAGGAGAGTGAAGAGGTGATACAAAATTTAGATTTCCATTAACCTGTGCTGTCCTATTCAAATGACTGACTTAACTGGTTATTGAAAATATAATATGCAAACAAAAGAAGAGTAATGGTTATTGAGTGTTATATGAATGTAGCTACTTTGATTTGTAAAGTAAGTGTCTTTCCAGGAAAGTGAGAGTGATGACTCTGAGGAAGAGCGGCAGACGGAAGCAGAGAAACGTAAACAAAGAGCCTTAATGAGGATAGCAAAGAGGAAAGAGGAGAGTGAGAAGAAACTTACCCTGGATGACCTCCGTGCACCTGTGGTATGTAGTGTGTACATGTTGTCATTAATTACAATGGTGATAGATAGGGAAATGGCAGTTTTAGTTGTCTGATGTATGTAGGTAACATTGTGGATTGTCTAGGAATTGCCTGGAAGTTTTTTATTGATTTTTTATAGATTTCTATCTATTTTTATTTTTTATAAAAGGGAAAAGCTGACCAAGGGCAACATAAAACATAAGGAAAGAGACTACTTAGTTGCCAGTCCCTTTGCAGGTCTAAGAGTGTTAGCCCAAAAGAAAGGGATAAATGTTTTGAAGCCTCCCTTGTAAGTGGAGTCAAGTCATAGGAAGTTGGAAATACAGAAGCAGGTTGGGAGTTCTAGAGTTTACCCGAGAAAGGTAGGAATGATTGAGAGTACTTGTAAACTCTTGCATTATGCCCTGTGCCAGTTTGTATGCAAGGTTGTTTACTGAAATGGATGGTTATGTGTAATACATGAAGTTAAGAAGTTGCTTTGTGAAGAATCTGAATGAGTGTGCAAATCTCAGGTGTGTGTGTTGGGGCATGTTGACCACGGGAAGACCAAGATCCTGGACAAACTGCGGCGAACCAATGTGCAGGAGGGAGAAGTGGGCGGCATCACTCAGCAGATCGGTGCCACCAATGTGCCAACCCACGGCATCCAGAGGCAGACACACATGGTCAAAGATGTGAGGAGTTTATAGCTTGTCTGTTCAATCATTCTTCTGCCACACTGGTTTGTACTTAATAAAAGTTAAGAGGTTGTGTAGTTTGCATCTATTCAGTTTTTAGAGAAGAGCATGTCAGTTGGACTTTTTACATTGATTTTTTAGGATAGTTAAAATGAAGTTAACTGGTAATAAAGACTACATGCATGAAGTTCATAGAGATGAACAAGAAATGCATTAGTAGCTCTGAGTTCTGGCTCTATAGTTTTCACACTGTTTAAGGTTGAAAACTGTCAAGTTATCATTCAATTGATTCCATCCTCCTTCCCTCTCTCTGTGCCAAGTTTGACATGGGCAAGCTCAAGTTCCCTGGCCTGCTCATCATCGACACACCTGGTCACGAGTCCTTCAGCAACCTACGATCCAGAGGCTCCTCCCTGTGTGACATTGCCATCCTGGTGGTGGACATTACGCAGGGACTGGAACCTCAAACCGTAGAATCAATAAATCTGTTGAAGAAGAAAAAGACTCCATTTGTTGTGGCTCTTAATAAGGTGGACAGGTAAGGGAAATGAGAAAGGCAAGAGGTTATTTACTGTATTTTGCTGGTTTATAAATCAAGTTTTTAAGGTAATTTATTTTAATGTCGAAACTAATATGGGAGATAGGAAGGGTTGACATAAAGTGGCGTGTGTTGTGAGGGAGTGTTTCTTGCTTGGTACAGAGTGTTTGAGTGGGCATCCAACCCTTCCAAAGACATCAGGGAAATAATCAAGACTCAGAAGGAACCATCTAAGAATGACTTCGAACGGAGGTGTAAGGAAATCATCCAAGGACTCAACATTCAGGTAAGTAATACATCTGCAATACATCTGTTATGAAATTAAGGTGTGTAATGTACCATGATTCAGTATTCAGAATAGTGTTCCTAATAACAAGTATTTTTTGTATAACAGGGATTGAATGCCGCTCTGTTTTGGGAGAATCCAGATGCCCGGCAGTACGTGTCCCTTGTGCCAACCAGTGCCATCTCTGGGGACGGGATGGGTAATCTGATAGCTCTAGTGTGTGATATGTGCCAGCAGAGGTTGAGTCGCCGCCTCATGTTCAACGAGGAGCTGCAGGTGTGTTCAGTCAGATATTTTCCAGTTGAAACATTCTCTGCCACTGTGATACTTCTAGTTACTTCATTTCATTTTGACTGTTTATTTATTTGTTTGTTTGTTTTTCTGCTAATTTATACTTTTGTTATTTATTGATTTATATTCAAAGACTATTACTGCTGCAACAAGGCTTCCAAGTATATGGTAGGGTGTGGTATGGTTGGAATACTGCCACTGTAGAAGGTGACTAAGGGGGACACAATGAGGGAATTGGGAATCTTGTTTATTCTCACTGTGATGGCTGCTGTCCTTGTGGGTGTGTCAGCCTTGTAGTATATCAGTGTTATTTGGAGACAGGAAATGCTCCCCGTATATTTTGCAAATCTATACTCTCCTCACCTCTCCCAGTGCACAGTGTTGGAGGTGAAAACCATCCAGGGTCACGGCACCACCATCGATGTCATTCTGATTAACGGCAGACTTCGTGAGGGTGACACCATCATCCTGGCCGGCACCGAGGGCCCCATCGTCACACAGATCAGGTGAGTGAAGAGATTCACACTAGACAAGTATTAGTAAAGCCAGGAAGTGTGAGATTACTGAGAGGTGCTGGTGAGTAAAGGAGATAAAGGAGGCTTGGGGACCACAGCTTGGGCCCCATCCAAGCTGCTGTATGCCATGCCTTCATGTGACCATAGGGTGATGAAGTGTGGAAAGTTACTTAACCTCATCACTTCATTATAGAGACATCACATTACCAAGAAAGATTGCATTTGCAGGAGATTGAAGAGGAAGGATTGATAAGTGTGTTGTTATCATGTTTTAACCCATAAAGGCCCATTGGTAGCGATTCATCAATTGGTCAAGGCAGTATTGAGAAACTGGTGACGTGCCCACAAGAACATGTTGAAAAAAAGCATAGCATTAGCAAGGATTTACTATTGTGTTGGCCCTGCCTTTCAGATCTCTTCTTCTGCCCAAGCCTCTAAAGGAGATCAGGGTGAAGGGCCAATATGATGAGTTCAAGGAGATCTCAGCGGCACAAGGTGTCAAGATTGCCGCCCGGGATTTGGAGAAGGCCATTGCTGGGCTGAACCTCCAAGTGGCCTACCATGAAGATGAAGTGGAGCTGCTGAAGGAAGAGGTAGACAAGGAATTCAAAGCTGCCATGCGTTCCATCAAGGCAAGTGCTGTGGTCTTAAACTCATCTTTTCAAGTTTGACTTTATTCCTTCACCTTTATCCTCAAGGATTTTAACTTGGTGTTGTACCATTCAATTTTTGTCTTGTGTTTTCATGTCTTGATTTTGATAGTTTTGGATAACTTTATCTCTCTGTGCCAGTATCTTGGGATAACTCGAAAGAATTGGGAATGTCTTCCTCTAGTTTTATATGATAAGAAGTACTTAGTTGACAATTTGTCATGACTGCACCTCTTTTAAGTTGCCATGTCAACCTACTGAATAAATATATCAAAGAATCATGCCTAGCTGTGTTTGTAGTCTTATTAGTAGAAGACTGGAGTAAATGAGGTATGACTTGATGGTAGTAACACATTTGACATCTGTACTATTTTATTTCTTGGTTGACAGGTGAAGGAACGTGGGGTGTATGTTCAAGCCTCCACCCTGGGAGCCCTGGAAGCCCTGCTTGAATTCTTTAAGGCCAACAGTGTACCCTACTCTGGAATCCGTGTGGGTCCAGTTGTCAAGAGGGATGTGATGAGGGCAGCAGCCATGCTGGAACATGATCCTATGTATGCTGTGATCTTAGCTTTTGATGTCAAGGTGGAAAAGGATGCACAGGAGCTGGCTGACAAGGTAAATCCAATGCACTGCCACATAATACATTTTGCCAGCATTGCTGGGAATATGAGTGGGCTTCTTTGTTTTTCCAGTTAATTTGTGTGCACTGTTGCTCTCAGTTATACCCTTTTTGTTGTGTGCATCATGTAATCTTGGAAGAAAAGGTAAGTTTTCTGAAAAGAAATATTGGCTATGAACAAATGAGCATTCTGTAATGATGTTCTGTTTGATGGACAATATCTTCATGTGCAGGAGGGTGTGAAAATCTTCTCAGAGGAAACAATATACCATTTGGGCGACCGTTACGTCGAGTATATTAAAGAATATAAAAAGAAGAAGCAAGACGAGTTCAGAAGTGTAGCAGTATTCCCTTGCAAACTGAAAATCATCCCAACTGTGAGTAATATACAATGTTCATCATCATAATATTTGGTATTAATCATCCCAGCTGTATTATATATATTTGATACTTAAATATAGATACTTACATTTTCAAAACAATGTGTTCTTTCAGGCCATTTTCAACAAGCGTGATCCTATCGTGCTGGGTGTGACTGTGGATGTCGGCATCCTGAGGACTGGTACTCCTCTGTGCGTTCCTTCCAAAGAGGTACAGAACTTATCACCATATTTCTGCTTTATTCCTTTCATTATTATTTCTTTTTTTTATTTAGAATATCATTAATCAAGAGATACACAAACCTAGAAAGAAAAAGGCCACTGTCCTTGAAGGAGCCAAAAGTATGCAGATGTTTAAAGGGTTTTATTTTACTTTGAGGTGTGTGTGTGTACATTTTGTCAAGTAAATGTAACATTTGTTTCAGTTTGTTGAGATTGGCATTGTGACATCAATGGAATTTGACCACAAGAATGTTGATGTGGCCAAGAAAGGTGTGGATGTGTGCATCAAGATTGAACCTGTTCCCGGCAACACTCCAAAGTTGTTTGGCCGCCACTTTGAAAGTGAGGATTTGTTGGTGAGCAAGATATCACGAGAGTCTATCAATGCCTGCAAAGACTATTTTAGAGATGATTTGAGCAAAGGTGACTGGAAACTAATGGCTGAGCTCAAAAAAGAATTTCAAATACTTTAGAATACAATTAGGAGATTAGTGAAGATCAAGGATTGTAATGTTATATAAAATAACAAATTTGTATGATATGTTTAACTTATTATCTCTAGGAGATAGCTCACACGTGAACACAAAATATTAAATTAATTATTTATCAAGCTGAAGATGTACAGAATAGAAGCCTAAACTGTCAAGTTTAGGTAAGTACATACTGGAAAATAATCAATCCCATTGGCTCTTTGCATTAATTGTGATGCACATCACAATATTGAGTCAGAAGACCATTTAATGATCTGTATAATGCAGCTGTACATCAAAACACTGATATACATTTAAGAAGTTGTGCATAACCTGACTAATGAAGTGAGCTGAGCGGCAGCAAGTGTAATATGTATGAGTATCATAATGTCATAGTGCCACTGTGCTGTGGTGCCGCAGTGCCGTGGTGCCACCATGCAGGGAGTAGAATCAGTTATGTTGTGATACTGAGGGGAAGTCATCAATTTTAAGATGATGAGGTGAAGGACTATCTTTATTTTTAATAGTGCAAATTTTTAACTTTCTTTTAGCTGAACATTGTCAATCATGGTGTTGTCTTACATAAATCAGGTGAGTGACACTTCATACCATTATGAAGGCCTTATGTGTCACTTTATTACACTTCACATTACTTTGTCACTAGTATCCTAATTATATATATATATATATATATATATATATATATATATATATATATATATATATATATATATATATATATAAAAATTCTTTATGATAACAAATAACACTTCCTATTATAAAATACCATTGTTTTAAGCTGGAGGTGATACTCATTTTTCTTTTTATAAAATTCCCAATGAAATTGTTTAAAAGTTTGAAAGTGTATTCATTACAACACTTCTGAAAAAAAAAAAGAAAAAAATATACCCGCACACACACACACACACACACACAGTAATACTTCCATAAGTATCACATAGATCACCCAAATTCATTACTAGTGGAGGTGGCAAACTGCAAGCATAAAGAAAATGACTGATGTGGTATTAGTTGATGAGACATTTCAGGGTTGACTCAATTCACAAAAATATCACATTGTCGCACATTTTAAGGCTTACATCTTTTTTTCTTTGATTTGAGGGTAATATTTGTGGTGTATGTCAGTATGCATGTGTGTGTGTGTGTGGATGACTTTGAGTTATATGTGTGCATTCATTAATTACTGTGCATAGTTATGGGTACACTGATTACCAAAGCCACCTGAACATTTGTTATTTCATGCACTGTGTACTTGAATATCTTATAATAGTACATTTATACATTTGACCTAAATGGATGCACAATGAAACATAACAGCCTTTTCATTTGTACATGATGTGAGAGTATTAATTACCTTGTGGTCTGTTGTCAAATTTTTATTTACAGTGTAATGTATGAACGTGTGTATTCATTAAGTTTATTGAAAGAAATGACTGCCATTCAGCATTCCTTACCATTGTTGAAAGTGGTGTCGTGCCCAGCAAAGAATGCCTTTGGATGTTATATAACTTGATAATTTTGAATTTCATTAGGTAGATTTTTTCTTCGACTTTTAATCCTTTGCCTCTTGGTTTGTAGTCTGCATTCTGTAGGACTGGGTCTCTTCTTGTATACTTCCTCTCCTTGTCTTCCCTAATACCTTTCTCCATCTTTTTTTGTTGAATTATTGCTCTTATTTCCCACTAGCTTCATTGCCTTCAATTTTTACTTATCCCAATCCAATGATAGTGCCCCAATTAAGAAAATTAATGAAAACTAAAAAAAAGTCAACTGTAGTGTCACAAAAGGTTGTTTATGTGAAGTATTTCTAATTTATATCGTTAGGAAGGTTAAGAAATGTGTAGGAGAGTATTTTCAGTATTTATATTTTCATTTGGTGGTGAGATAGTTAACAAGTGAATGTATTGTCCTGAGTATGTTCCTGTATGTGATACCTATTTCTAGGAACTCATTCCCTTCCCATGCCACACAGTTACCACAACAGTAATCTACACTTAGGCTCATATTGTCAAACACCTCTGTGCTTTACCTCCACTATTTCTAAAGGCTTAAGTTTACACATGTTTTTTTAAGATCTTTTCATAGTTCTAGAGATAGAGTGACAAGATTTCTACATTATTAAGTGGAGAAACACTCAGTAATCATCCCTGGTCTTGGAGTGAGAGAGCAAAGCATTTCTGAATACTGATCTTATTCTTACTCCTGCACCTATTCTTGTATCGTAATGGTCCCCTGATTCTCCTTCACCTTCTTTATCTTATATACTTAACCTGCCATCCTATTTTTGCATTATCCTCTTGTTCATCCTGTTGTGGTTACATGCATTCTCTTATCTTCCTTTCTACTTTTAATTATATGTAGTCGGAAAGCCATACTTAATTTTCTTAATTACTTTCCATTTTGTTTGTTCATCTTTACTTGACTTGGCAAAATCATTATACTTACTCATATGCACTTTCATTCCTTTTGCCATCCATTTTTCTCAAATCAAAAATCTTCTGTGAACTGATCTTTACATCTGAATTCTGTTTTGTCTTTCATATAACACCCAAATCTTCTTTGTATATGTGATCTGTGGCGTGATTCTTATTGGCAAAGAAGAATGCAGTGTTATTGTAGTAAAAATTGCATGAGATGTTTCTGGGACAAGACTGCTTTTTGGGAGTAAATATGTGTTGTGCAATAGATGGGAGAAATTCATTGAGTTGATATGGATGTACCCAGAGAATTAATGCAAAAAAAAAATAAATAAAAAAAAAATAGAAAAAACATTTGAGTGGAGTTCTGGAATGAAATAGATACATTTCACTGTGGGAAAATGCAGGTGTTGTATGGCAAGAATAGGAGCTTGGAAGTAGATGTCCTGTGAAATCCTAAAACACAGAATATGTCTAAGGTAATGATGATAATGATAATGAGAGAACATTAGTGTATGGCTCTCAGTAGATTAAAATTGAAATTCATAATAGAGGTGCACTTTGTAATACATTCTTGGATGGGTTAGGTTAGTTTGGTCTTACCTGGATACTATACATATTCTTTTGTGCTTACTTCCTAATTATATTTAGTTCATGAAAAAAAGAATGAATACAAAAAGAGGACACTTGCCTTAGCTAAAGATCTCTTGATAGTGAAGGTATGGATACCAGCAGCTGCTTCTATTACTGGAAAAAAAATACTGTATCATGTGTAATTCAAGTGAATATTGCTTTTATTCCATCAATGAGAGAGAGGGGAGGAGGGGGGGGGGGGCAAATGAGTGGTGTGTGGACTCATCCCTTGCTGGCTGTGAGATTAATGGATAATGTAAAGTGGTACCATGCCCTGCCACAATAATCTTATTGTCAGATAAAAGTATGAGTTTACAAGCTTTTAATGTAAATGCAGGCTGGCAGTGTAGTGAAATATTTCATATTAATATACTGATTGTTAACATGAATCATTTATAAGTCTTGATAATGAAAAGTTCTCTTGTTGTTATGTATGATAGTTATCCATGTTGCAAAGCAATGGTCTTCATTGTGACAGTGTGATGAGTCACAAGCCTAGTCACAAGAGATTGAAGGATCTACCATTGGTCCTTTTATCAGTGGATGACCATTTCTACTTGAATGTGCATGTCTATTATCACTGATGACATTTGCTCTCTTTTTCCATAGATTTCAATACTGTACAGATATTCAACTGTGCTCCTTTAAAGTATACATGATAAGACCCATGTTTACAATGTAAATAAATTAACTGGGTGTGAAAGTTAGTGTTATTTTGTTTTTATGTAAATATTTACTACATATATTTGTTGACAGCTTGCCTCATGTGAGACAGTTGCATGTCTGGCATCTGTAAAATGTAGTACCAACAAGCATCTTATAAAGGGTTGACCTGAGGCACACACGCACACACACACTGAGTAGTATAGTGATTAGCATGCTCGGCTTACAACCAAGGGTGCCTGGGTTTGACTCCCAGGTACAGTGAGGTAAAAGGGCAAGCCTCTTATGTATAGCCCCTGTTTACCTAACTGCAAGTGAGTACATGATATAACTCAAGAGGTTATAGCCTTGCTGTCCCACTGTGAAGTGTGTGATGTGGTCTCATTCCAACCCAAAGATCAGTCTATGAGCTCTGAACTTGCTCTGTAAGGAAAGGCTGGTTGGTTGACCAGTAGGCGACTGTGGTGAATAACACACACTACAGGGGTGCTTCAAGTAGCAGGGGTTTTACGGATTTGATTATGGTACATCACCGAATCCAAGCGAAGCCTTCCAGTAGTCAAGGTTTTGGATGTTTTCTTAAATTCCCCCTTCCTCATCTCGGGTTTATTTGGTGCCAAGAGGGAGAGATACAGTACACAGTAGTGTAGTACACTATGTTATTTGTACATCCCATCAGTCAAACACTTGACAAGTGTTGCTGTGGCATTCACACAGGAGGACCATTATGGAACTCACAAGTCTTGTTGAACGTCACTCTTTAGTTTCCTTGAGCTGATGAATGCTGTGGTGGGGTTGGGCTTATCTGCACTGTAAAACTATATTAACTACATATATTTTTTTAAGGTTGACGGTTTAATATCCATTTCCGTATGGAAAAATTGCACCATTGTAACTGTGTGATCGTCTTGTAGAGAAGTGTTTATTTTCCTGCGCAATACAATACTACATCGCATATGGACTAATTTCATTAACACATGAATGCACTGTCTATACAATAACCAATTCATGGTATTGTTTATGAAAGGTAAGTTGGTGTTTAGTTCAGCATGCATGTGTTGATCGTTTCTGTACTTGGTCTGTTGGTCTGACCTGCAAAGTGTGGAAATCGTGAAGAGGCATGCAGTAAGTATAAAGTAATGTGAATCCTGCTGCTGGTTCCTCGCTCACTTGCGCTGATGTCTTCTCATATACATAATTTGTGCTTCACCTCCACTATTTCAAAAGGTTTTATTTCAAATTACACAAGTTCTCTAAGGTATTTTTATGGTTCTAGAGGCGGATTGACAAGATTTCTACATGATTAATTAGAGAAACACTTGAAAACACCGCGTCAAACATCTAAGCAAAAGTCCACAATACTACAGGAAATTCTCTCGGAATGTCACGACAATAATTTTTAAACTGCCTGTGTTGTTATAGATGGTGTGTTTTATTGATGGTGGTGGTGGTAGTAGGATAAGTAGTAATAGTAATATAATTGTTTTAGTTTGTTTTTCGTCTGTGCTTGATTCTTATGTCTATTTGTTTATGTATTATTTCTTCTTTTATTACTGAATCATCGTTAATAACTCGAAAAAATTGTCTAGTTACATCTTTTTTATTTATCTATCTACTTATATGTCTGCCTATCTACATATCTATATTACTTATTCACCGCTATACTTATTTATTCCATAGGTACCATCTACCTTACTTCTCAATCCATCCACTCTACTGCCTATGTGTAAACCCTATACTGAAACATCTTCAGTTCGAGGCTTCACTACATTCTAAAGGCTCTAGTTAAAGTTACACGGCCTTATCAGCTTCCGTTTATATATATATATATATATATATATATATATATATATATATATATATATATATATATATATATATATATATATAATTATATATCCTGTTGTAATAAGTTTGAGAGGCTGATTCGTATTTTCCCTCAACTATATTTTCTTTTCTTGTTCTTCTATAGATTGTTGTTCTACTAATACATATTCTTCCTCCTCGTCCTCTTCTGCTATTTTCTTTCCCTCATCTTTCTCTATCTCCTCCATTTCTTCGGCCAGTTCTTCCAAGTAGCTTCTAGCACTCATCTTCTTTCTCCATCTCCATTTCTTCAGCCAGTTCCTCCAAGTAGCTTCTGAAGGACATGACTAGCAAAGTCAAGTTATCTTTGACAAGAATACTTGAAAAAGATCTCTTATCACCTGTGCAATTAGTTCTTCGTTCATGCCAAGGAAATTGAGACTCTTTCTTGTTTCTGTCTAGCGTGTGACCGGGAACATCATTTTCAGACAGTACAGCAGCTTCATTGCGCTGCCTCGTGTAGTACAGAGGTGGGGTTGGTGAGGAGCTGCTAGGTGTCGTGTGGGTCGATTCTTTTGTGACATCTGCATTGTGATGTGGCATAAGATAGTGTGAGATGCACATGCCTTTGGTGCGTTCCAGGGGTGGTGAGGGAGATCCAGGTTCCTGTGTTTCTGTTTTTTCCCTTTGAACGGTGGATGTTGTAGCGACTGTCTGGTGAAAGGAGAAAGAGGAAGAAAATTGTGTTGTTTGTGGTGGATGCATTATGGACACGGGGGTACTGGCAGTGGTTGAAGTGTCATGGGAAGAGTTTAATGTGGTGATTGATGCACTGGTTGTTCGCTTCCTTCTTGCTCTCTTTTTTCGGGAACCAGTCCATGATTTCAGAAGTGTTGTGACTTGTGCCCAGAGATTGTCAAATGCCCCGGAAAAGCCCATGCGCGGCGTGCGAGGATAGACGGTGGCACAGAAGCCGCCGCGGAACACAAGATTGAAGTATGTTTGAAAGACGATGGCGGCTGCCCGGTTTTTTATCTTGTTAAGGCAAACGGCGAATTGCAGGTCACACCGGCAGTGGCTCCTGGAAGGAGACAGGGAGGTGACTGATCCTTACTGTGATAGTCATAGATATTGGTTGCGTCTACACACGTTTTGATAAGTACCGTGGAAATTTGCTTATTTATGGCTAGTAAACTCGTCTAAGGGCAGTTCCTGTAAGTAATCCTAATTCATTAATAAACTCGTTGATATGCTACCATTTCTGTTCTGCATCTTATACAAGACCTATAATAGTGAAATGATTACACACGACACGAAGAGCGTTCAGGAAGGGGGCAAGATGGCATGTCATACATTGGCTTTGGTGTGGTGTTGATAGCACCACGGTAGTACACGTAGGACGGCAGCTGGACGGGACACAGGTCATGCAGGCGGCAGCAGTGATCCACGGCGCCCCACGCCCCCAGCTCCGCCACGTCCTGCGCAGTCTGTCCCAGCCCGCACCACAAAGTGCCTAAAGAGCACCACATGTTGATTCTACATTGGAATGCCCTCACAGTACATGTACAAGTAAAAAATGCTAAAATTTAGTGAAATTATATATAAAATTTCATTGTTTTATCTAATAGAAGTATTTTTTAAAATTTCATATAAACGGCGAATGTTACGGTATAAGAGCAACGATCACGAAATATGACAACCATAACCATGAAACCTCACCAGGGGCGCGTCCCTGAATCAACGAGGTAAAGGACCACCGGGGCGGCGAGGGCAGGGGAGGAGCCTCCAGCTCCAAACACTTCTCCACTATTTCTAGAAACTTGTCCACTGTTACATACTGCACAGTAGCCTGGGTCTCTCGCTGCCACCGCACCACCTGCTGTGTTTTTGCCTCTGGCGTCCTTTGGAGAGTTGACACAAGTCAACAATATTTCACAATAAGGGATGATGACGTAACGCGGAAGGAGGAACCAATGCAAGTAATGTACACCGTGCTTTTTCATACGTGTCAACCCTTCAGTACTGGGACGCATTTTCATATTTGTTTTGCTTATGTGTCGATTTTATACAGCTTCCGAAACTCATGTGAGAACTAAAATACTACAGATTCTGGCCATTAATCTTCTGACCGCCATAGACCCTTCCTAATGTCAATAACATCATACATCAACACCCAAAACTCGTGGAAAAAATGTGTCCCAGTACCGAAGACGTAAAGAGTAAATCTGAACAACCTGCTGAAGCTTACATGAGACGCCTACTGAAGGTACAGGCAACAATACGTCCCTCAGAGGACGTGTGCTGCAGTACGAGGAGCTGCTCACACACCACGAGGACGGGGCGGGTGGATGTTCTGCTCTCTGGGTCATCAGGTCCGATGTGGCCGTCACCCAGGTATCTGGCGGGGACATTATTACCTTTGACTGTATACGGACAACACTGGTGGCACATGATTCCACAAAGGTCAAACCAATAAAGAATAATGCTGATATTGTACTGCATGATGTACAATCACATAGAAGTTGGTGACGATCCGTGTGTATGTTCACCAAGGCCGAGCTGACCAGTAACCACCAGCCATTACCCTCTCAATGCAAGTTCATTATTACCGTTCTTGCTGGTAAGGCTGTGGCTTCACACATACCACATCTCCTTGGTCGGAGACAGTAACTGCCTCGCTTTTCAGCGGAAAAATCCCAGAGATAACCAACCACTAGTGGGGTTCGAACCTATACTATCCACGAAGGCCAACACAAGCTCGGTCCCATTCCCACTGAACCACGAGATGTGTGTGTCTGTGTGTGTGTCCTGATCACGAGCTGACCCGCAACCCACCAGCCATTACCCTCTCAGTGGAAGCTCAGAGCTCGTTATTACTGATCTGTGGGTAAGGCTGTAACCTCACACACACCATACATCCCACCCCCCTGCCTCTCTTATCAGCGGAAAAATCTCAGAGGTGACCCTATGCCAGCCAACACAGACTCGGCCCCTGTACCACTGTGTCAAAAGTGTGTGCATTCCCCACTTTCCATACAACGAGTCTGTCTAACAAATATGAATATGCATAGAGCCACACACACGTAGACAGAAGTGTTTCTTTACCTTCGGGATCGTTTCTCGCCATCAGATCCAGGATCATCAGCATGAGAGGCAGCTGGTGCAAGGTCACGCTGCCGCTCCTGTTTCCCATGGCGTGTCTCGTGCGGTTTGGAAAAAGGATGGCGGGCATGATAACCCCACACCATCACCACACACACCACAGTTAGCACCACACAGCTCACCCTTCCAAGCACCATTACCTTGTCAGGTATAGAAACAGTGCCAAATAACTTTCAGCAAAGACAATAATTTCTCCCAGGTGATATCGATAGCACTGCGCATGCGCTCGGCAGCGGTACCCCACACTCCTGTATTTGCTGAAACTCCTGTATGGAAATGTCAATATGGAGCTGATATTCCAGCTATCGATAATTCCTTTTGTACACTCATAATAACAACTGGGATGTCAGCCCCATAGACCCAAGATCTTAAAAAAGGATACCAAACAGTGTATTATATCTTGGAGGAAAGTTCGCAGCGTCAAAGGCTCATAACGACCACTAACATAATTAAAATTACAAAGCGGAACCCATTTTCTGTACTTATTAGGGATGACTATAGTATTTTGTTTAATTTTTCCCCCCTCTTTTTTGTATTATATATTTAGCCATATATTCGCTCATATATATATATATATATATATATATATATATATATATATATATATATATATATATATATATATATATATATATCATAATGAACTCATAAACTGTAATGCAGAATTTTTATGCCTCCTAAGCATTGGATTACATACTCGTGTAATGTGGTAAGAAGAATAACTGTTGTATTCACGTAAGAACATGATGATAGAGCAAGCATGATTACTATTGAAAAAAATATGTATGAAAGATGCTAAAAAATTTTATATATGTATATGGAAAAAACTGGATTTTACATCAGTTTTTAATGAGTTTATATTTTGATGTTTTTTTACACATTTATTCATTTCATTCGTTCCCCTCTGGTTCTAGCTAGCTGTTGGGTGTCTGAAAAGGCAGATTATAATCTAATATTTTTCAAAAGAAATACCCACAAAAAGCTGTACATACTCTAATATACCACGCAAAACACACACACACACACACACACACACACACACACACACACACACACACATTAACTGTGAAGCCAATAGGAATGATATATTCTAGTAACTTGGTTACTATGTGCTCGTGTAAACCACAACTGTCAGTCAAAAAAGGAATATGTTTTAGCAGGGTAAGTGTTTACTGTTCTGATAATGAATATAGAACTCTGCAATACTTTTGATTGAAATTGATTGTTTGCGGATATCACAGAACTTATAATGAGGTTCTTGAAATGACTCGTTATGTAATCTGCGACTTTTTGCCACACTCATGATCTAACCCAGTTTTCAAGCATTTCATGTAATGATTGGAAGTGATATTCTCTACACCTCAACCGTGAATTGTGATGTATCCGTTGTCATTCCTCCTGGTGCAGTTATAGTCCAAGCAAGCCAGCATAATAGCAAAATACTGAGGTGGGTGAATGTTGTGTCGCGCGTAGCATCAACAAAACAATGTTTTGGGTTGACTTCCGAAAAGGGGTGGAGCTTAGCGGCTTTACTTTTGTGATACCATAGCCGCTTCTCTCATCTTTCCTCCAAGACTACTGCTACAACTACTACTACTACTACCGCCATCGCTGCTGCTGCTGCTGCTGCTGCTGGTACTACTACTACTACTGCTACTACTACTACTACTACTACTACTACTATGACAACGACTACGACGACGACGGTACCATAATTACTATCATCATCAGCAACATCTTCATCTATCGTATAACATTAAACATACAAGTATGTAACGTTGCAGTTTCTTAGTGATCGTAAAATGGTGACATTCTTTTATCTAGCTCTAGGAAATGGTACTGATGTCATCCCAGGAAATCGCTTGGCAGGTCGAGAATGCTCTTGCACAACATGACATTGCTTTACTGCGCTGAGAACTCGACAAGATGATATATATATATTACGATTTATTTGTTTTCCTTATTGTACTGGATACATAATGTAAAAAATATCTAAGATTTTCAGGGATATGTCCTTTTTTCTTCATGTGCATGACGAGAGTCGATCGCGTGCGTATATTCCCTTTCAATGAGTATTTCGCCCCAAAAGATAGAATTTATTGATTAAAGAATTATATATAAATAAATTATTATATAGTTAATGGTATACAAGAAAAAAAAGACAATAAAAGTAGGGTGAAACAATCGCAAATACTTTTCACAAAGGTATTTACTGGTATGACGTTTCTTTGCGTGCAATGTCAGACCCGCAAGGTCTGAATCACCGGCGTATATATATATATATATATATATATATATATATATATATATATATATATATATATATATATATATATATATATATATATATATATATATATATAGATAGATAGATAGATAGATAGATAGATAGATTCTCTCTCTCTCTCTCTCTCTCTCTCTCTCTCTCTCTCTCTCTCTCTCTCTCTGAGAGGCGAGTCATTGATCTTTGCAATTAGATCTACCCAGTTAAATATCTCTGTTAATTAAATCAGGTGTTGTTCTATAGGTGAGATCAGCTGGTAAAGATAAATGTAGAATGTATTCAACAGGACTTGTTTTTGTTATATACCACAAATATACGTCTTTCATATCAAATCTGAATTACGTATCGAATTGCAGAACTAACTCTCTTCCCCTGGACTTTTCTGCCGCAAACCAGGTCAGATCAAAGAGGAATTCTTTCGCCACTTTGTTAGGTCTGGAATCATGACAACAATCGGTGTCTGAAAGTAATTTTACATATGACATCAGGTGAACAACTTATGATATTGAATTCCTAAAATTGGTATCAAAATGCGCTTTGATGCTCTTTTTTTCCCTATACTGAGCGCCTGTTCTTGAATGGATCGTGTTAGATTTAAAATGAATGGGAAAGAGTATATGATATAAGATAAAAGTAATGAATCCTTAATATAAGGAGGAAAATTATAGGAGAAGTCAATAAAACATAAATCATATAGTGAGAGTCATGCAAAAAGTCTATTCCATTCCTAGTTGCTGGACTGGCCTCTATTTCTATTTTTTCCTAACACTCGCGCCATCTATCGGAGAGACGCAAGAGTAACTTCAGGTATCTATAGTCTGTGATTCTGCACTAGTGAATGGATATACCGACAGTTCATATTTACCTTCGCCGAGCACTCAGTTAAGTACGTAAGTGTTGGCGGAGGGATGTTTCGTGCCCGTAAACTATCTGAGATGTGATCAGCGTGGTTGCAACCTCCACCGCTACTGCTAGAGGTCGATAATGGCCCAAAAACTCATCGCATTTACAGTCGCCATTTTGACGAAAGGGACCCCTCCTTCTGTCAGCTGTACTCTGTGTTAAATTGCGTTCGAGGGACTGTTGACAATCATGTATGGATTTGATGGCAGGTGGGGCTCAATAAGGCGTCATTCTCTGTTCTTCTCTGGGACACATCACGAAACATGACATTCTTTGCTCCGGATGAGACGAAGATGTGAAGTTGCCCTTTGTAGGATTTACCGACTACACTTTTGGGATTTCCGTCATGCAGATCAAGTAGAAACATTGTCCAACGTTTCAGGGTTGTTAGGTGATGGAATGTCGCCCCTGGTACAATGCCACTACAATGTTAATGATATACAAGTGCTGAATGTTGGTGAATTTGAAAACCTATTGAGATCTTTCATAACAATGTTTTTAGTTTGTGATTTAAGAAAATGACTCGTAGTGATGTGAAATTTTCGAAGTGTGTGTTTGTTTTTCTTTGCGTTTCTCTTTGATCATTGAGGAGAATATCAGTGAAAAGCCAACGTTGTTCTATTGATCCTGTAAGAACACGATCAATTTATTCATGTGACATTTGGGAAGTTTAAGTGAAATTTCTTTTGTCACTCCTCGGCTCAGGGATTAGCAGGTGTAGTTTATGTAATGCCCATAGGTTGTGCTTTGATATCTGGCTAATGCAATCAGTCTTGCTTGTGTGTAAGAAGACATAGTTTGGTTATGGATTGGTTGATATTAGTCTGTTTTGAAGGTCAGTGACTGTGCAAGTAATTTTATTTATTTTTCTTTTATTGTAAGAGGTAAAAGCTGGCCAAGGGCAAGATAAAATAGCAAAACAAAGGCCTATTCCCTTTCCCCTTACAAATCCAAAAGAGTTAGCCAAAAGATTCTATTTCAGCTGAAAAGAAACTAGGAAATTAAGTAATGGTGGGGGTTTGCACTAAATTAAGCAGATAATACTAGCCTACAAAGTCTCCAGATTGAATATAACTACAAAATTTCACCAGCTTGTGAAAAATTTGTTAAACTTTGATGGCAAGTGATGTGCTACCCCTGATATCCTGTTTCCCAGGGTGGAGAAGTATACGTGAAGAAATATATGGATGGGTCATTGTACCACTAGTTGGGTTTATGTGCTGTGTGGCACAGGGTATTACTAGTGCCAAAAGTTCTCTATCTTTATGCACAAGCTATTGAAATTGTCATTAGATAGTTAATGGATCCTCTTGCCTGTTAAACAATATAAACTTAAAAATATAACAAAGATTGCAAACTAGCTTTTTATTTGTAAAGATAAGATTATATTGACAAACAAGCAGAGTCATTGTCAGTGTCTAAAATCAGAAATTTTCCAAACGAATTCAAAACAAAAAAGATTGAAAATACACTTTGCAAAGTTTCATCATCATCAAAACAGGAGGGCAATTTCACACCAGCCTAGCTGTTGCGCTTCATACAATAAAACTCAACATCCATTGCTTCAATGTCTTCCTGAGACATCCCACTCAAATTAATCTCATTCAAATATTCCACATGCCACCAGCTGTTACGTAGTGCACACTGCACTCTCACATTTGCTTTTGTTTCACATTGACATTTATGACAGTTCATTCACTCATTCAACAAATCGTCCAGGACTGGTTCATTCCCAGTCTGAAGAGTCCGTCTGACCTTTCTGTTTTCTTGAACTGCTTTTCTTTCCTTTTTCGCTTCTCATCTTTTTGTTTCCTTACATTCTCCTTTTATTTTTTTCCTCCATTCACCTCTTTGCTTCAGCTTCCTGTTGTTTTCCCTTTTTTCTTCCCTCTTGTTTTCTTTTCTTTCTATTTTCTCCCTCCTCTTTTTCTTTCCCTGTTTCTCATCTATCATATGTCAATACTCAATACCACTTATTCAGCATGGCAATGCTGGGGTGTTCTTTTTCAATCCCTTTTTCTTGTGGAATGAAGGAAGAGGCAATCCTCAATATTGTGTGTAGTGTTTCCATGATGCCACATCAGGAAAGACTATTGAAAGCGAACAGGAGAAAAACACAATTAGAAATGTGTGATGAAAAATTGCCCGATCGTGCAATAAATTGCAGGGAAGCATGCAAAGCTAACCAATGTTTTTTATGGTTAGTGTATGTGCTATCCCCCCCATCAGTAGGCATGTTCATCATCAACCATATAGCAGTCATGCATTATAACAATGTATCAATTGGCAATAATGTTCCTTTTGTATTAAAATAGGATGAGCTTTCTATTTACATCAGGGTTGTTTTCCTCGATCAGATCAAGGACTTCTCTTAGTTTGCTTATAGCTTCCATTAGCACCTTGCGTGAGAGCACTTGTTGAGCTTATGATGCTTCTTCATGTTCCTTCACTCATGTTCTTTCCAACTCTAGATCTTCATTGCTTAATTCATTATGAAGAGACTGCAGCAACTCCTCAATATCATTTTCTTCTACTTCAAATCAAAGCTTTTTGGCCAGTACCACTGCCATGTTTTGCTGCGGTGGTAATGTAGTAACTATTTTCTGATATTGAAATTTAGAGAAATTCTCTGTGCGGCTTGGATTAAATGTATGACATCTGGGACTACGTACTCGTATGGAGCTAGACTCACGCCTCCTCACTGTACTCATTTCAAAGCTTATGACTCCAACTTTGACTTTCGGTTGTGTGAACCTTTAGTAGTTTACAGGTTATCGAAGTGAAAGTACTTGTAAGATATATAGATGATAGGATTTTTGCAGTGTTGCTTGCTTATGACATATGACTACAGTATCCCCCCCTATTCATGGGAGTTACGTTCCTTCCCCTCCAGCAAATCCCCAAAATTCACAATTTATTGTTGCAGTTTTAAAAATATCTATGTATGATAATATATACGCTAAAATATGCTTCGCGAATACATTATAAAGACAGTCTTACTCATTAATATAGTAATAATGTAGTAATATATAGTAATGATGAATTAAAAACAATAATAATGACAGAGAGAGAGCTGTTTAACGTCTCACACATGAAGATGCTTGTATATACTGATACTGTGTTGGCATTGGTCAGAAATTGAGTATCAGTATTAGAATCAACAGTTCCTAAGGTAGAAATCAGTGCTTTAGTGCTGGCAAAAAAGTGAAATATTCTGTGCTCTATTTTTTTTCTATTTGTATCTATTTATTTATTTATCCATTTGTTTATTCATTTTTTTAGTACCTTTTTCACCTTAGGTAAGCACTCCAACTTTTTTAAGCTGTTTTGGCCTTGGTATCTAACAACAGTACTCAAGGTTTTCAGGTAATAATAATGATAATAATAATGGTATGATATTTTGGTGTATTTGTTTGGCAGCTTTACAGCTGAATCTTTGTTACAGGTACTTGTATCCTAACTTATTACATCATTTTAAGTCTATTCCAACCACATGGTGGTCACTGACATTGTCTGATATTGTGGCTGCCAGATTATGCCAGATCAACCCAGTAAACCTAGGCCTAGGATGGTCAAGCCATCCCATTTTTTTTATCCAGTGTGTGATTTTCCTACCTAACAGTGGGTCACAACATCCAACTTACACCTGGTGTATACCTAATCATTGCTAGGTAAACAGGGGTCACACAGTAGTATAGAAGCATGCCCAGTGACTTCTGACCTGGGAGTCAAACTCAGGCTCACTTGATTGTCGTCAGTTGAGTGGGCTAACCACTGCAGCCAGGAAGGCTATTTAATATATAGTGTCATTCCATTAATGAATGAAGACAAAAGTCTCTCTCTCTCTCTCTCTCTCTCTCTCTCTCTCTCTCTCTCTCTCTCTCTCTCTCTCTCTCTCTCTCTCTCTCTCTCTCCCCTTTCTGTCATATTTTCAGCCATAGCACTTAGAAAGAATTATTACTTATGGTACTTATAATTGATTAATATATAGAATTGTGGATACATCAGAAGATAGATATTTATATGAAATATATCTTTGACAGTTCAAAGTGGATGCATGGTTAGAAGTGCGGGATCTGGTCGTTCCACTGGGTGAGGGACTGGCCTGTACCGCCACCTCACAACAGCGCTATGACCATCGCAATGATAGCCAATCAGGACCACCCACAGGAGGGGCCACCAAACACTCCACCTCAGGTATCTTTATGTTCTTCTTTTCTAATTGCCTTTGTTCATTCTTTGGTAAAGTATTTATTGTGACTCACATCCTTTTGTGAAAAATAGTTTTCAAATCAATTTATAGAATCTGGTGTTTTCTAATCATAATCACAATAGGAATTTTTAAGGTGTTTAGAAACATGCTGTAGCTTCTATAAATATTTTCTGCTTTAATGTATTTGGAAAAGAGAGAAACAGTGGAAGAGATCGTAATCTAGTCTTTGTAATATGGTAAATGCAATCTTGTAGAAATGTTTCGTAAACAAACATGGTTTTCTAATGGTGGGATGGCAAGGACAGGTCTCTTGATGATCTGCAGCAGCATCACTACTGCACACTTAGATGTTTTTAGTAGGTTTTTCCCTCAGAGGAGTTTCATGTCAAAAAGTTCATTCAGTATGTTCCTTCTGGGTAAATAATTCCTGAACAGATATGGAGTGGCTGTCTTGATAGTGGGAGTGTCTGTCATAAGCTATTGGAAGATTGGGTGGACCTTGTTTTAGCATCCTCTGTGTATTTATGACCAACAACAATGTGTGCAGTTTATTGTAACTTTTCTAACTTATGATAAGAATGTCCCATTTTTCCCTTAGGGTGGCATGTTTCATTGCTAAGACTCAGTAAGATAGCTTCATGAATACAGTTTCAAATATCTTCATGTTACATGGAGGAAGAGGATAAAATACAAGATAATTTCCCATTTATTTCTATATTCCTTTTGTAAAAGTATCCCTAATTTTTTCCCTTGGGAGGGTGGGGATGGGGAAGTGCTGGGTGAAGGGGAAGGGGAAGACATGGGTGGGGCAGAACCGGACTTCCCTCTTGATTCCCTGGCCCGCCTTGATGAGATGATTCATCGGCAAAGATGGGTTGTCCCAGTCCTGCCCAAGTGTGAGTTGGAGGTACTTCTTGAGGCATCCATTGACCTTTGTCAGCGAGGTGAGTTAACAATACATCGATTTCTTACGTTTAATTCTGCCTTGACTATATGAGTCCTATTACCAAATTAATCTGCATGTCATTGAATTGAAACTATTATATAATGATGATTGCAACGAGACATTGTCTTAATATAATACATCAATCATGCTGCTTTTGTTTTGATATCAATATGATTTTTCCTCAGGACTAGATACTAGAAGTGAGGCGTGTCAGAGATTCTTTAGAGAAGGGCTGACTATATCTTTTACGAAAATTCTCACCGATGAAGCAGTGAATAGTTGGAAATATGAAATCCATGTAAGTATGTGTAGATGATGAATTGTAATGCTAAAGACTCAGTTCCATATGTGGATGCTAGAATAGACTATGATTGATGTCATTGTATTATGATATAAAAGAGGAATTTAAACCATTAGATAGGATGTGGTTCATAAACAGTAGTTTTGCAAATGCCTCTTCCTGTAAAGCTTCAGTAATTTTAAATTGATATGAACTATTACTGTCAGCTATTTGTTAAAGGATGCAGCATGGCAAGAGTATGATAATTTTGTTTGTACAGAAAATAAGCAGATGTGTAAAATGCATTGCCTGATTCACTTGTGTAATTAGTAGAATTACCAACAACTTTATTTGTGGTGAGGAAATAAGAGAAGATTTTTAGAATGGTACTCACAGGGAAAATTCTTTCTAAGAGACTGCAGATGGGAGAAAAAATGTTTCAAAAACTTGTCAAATGCTCTTTTAGTTTTGAGGTAACTCATTTTGTGGATCTAAAATTATTTTAATTTGTTTTCAGAGATGCATCTTGAAAAACTGTGAGAAGTTAATAGAATTAGTTGTAGTGAAGCTGCACCAAGACTGGTTTTCTTTACTTGACCTTCTTGCTATGGTGCTCAGTCCTAATTCCAAGTAAGTAAATGTTTGTAGTTGAATTTCTAAAGTTTGTATAGTATTTTTACTGTGCTGTCAAGATAAATTTGTATTTAAACAGTTTTCTGAAGTTGTATAGTGAATGGAATATTAGGGATAATTTTGAGTCATAGAATTATGAAAATAATGATCTTCAAGTTTAGGAATAGATTTTTCTTTTTTCTTTTTCAGATTTCACACATTCAACAGTACACGTTCCTCTGAGACAGTGCAACAGGGATCACAGATCCCAGACTATGAACTCTATGCTAGACCCCCTGATCCTAGAAATCCTCGAGGGTGGTTAGTGGATCTCATTAATCTCTTTGGTAAGCTTGGTGGCTTTCAGATCCTCCTTGAACGATTCCAGTCGGGCAAGAACCTCTCAGTCCCAGTCATCTGTGCTCTCCTCCGACCCTTCGGCCTCTGCTATGAGATGCTCACAGTGTCTACTATAGAAAAATACTTCATGCCTATTGTAGTAAGTGTAGCATATATGCATCAGCTAACAGTATGACTATTACCAAAAGCAGATCTTGGTGTTTAGAGGAGATTCAAACTGAGAACTAAGTTTTACTGCAGTGGCCGTCTATTCTTTTGTCTTTCTTTTATTCATCTCAGAATTTTTCATTTATCTTTTGTGTGGCAAAACTCCTTATATTGTTAGACTATTAGTCTAATGTTTAGAATTTTTTTCTTGTGTGGTAAGATTGTTCTTGCGTTGCAACTTTATTGTTTGGTCCTTAGGAAGTAGTGCCTGCCTTTCTTGAAAATCTCACTGATGAGGAGCTGAAAAAGGAGGCCAAAAATGAAGCCAAGAACGATGCATTGTCTGCCATCATCAAAGCCATCAAGTGCCTGGTATCCCGTGTTCCCAGTCAGGAGGAAACTGCCAAAAATCTTGAGATTTTTAGGTTAAAGATGATACTCAGGTAAGTGGAGTTTATTTGTAGTTTGACATTTGTTTTTATTATGTTATATTTAAATTTTAGATACAGTGGAACCTCAGTTGCTGAACCTAATTAGTTCCTAAAGGGCATTCATAAATTGACTTGTTCAAAAACCAAAATCATTTTCCCCATTAGAATTAGTGTCAAATAGATTAACCCCTAAAGGCTGGGTGGCAGTAACTATTACATTACTTTTACTAGAGGCACCAAAGCCACCAGATTGTTTGTTTGAAACTTTTGCAAAAAATATGTCTTAATGATGAAAATTTACTAACTGGTACAGGTTACTGCAAATTTCCTCATTTAATGGGAAGATGAATGCACTCAATGAAGTGAATAAAGTGATTACCAGTGTATCATACTACTCACATCGCCATGGTCCAGTTGAGGAGGAGGAGTGGCTAACTGCAGAGCGAATGGCGGTAAGGAATCTGTATTGATTTAGCTATTTTTGTTTTCTTAATTATCCCAATTCATAAAGCATTTCCTTATCTTCACAATGATAATTGCCAGTCACATTGTTAATCACTACTGTCATAGCTAGTTATACTGTGTAATTACATTGTATATAATTACACAGTATTAGTATAATGAGTCCAACATGTTTTTGCAATTGGGCCATTATAGCACTTTAAATCTCTGAAGAATGTTCAAGCATTGGCCAAGCTCTGTTAGCTTTTCTGCCACATTACACAATTTCTCTTTAATGTATCTTTTTTTTTTATCTAAAATAAAATATTTAGGATGGATTTTTTAGCTTTCTAAACTGTGCAGTGTTATGAAGAATTCCAGTCTCAAGAAAATAGTATGATTTTTATATAGATAGTGAGGGACTCAGGTCAGAAAGTCATAACCTCACAGGCTGTCACCAACAATTGAAGCAACCCTCTTTACAACTGGGGGAAAGAATTTATTCATAACATGAACAAGTATTTCTTTGAGCAGAAGGTCAAGAAATGTCATATTATAGTACCCTCTAGAATAGTAAAAAATGAACAAATTAATGAAATATATAAAAGAAAACCCTTATTCATAGAAAATCACAATACTGAGAGAGAGGGAGGGTGGGGCAGGCTTCAGGTAGTGGGAGCACACTTGGGTGATTGGTGAAATAAAAAACAATAAATGGAGGAGTTAGGCTTTAGGTGCACAACAATTATAATGCTTTCCTTAGCCTCTCAAAGGTCTCAAATATAATGTAAAGAAAGTTCTTCTGTATATATAAGACGTGTAGTTGCCATTCATGCTACTACTGTCTTGTCTTTTACAGCAACACCATCATTGCTGATAACATATGGAAATGTTGTAATGTTTGTTTTGTATGATCAAGAATATTGAAATTTTCCAGTCTTGTACAGTTTGGATTAGTTGGTCAGCCTAATAACAGTGTGTCTGATGTTACCCTTCATGCATTGTTTCAGGAGTGGATCAAAGAGAACCGTGTCCTTCAGATTGTGCTGCGGGACTCCCTCCACCAGCCACAGTATGTTGAAAAACTGGAGAAGATCATCCGCTTCATCATCAAGGAAAAGGTGAATTTTAATTCTGTTTTATTTTTGTACAGTCATGAGAAGAGAAGAGAGTATAGATAAGTATTGTTCATTAGACTGACAATGACAATGACAATGAGGGGATGTCCCCCCCCCCCAGTTTATGCCCCCTGTGATATATGTACACATATACAACCGTGTAGTGTAGTTGTTAGGTAAAGGTTGTAAACAGTTGATACCTACCATCACCAAGAGTAATGGTCGCTTACTCGTGGGGATGATTGAATGATTATGTTAAAGAATATCTGTTATTACAGGCACTTACTCTAGAAGATCTGGATGACATATGGGCTGCCCAACATGGGAAGCATGAAGCAATTGTGAAGAATGTGCATGACCTCCTTGCAAAGTTGGCGTGGGATTTCTCTCCTGAACAGCTTGATCATCTTTTTGGCTGCTTCCAGGTAAGTTGGTCCAAAGTTATTTTATATTGTCAATCACATTCATGAAGTATACAGTAAACACCCTGGTTTCTTCAGTTTTACGTGATTCACTTTTATGGATGTTTTTTTTTCATTTGAACCTAAATATTCCCTCATTTAGGGAAATTTTACTGTTTTGAAAATAAATTGGCTGGATAGAATGGAAATAACCTTAGCATTTGATCTCCTTTATTGCTTTTCTTTTTATTACAGACAAGTTGGAGCCAAGCTAGTAAAAAGCAACGTGAAAAGTTATTAGAATTGATTAGGAGATTAGCTGAAGATGACAAAGATGGTGTTATGGCTCACAAGGTTTGTATTTTTATTCTTGAATGATGTTATTCATTTATGTGCAATCAACTCCTTATTTAGTGGAATGATTTTTGTACCTATATGACATCTGTCAACATAGCAGCTCCCATTGGCTATAGCAACCTTTAATGTGTATCACAGGCCTGCCTTCTCCCCCTTCTCTCTCTCTCTCTCTCTCTCTCTCTCTCTCTCTGGTATAAGCAAGGTAATTAAAATCTTGTTGAAAGCATTTTTCCTCCATGGCAGGTTTTGTCACTTCTGTGGTCGCTGGCCCACTCAGATGATGTGCCCACTGAGATCATGGACCAGGCGCTCAATGCCCATGTCAAGATCCTCGACTACTCATGCTCACAGGTGAGGCTTTGATTCTCTCTCTCTCTCTCTCTTTATCTCTCTCTCTCTCTCTCTCTCTCTCTCTCTCTCTCTCTCTCTCTCACTGTTATAAGTGGGTATCATTTGATTTGAGTATGTTTATAGAAGGACGCTGTTGGTATATCTTATATTGCTCCTGTGTGAGCTATGGGGACACTTCTTGTATTGCCACCTAATCACCGAATGACAACCACTAGTTCTGAAAACTTCCCTTTGGTTATATTTACCATCTGTTTACTATTTCAGTCATTCAATTTCTCAGGAATGAATTAGTTGAGTTACCTAGTTAATCAATATATCAGTGCATTTACCTGTCATTTGGTTGAACTATTTAGCTGCTTAGCGTATGAATCATCCAAAGATTTCACACACTGCAGGACCGGGACATCCAAAAAAAACATTGGCTTGACCGATGTGTTGATGAACTGAAGCATGACAAGTGGGTGCTTCCTGCCCTTAAGCAAATACGTGAGATTTGCTGCTCGTACAGTGAGGCGCCGCCCAATTTCTCTCAGCATCAACGGCCAACGCCGCATGTCAGTTACCGACATGACATCATCTCAAAACTACAGAACCAACATTCCCTCGTGGTGCTTGTGGCTGACAACCTTACAACCTACATGAAGAACATCAGAATAGCAGCTAAAGGTTGGTGGACAGTAAAGTGGGATGGATTCAACTTTAATCCAGTTTCTGTGTGACTCTTCCCAGCTATTTTTTCTTAATGTTTAATTATATGTTACTTTTTCAATTAACTTTTTTATATATTATTTTATATATATATATATATATATATATATATATATATATATATATATATATATATATATATATATATATATATATATATATATATATCCATATATCCATAATGATACTGTTTCAAAAAAGTAATTGAATAAAGTAGATCAGATTGAAATTATTCTTGTTAACACTTGGTTTGGGATATGTCTCATATTGTACTTACGTGTTGATTTATTTACAGAAAACCCTGATTTGAATCCTGCAGATATAATTCCAGATGGAAGATATAATCATATATACCAAGTTCAAGAACGGCTAAGTTTTCTTAGATTTTTATTAAAGGTACGTGTCTAACACTTTATGTATAGAAATAGTCAAGTCTGATTTTAATCTGTGGATGAAGTTTTTTGTATGTTGTTTTTTACACCAAAACTTGGTATAAAACTAAAGACATATATTTTATTTTAATGTTAATTCTTGAAGAAAGGAAATGATCATGATGCAGAATTTTTACTAATTGTCTTGATATGCAGGATGGGCAGTTATGGTTATGTGCCCCTCAAGCAAAGCAAATATGGAACTGTCTAGCAGAGAATGCAGTTTTCACTGTGGATCGGGAGTCTTGCTTCAAGTGGTTTTCAAAGTTGATGGGAGATGAACCTGATTTGGATCCAGAGATTAACAAAGATTTCTTTGAGAACAACATATTGCAGCTCGATCCGTCTTTGCTCACAGAAAATGGCATGAAGTGAGTGAAGTTCTTTGTAGCATAGTAGTAAATGTACATGTTCAAAAGTTTTGTAATATTGTACTAATCTTGAAAGTTAATTTTATTGTTTTTAGTACATCTTTTTACATAACATTGCTGTTTCAAGATATCTTGGAATTATAGCATGAATATTTTCTTCATTCTTTCAGATGCTTTGACAGGTTCTTTAAAGCAGTGAATTCAAAAGAAGGTAAACTTGTATTGAAGCGGCGTGTCCACCTCATGGACGATGATGACCTCATTGGGGTAGACTACGTGTGGCGGGTGAGTGTATGCAACACAGATAGATAGTGGATTGATGTTTGTGGTAGGGTATGTGTGTGTAAGTGGATTTGGAAGATGATAGATGTCATTATTGACATGTTTGATTACATTGTAGAGAAGTGAAAACTATACTATGTTACCATTTCCAAATTTCATATCATGAAGATATGCATGATTATCTTTGTTTATTTCCTACATTCTAGGTTGTGCTGTGTGGAACTGAGGACATTGCTAGCCGTGCCATTGAGTTGCTTCGAGAAACCTTCACTAATCTAGGACCAAGACTGCAGGCCAATCGTGTTATCATACATGATGACTTCCTTTCAAGTTGTACATCCCGTCTTAAGGTATAGCCTATTGAGTGTATAGAGTTGTGCAATCCCTTCAGTTATATACAGTAAAACCCAACTCAATCAGATTAGTGTAATTGATGGCTTATAAGATGCACTTTTTCCTGAAAAAAATCAGAAAATGAGCATGCATTTTATAGGGTCAAGACTCAACTTCGGCAGGCCTATGATACACATTGAAGGCTTTTATAGCCTATGAAAAATCCCCGGAAAAAGATGACATCACTTTTTGCAGAAGTACATAGAGTGATACGAGTTATGAGTTTGATTTGTTTTGTGACAGTGCTCGATCTCAATTTGTACATAACAAATCCATTTTCCCCATTGAAATTAACTAAAATGCCATTAATCTGTTCCACCCTCCCCCCAAAATACCAATTTTTTGTTTAGGTAAGGAGTAGATATTTAAGAATAAAAAGTGCTTACCTCTGACCATGGTGGGATTTAGTGTAGACTTTTGAATCTTAAATACAGTAACCATTTTTACATCAAATAATTTAACTGACCTAATTGTCTATTTTTGACAGGCTATGTATGACACTGTATCAGTGTTAGATCGGGACAAGGATTCTATTAATAGAGTTCGGCAGGACACTACAAGGATGTGCCGGGTTCTGAAGGTCCTCTATGAGTATGTGTCAGAGTGTGATGGGGATTTTGGAGATGACCGATCCATTCTTCCACTTGGAAGGTAGGTGGAAACTGAACTGGATGTTACATGCTATGATTATGAATTAATGTATTGTGTATTGTTGCAAATTCCTAAATCATCCTTAGCAATTCCTATAGCTAGTGTTATGGATTTTTCATCCTTACAATAAAGTTTGAGTCTTATTTTGACTAAACAACCTCAGTTGATGTTTTGTAATATGTTCTTGTGAATATAGTGTGTTTTGCTTAAGTTGGGTAAATTCAGTAATTGAATTGGAAAAATATTGAAGTTACATTACATTATTTATTAACATTGAAGAGACATTCATCAAGTCATAAAAACATGATATTATAGCTCCTTCCATCCTAAAGAAAACTACTAAGTAAATTAAATTTAAATGAAAGAAAAAACTGCCACTTTCAACCACCATTATAGTTGGCTAAAGTTTGCTAGGTAAACTAAGGAATATAAATGCACTAGTTATGCACCTGGCCTTGGAACAGCTGGGTTTTAACTAGCTGTTGTTCATAATATCTTATCTGGTCTACTTGGAGTTCTGTCTTTTCTCTCATGTAAGTCCCATTTAGGTGTGGCCACCTGAAGTAGTTTGTTTTTCATGTTTTTGAAATTGTGTCCAAAATCCAAACAGATGTTTAATTTACACTTTTTCACTTATATGCAATATTTCATTAAGTTACCGCCAGTAGATGTCTTGCAAGTTCCTGTGCACCACTCAAACAACATGTCACACACATGTGCAATGATTTACAACCCAGTACATGGAATTACCGGGGCTAACACTGGGCCAAGCTAAGTAATAGTTAAGGGGGATTGACTCTTCTGCAAGGTAAATCTCAAGTACAACATTTTGGGGTCAAATTATAGAGGTTGACTATTGTGTCAGATCGACCTTAAATGAAAATGATTATGCTGTTTATGGCATTATGTAGCATCACCATGAAGCCCACCATGCATTGGCATGCAAGCTGTGGCCCTCCCACACCATCCCACCCTGCTTTGCCTCGTCAACCCTCAACCCACCATCGTGCTGACACCGTGCTATAATGAAACTCCACACTGTCAGTAAACGTTTATCATCTGTGAAGATAGGAGCTCACCCTATCCTCTTCAAGAACCTATCTCCCTCTTAAATCGATATATATATATATATATATATATATATATATATATATATATACTTATATATATACAGTGGAGACTCAATACTCATATGCCTCAATAGTCAAATCTTTCAATACTCGAACACAAAAGTTCAATTTAATACTAAAAAAAATCTTGTACTCGGCCGTCCACACACGGGCTTCTTCCCCACCGCCACCACTGCCTGGCCCCGATATCCACAAAGGTTTGTGGTGATTGGTAAGTCAAGGATGCCAGCTCACCTAAGAGTATTCACTGGCATCACTACTGTGATGGCTTGAGGAAAAGCAGCCAATCATAAGGTGGCATTACTCCATGGCTGAGGAAATCATGAAATTGTTCACAAACTTTCATACAGCATTTTTTTGTGTGTGTGATTTGTCTGCAGTAGTGCACAGAATTCTTGTCAGTTATTCTTATCTGTTTGCTGTTGTTTCTTTTGATATGGAGAATGACTGCTGCTGTGGAAAAAACTGTGCTGTCCAGCAGTAAATCATTGCCATATGGGAATAAAGCCTTGCAGTGAATCTGTGGAGGATCTCATTGAATTTCATTGATGTCCAAATTGTGTGGTTCTGACCATGGGTAAGAGATTCTCATGTAAAGCGAGCCAAATAAACAATATAGTGGCTATTTGATTAATGCTATTGTGTTTTCTTATGTGATAGAGCATCAAGAGGGAAACACTTGTCACTACTGGTGAGATTCCCTGTACAGGGACGGCAGCCTGATGAACTGGATGTCTGGACTCACACCAATGACACCATGGGCTCCATCAGACGCCAGGTAGGTGTTGCCTGGAATAAGACAAATTACCCGGTATTGATTGGGTTTGATTGGTATGATTTAGATGCATTGAGGAACAAAAGATCATGGATGTAATAGTAATAGTATGTTCTTTTTTTTAGTTCAGGAAGTAGAGAATCATGTAAAGATAAAAAGGAAATAATGAATATAATGTCATCTGGAGCTCAGTAACGCCTGAAATCATGACATACTTGAGTGAGGGAACTAACCACCACGTACGTTCTTTATGTTGCATTTCATCATTTCAGGTTCTTCACAGACTGAAATCTACAGCACCTAATGTGAAGGTGGAACTTTACTTAAACACTGATCCTATAGACCCTGTAGAGGACAAAAAAATCATTGCCCAGATGCCATTGAGGGATAAAATGGTAAGTAGAATATGACATCTTCATGCAGGTTAAGATTAGTTGCAATATAATTTTTTGTGAGATTGATAGTTTGAATTTTTTGTCTTCATTGTTTTATGATTAGTTGTTTCACTGCATTTAATACAGAATTACAATCCATGATACAGGTTTTAACAGCTAAGCTGGTGCAAGTTGGGAGCAACATGCCTTCATCTCCAGACAGCTCTTCAGACTCCTCTACAGGCTCTCCACAACATCCATATGAGGGGCCCAATGTTGAGGCAGAAAACTGTCTTCCCGGAGTTGTAAGTATTACTTTCAAAGGTTATTGGGGGGGCTTGTTCCCCTGGGGAGTGCCATGCTTCACATCCCATAGTGTGAACGCTCACCTCCCAACCCCCACAAAAGTCTGGGGAATGCCGCACTACACAATCCTTAGTGTGGACACTGTTTAACCCTTATAGGACGTTAGGCATGATCCTGGCTTTTACGTTTGAGCCCATCAGGCACGATTGTGGCTCTTCTCAAATATTGCGCTCTTTTATGACGTAGAGTTTGTTTACATTTGAGGCTATCACTCATACATCAAGGCCTGTCATTGGCCCATCGTTTTCAAGATGATGGACACTTAGCCAATCATGCATCAGCTTTTTCTAAGGGTAAGTTCAAGTGTTTTGAAGTGCAGGAGAGGGGTCCAGAGTGAGGTTTTGTACAGTATTTTGTCATTTTTTTAATCAATTTCTAGGTGAGATGGAGGATACACATGTATTTCCATGGGTAAGTGCCAACTCTGCAAGATAGAAGGGTAAGAGGAGGTGTAATAACTCTATACAATACAATAAATGGCATTGAAAAGTTGGTCAGACAGGACCTAGTGATGATGAGGGAAGAAAAGCCTCACTATCTGATAATTTAGGTTATCACAGCAGACATCTTGACTAAAAAGACATTTTTGCTCAGTTTTTAAAAATATTCATAAAAAATAACCCCTAGACATTCATTTTAAATAATGCCATACTTTATGTTGTATATATTTTTTTATTTGTTAATTTATTTTGTCTGATTTTCAGATAATGTCTGCACAACCAAAGTACACACAATTCTTGCTCCAGTTAGCTGACTTGGGCTGCACCTTACAACTGCCACAGCTCAGAGATAGTGCCCGGGCACTCCTCAATATTATGCCTGCTGACCAATTCACAAGTATGTTGATTGGTTCTCACTGAATTCTTATCAACTTAATAGTATACAAAAGGGGTAAATCTCTGTATGAAGAAAAGCATTGCAGAAATTTTTGTGAGAATTTTAGCTATTATGTGATCCTTATCTCATTCATTGGTATAAGGCAAGGAAAAGAGAAACTGTAAATAATTTAATGGTTTGAGATAAAATGTGGAGATAACTTACTAAGTCCTTTCAGCATATTGATTACTGAGAATTAGTTATTAGAATTATACATTAAAGTGTTATCTTTTAACAAAAGATATTAAATTGAGGTATTTCTATTCTAATTTTATGACACTTTATCTCTTAGTCAACAACCTACGAACTATCTGTTTGGAACATGCCAAGATTGGGGACCAGAGTTCATCTCCTTCTCTTGAGAATATTGTCTTCTCCTCATCACCGTCACAAGTTCTCTATAATCTTCAAGTAAGTAACAGTAAAATTAAAAGCCTCTCTTTTGAATCACTCCTTGGTTTAAAGTTAAACAGTAATTACTTGAACATCAAAATTATACAAGTTCATTATTGATATTATTTATGGACTTCATAACATGATAAAAAATTAATCTAATGAGAGGTGTTTGCTGGGCCAGGTGCTGTATTCACTACTCATGCCAGCCCACAACCCCATGGCAGAGAAGGCCCTTGAGTTCCAGTACAATTTCATGAAGAGCGGAGGAGTGAAGATTATTATAGATGTGTTGGCTAAAAATAATTTTTTGTCCAACACTGACATGCCAACTAAAAGGTGAGTATTTAGGAGATGGTTAAGGAAACCAACCTTTTAAGTTCATGATATTTTCAATGATAAGCTACCATTTCTTGAGTTTTAATTCTTTTGTTCAGAATATTATGAAGTTGGACTTTTGAAAGTTAAATTACTTAGAGATCTCATTGGATATATTGAGGAAATTTATTTCTATCCTATTATACAGAATCTGATATTTGCTATAGAGTAAAATAGCATGGTATTTCCAAAGAAAAGTCATTAACCCATACATCATATGTATCTGATGCTGTACGGATTAATGTGTGTGACTGTTGTTGTTTGAGTGGTGCACAAGAACTAGTATGACACATCTGGCAGCCACTCAATGAAATACAGTGTATAAGTGAAACAAAAGCATAAATTAAAGACTTATTTGGATTTTGAACATCATGTAAAACAAAGTTGTGAAAAAAAAAAGGTCTACTGTACTATGAGTCTCAGATATCTTTGGATTTTGTTAAATTTTCTAACATTAGGGTAGGAGGAAATTTCTAAAAACTGAGATGCTGCACAAGTTAAAGTACAAGATAGACATTTCCATAACTGATTTTGTTAAATTCTGGAAATTGAGCCTCATCAAATATCCATGATTTGATATTTATGAAAAGTATTAATGATCCAATTTCCCTACAGATCAGCCTTTCTAGTGGTTTTAAAATTAGCCAAGTTGGCCTTTGTGACCGTTGGCTATGCCATTGTTGGTGTGGTTGCTGGGTCTGTAACATCCAGCACCTCAGCAGCCACTAATAGCAATGGTGGCACAGAGGAAGGCTCCCCAACCCAAGGTGAGTGACTTGGTAGTGGCAATGTAGTGTCTGAAATTTAGAATAGTTTGCTAAGGATTGATATTGAGAGATAAAAAGATAGGTGAAGAATTTGGTTTACATATATCATTGGCATTGTACACATATGAGGCATTGTACACATATTTAGTTGGTCAAGTGCCGCTTTTACCAAAAATGAGTTATGCACACCACAACCAAACGACATCCCTTTCCTATCTATTGAAATAAAGAAATGTTTATTTGACCGTATCTCATTATGGATGTATGGTACATAATATGGTACTTATAGTACATCCTTTGGTGCTGAAAGGGTTAAAATTACAGGGTGGAAGTTTGAAGGATTAGATTGGTCACTCTTTTTTTAGGAACAGTGTGAATAAAGTCAAACTTCCAGCAAGATGGAATTGTTGGATTAGTGTAGTGTTTTGATGTATTGTGGAATTTAGTGCATTAAGGGTATTAAGCAGTTCTTTATAAATGTATAATACTATTAGTACAATTGCATCAAAATTATAAGTGATATCTTGTTATATAATGAAAATGTTGCTTAGTGACGCCACTGAAGTTCAAGAAGGTGACGGTATAAAGTTGTTGCCGGTCAACTGATTCGTCAAAGAGAGATGTTTCTGAGAGCTCATACTTTGGTAAAGATTTTGGTGAAGAATTTGATGTTGCTTTGTGTAGGTTTGGTACTGTGGTGATGCTGAATGCTGTCTGTGTGTGGACCATGGAGGAGATTGTATGTTGCATTGATTGGCTGTATATTTTGAGTTATTCAGCCTTGGAATTGTTCAGTGAGTCACCAGTTGCACCTGGAGTATCACACCAAAAGTAGAAGTTCTGCATTGCTATGTATACAATTTATATGTTATTTATGTATATAACATTTAATGTCATGTCACTGGTAGTGTTGTTTTTTACTATCCTCCTTTCCTGTTTACCATTTTGTTGAGGTTTCTTTTAGTTCTTCCATGGTAGGATGTTAAATTTGAATATCAAAGAGTGAATGAATGGTTAGAAACATTAATTTATCATGACCGGTCATTGGGAACATTGTTTTTATCGTGACCTATCATTGCAGGAGGAGGAATACTAGCCTCAACACACACACAGGCATTGGTGCTTCAAGAGGCACTGCACCACATCCCCAACCCAGCCTCGGACTGCATGGTGCGGAATGTGGCCTCCCGCCTTGCCCAGTCCCTCCACGACCAGGTCACTATCACCTCCTGCCTCTGGGCACAATTTGTAAGATCTTGGGGAATCATGTACTGGTGATGAAAGTATTTGGACTAATGATTAATCTCTTTGGGGTTTGTAAAATTTATAAATGGCACCATACATTGTCTGCTTGGATTTTTTTCTAGGACTTAGATGGACATCTGGTATTAATAAGGTTGTGGTTTCTCTTTCAAGATTTTGAATTAATATATATGCATGGATTTGAGGGTAATAAAAAATAAGTTGTGGTGTTTCTTTACTCACATGTGTGTTACAGTGATGGTGTGCCATATATTGATATTTGTTTGTTTTCCTTGGGTATTTTGTGAAATTAAGGATAAATACGGTAATAAGTTTTCTTCTGATTTGTTAGCTAATCAGTTCTTCTGTGAAGATCCAATTAATTTCATCATTCTTAAGGATTGATTAATTTTTTATTGACTGAAGTAGTGTGCACATGGATTGAATTGATGTTTTGAAAATGCCATTTTGTTTTATTCGATGACATTGATGTGCATTGAGAAAGAGGCACACAACTATGGTACAACTAATAGTATTTCTGGAAATTAATGAAACAAAAAGGATTCATATATTTGAGTTAGATTATTTTCCTTTGAACTGCATGATTTCTTGAATTACTACCTTCCTTTCTTATTAGCTATGTGAATATGTTTTTATGCAGTATATGTGTACACATGAAATCAAATATATTTTCTATCCTTCAGCTTTGTTTTCCAGTAATTTTCTTGTTGACACATTTAATTTTGTGTTAGTAAACTTTATCACCTCAATGCTAGTGATTACAAATCTTATTTTGATTGAAATATCTGAATCATATTGCAAAGACATTCAGGTGTGCATGGCAACTTGCTTTTATTTCCAGGTAACAGGTGTTGTTCCAGACATGAGTGTTGTCCGAGCCATTCTCAAAATTACTTGGGCATCAGCATCAGGCCAAGTCCACTTAATCACCTCCTCTTTAGATGAAATTGAAAAAGCCACTGAGAGGCCACCTACGAAACCTCCGGATCCAGAAGACCTTCATGGTAAGTCCTCATAACTGTTACTGGATCCTTATTTTTCATTATATTTTTGTTGCTTGACTTTTTATGTTTCTCCATGGCTCATGTGTAGCACCTTTCAAGAAGAAAATGCAAGCTTTGATTATTGATCTTTCAGTGTGTCGTGAAGGTCTGGAGACATTGTCTGTAGTGTTGGCCCTTTATCCTCCTGCCCTGGAGACCCTAACCAAGGATAGCCAATTCCACAAGCTTGTGATGGGTCTGGTGCTAGTGGGTGGGGAGCGCAGTATTCGACAGTGTGCAGTGGAACAGTTGTTACTCATGGCAACAAAGTGTTCCAATTCCCCTCACACTCTAGTTGTCTTCATCGTCATGCTCTTCAATGTGTTGAATGGCATGAATGGCGAGTATTCTAAGGAGTATTTCCAGGTATGTGTTTCTAAGCTTTGAATTGTTTGTCAATAATATTGTGGAGCGTAATGGAGACAGTGTGGTCATTGCTATGTAATTGTTGTGTTCTGATCCCATCTTTTTAGCAACAAATTTTGGGAAGCCTGATTTTATTGAAACTTGCATTATTTCAGTTGCTGTGTGGACTATTGAACTGGGCCTGTATGTCAAATGTGGCTGTGACGGGTGTTGATCGCCTTCTGGCAGCTGAGGTGGAGTGGCTTAAGAATGTGAGGGCTAGTGTATCTCAAATGGCCCAGGGTGGCCTAGAGCCACCTGTGGATGAGACGCTCCTGGAGGGTCATTTGTGTGTCACGCGGGAGCTGGTGGCCTTCCTCCCTCCTGAAAAGAAATATGAAATTGGTGGTGACACCTCCAAAATGATATTTCTTATCCGGGTATGTAATAGGCTTTGGTTTATTATCTATTTCTTGGGGATGCTGACAACTCTTAGTATCTACCAGGTTCATATCTGAAAATGGAAATAGGTAGCTTACATTTCATTAAATTTTTGTTTAAAGTAGGACTTTTTATTTGTTTAACAGTGACGTAAGTGATGTGTATTATTAGACTGCTCATTCTTATTTAAATTTCAATTGCTTCTCAAAAATTTATTATACATTTTTTGTGATTTGTTGGTGACTGCTTTCTAGTTGTTTAGACTATGAATACATAATCAATGTTAAATCTAATTTAATTGTCTTCTTTTCAGGAACTTGTAGAAGACTTTATATTCCCTTTTTCTAAGGTGTACCTTCAATTAGAGCATGCGTCTGAGATGCCTGCTGAGCAGGTGAGAAAATAAAAACTTTACATTATGTGCTGTTCCTATATTTTGTCACAAGTGTTGTGATACATTGTGTTTATCATTATAGATTTAAAACTAGAAATCTGTTGTCTTAAATGAAAACACAACAATCAGGAATAATTTCTTTCCAGCTTATGATTCAATTTTCTTTGTAGGCCATACCAGTGTGCTCAACTCAACCAACTGTGATAGCAGCTTATGAACTCCTAGTCACTCTCTGTACAGGCTGTGTCCCCAACCTCAAACTCTTAGCAGAAATGCTCACTAACATGTATTATTCTGGTAAGTGCATGGAGGGGAATGCTTTGTTTACATTGGTGGGTTGTTGTGATATAGAAGGGTTTAATGCTTTATAGCTAATGAAAGACTCTGTGCCATTAGTAAAGATTACAGATTACTCTTTTTACCCAGATTGTGATGAGAGCATTGGGGAATGGGAGTACCTGCCCCCAGTTGGTCCAAGGCCCTTCAAAGGTTTTGTTGGGCTTAAAAATGCGGGTGCCACTTGTTACATGAACTCTGTCCTTCAGCAGCTCTATATGATTCGGCAAATCAGGTAAGCACTGAAAACTGATGGAAACTCTTGTATCATGAGGATATCTTTTTTGAGGGATTTTGTGCCTATTGTGTACATAATGCTAAAAACATTTCATTATTTGGGTTTTTCTTAGGGTTACAAAACAGTAAAAATTTGAATATGCTCTGAGTTTGGTTGTATATTGTATGACAAATTTATAAGGTGCAGGTACCTCTCATTTTATGCTTGTTCGTTTATGTGTTTTCAAATTTATTTGGGGTCCAAAATCCCCCCAGAAATATGTAATTTAGGTACGTTTCACTGACCTTAATGTGCATAATTCCAGGTATAACTGAGCTTCAAATGACAGGAATATTCATTACTTCGTTTCTGGGATTAGTACTAATTGTCAGAGGTTTATTACTGGAGCCTCACTGGACACTTAGGAGCCTGGTTGGCAATTCTCATTACCACTTTGTCACGTAGTATTAATTTTATAATGAGACTAGCTGTGAAGGCTATGATTAGCTAGCTTAACATAAAGTATTTATCAACGCCAAAGTTTCTGTTAGTCTAATCGGCAACTGACACACACACACACACACACACAAGAAAGCATTTAATTTGAGTATGCTCTCCCTTGGCAGACATGGTGTGTTAGCAGTTGAGGGAGCTGCCACTGACCCTGAAGAAGATTTCAGTGGAGAGGAGAGGATGGAACAAGAGGTTTGTCAAAAGTTAAAACTATTTTTGTTATTATTCTGCCATGAGGCAGGTCTGACTGTTTGCTAGGTAAAATCTATGCTGACCATTTTTTCCTTGATTTGGTGTGATTTTCATTCAGTAGTGCATCATCTCTCTCCTCTATTAGATTTTATTTTATCATCCTTATTGCAACACAGGTGTCTATAACTCTATCCCTTTTGTACTCTTACTTCTATCCCTTTTGCAGATAAACTCTAGAATTTCCCACCACTTCGATATTTCCTCGTTTTCAACTTCAAATACTTCAAGTGGATGATTTAATGACTATTATTTTCAAATTCTGAAATGTTCCAGTTACCTGTTCTTTAGAGAGCACTGTAAAAACATAATAATAACATATGGAGAAAGACTATAGGTTGTATTTGTTACTTGTCAATACTACTTTTTCAGTGCTCCTCTCTATCATTGTAAATAAGTCTGTTTATTATTTCAACAGACGAATCTTGATGGCAATGAAGATGACACAATGAGCAGTAGTTCTAATGAAGAGAGTAGAAAAGAGTACCACATAGGAATCCTTAAGCAGGTGCAGGCAATCTTTGCACACCTAGCCTGCTCTAAGCTGCAATACTATGTTCCAAGAGGTCTTTGGAAACATTTCAAGTAAGTTCATTTTTCAAGATTTCACTGTCTAGGATTGTTTCTAGTATAGTAATTCCACTACTGGTATGTGATTGAGACACTTCTGAATGTTGAAAGTGTGTTTATCTGTTAATACCTGCTTCCTCTACAAGGAAGAGGTCTTTTTTTACAACTACGTGTGTAGAGGTTTGAGTACTAGATTTTTTTTTTTTTTTAGTATTAAATCAATACTTTGCATTTGAGTATTGAAAAATTCTCTTTTCATGCGAGTTTGTTTTTATGCATCTTTTAATTAATGCAAGGGCTAAAATCCAAATACATTTTTAATCTACTTTTTTTTTTTCCATTTATAAACAATATTTCATTGAGTGGCCAATAGATGTCTTTCTTTGCACCAGCCAAACAAAAACAGTTACACAATCACATGTTGGTACAATATATATATATATATATATATATATATATATATATATATTGAACTTCAAACAGTACAGACATCAAACAATTCAGACTTCAAACAAAATTTTGGAGATTTTTATGCTTTGAAAATGGAAGAAAGTTGAGTGTAGACAAATGAATGAAAGCTGGCTGCCACTGTAGTATCTGATCGACACACCAAGGCTCCGTGGTTGCCAACTGGCATTTTCCACTGCCATATTTAACTGCCTAGTTTGTAGAAGATTGTGGAGCTTGATCTTTTTCCTCCCTTTGTCAGAATGGTGGTGAGTGTGTTGGAGTGTTTTGTTAAGGTTCTGATCAGCTGATGTTCATAAACCTGTGTCACAGCCTCACACATTAGATTGCTTTCATTATGGTGATTAGTTTTTTAAATGATAATGCCAGCAATAAAATAGTAATGCATGGTGTTATTTAAAAAGAATTATGAGAACTTTTGTATTTCTCTCTCTCTCTCTCTCTCTCTCTCTCTCTCTCTCTCTCTCTCTCTCTCTCTCTCTCTCTCTCTCTCTCTCCATACTGTACAGAGATGCATGTGAATAATTTTTTACATGCAATATTGCTTCTTGAACCATATCTGCTGTTGGTATTCGTGAAGTGAAGCAATGTTCTAAACATTATTTTAGATTGTCTTTTGTCATTTGAAAATGTTTGATTTAAGTTAGTACTTGCTATTGCATGTGATTTTTGAGTGGAAATCATAGAAAGTTCTATCCTTTTCTTTCAAGAAGTATAGCTATTGAGGTATGCTCTGCATATTTTTTGTAGAATGAATTTTGCTGACTTTATTTCTTTACAAGAATCTTTTTTATATGGAGTATGAAGTACTAAGTTAAGAATATTCTACAGATTCTAAGGGTCGAGTTGTGGAGAATTTCGTGCCATTTATTTCTTTTCTTTTCTTTTTTTCTGCAGGCTACAGGGTGAGCCAGTCAACTTGCGTGAACAACATGATGCTTGTGAGTTTTACAATATCCTTGTGGAAAGTCTAAATGAGGCCTTAAAGGCTCTTGGGCATGAACAAATTATGAACAAGATCCTTGGAGGCTCATATTCGGATCAAAAGATCTGCAAAACCTGCCCACACAGGTATAGTTCTGCAATATCTGTTGTGTAGTATTATTAAGTACTCTCTCTCTCTCTCTCTCTCTCTCTCTCTCTCTCTCTCTCTCTCTCTCTCTCTCTCTCTCTCTCTCTCTCTCGATTGGTCAGGGACTGAAATTATTTTTATACAGTTCCTTTCATTATAGATATGTTAGGTTTTGTCATATCTGCCAAAATTATCATTCATTAAGGTCTCAAGCACTGGATCAGGGGGATGCTGTGAACTTTTCAATGATAATTGTGACCCTGTTGAATGTCACAGCCTACCCTTTAAGTACAATCTTCTACTTGCACTTGATATAAGATCACCCTTTGAAATTTATTATGGTGACTCCTACACCAGCCTTGGAGACCCCATCTTGGGAGAGTATCACTAATATCGGAAGGTCAGGCTGCTTTTTTGGTATCAATCCTTAAGTGTCTTGAATCTGCCATAACTTTTCTTCATCAATTTATGCAACATTCATAGCATTGAATGTAATTTTCAATCTGTTGAACATTACCTTTCCTCGATATACTCTCATCTTTTCCTCACTGTAATGCAGGTGTCAGAGGCCCCAGTGACTGCGTCCCAGAAGTTTGGGTAAACCAACGCGGTACTAATTGATGCACCCCAATTGCTCAATATTTCAGTTGTTACGCCTCAACTCGCTTTTTCATTTGCCCCAAGTCCTATGTATATATCTGCATTAAATATTTATATAATTTCCATATCTGAGAATGTAATGGAATCTCTCTCTCTCTCACACACACACCATCATTATGTTTCATATAGTATTTACATGCGAGTTGGGGCTGAATGGCTTGGTTGTGGGACAAGTTGGGGTGCATCAACTCCCCCACCATTAGATGGACTTGGGGCACATCATTAGGGGGCAAATTGACTTGTTACTGGCACCGCACACAGTACATAGTGACATTTTTCTAAATGACATCTCGACTATATTATACGATTTTAAGGAATTCTGAGACATCTGGTATAAGCTCTATCAGTCAACCAGAGCATTTTTAAGAAATTTGGTCTGCCTGTAAAGTGAAAATAGTAAAAAAAGGCCATTTTGAAATATGATGAACTCATTCCACATATAAAAGTATTTTTCCCCAAAAAATTTTTGAGTGATTTCCGCCTATAAGCCAAAATGCTTGTAACCCGCCTACTCTTTTGATATGATGTAATCAAGAGCTTTCTATTTTATCAGCTGCTCTCCTTTGATTGAATTTAGCTTCTCTCATCACAGTAATGTTGCATCTCGTTATTTTTATTGTTATTTTCATGCTAAACTCCTCCCTTCATCCTGTGGCCTCACTGTACAGGATTTTATACATTCACTCCTATTCTGTCCACTTACCTTGTGCAAGAGTTAACCAGTATTCTCAATTTTGTATTCCCTTTTCTGGTAAACTCTGGAACTCCCTACCTGCTTCAGTATGTTTTCCTTTCTTTAATGTGAACTTGTTCAATAGGATGGCTTTGGAACACTTTATCCTTCAATTTTGGATGATAATTTCTGAATCTTTGTGGTCTGGCACTCAAATCAGCATTTTTCTTGTAATTGTGTTGCCTTTGGCCAGTGTTCCTCATGCATTGAAAAAAACATGAAATAAATTGAAATTAGCATTTGTTACTTAAAAAAAGGGTTACCATTACAGGATAGCAACAATTTGTTGTCTGAATCCTATATAATGTTTTGTCATACATATATTAAGAGGAATTCATTTCAAATATTTGTTATTATTAACTGTACAAGTTAGTTCTGAATTATTGTTACTGTATAGCTATGATTGACTTTCTATGCAATGAGTATTTTTCCAATTGGAAAGTGGAAAGGAAAGAATTTAGATTTTACAGTTTTATCCTTCACTACTCTTCTGAGTTAAAGCATCATATCACTTCAATTTTTGGAATATACTTACTCAAATCTTGTATCTTTGGTCTTGTGGCCTAAGACAAAAAGAAAAAGCAAATCAATATCATTCACTATTGTTTCAGGTATTCTCGGGAAGAAACCTTCACAGTCATCAGCATCGACATCCGGAACTACAGCAACCTGTACGACTCCCTCGAGCAGTATGTGAAGGGAGATCTGCTAGAAGGGGACAATGCTTATCTTTGTGAGAAGTGTGAAAAAAAGGCAAGCTTACATAATTTACTTAAGTATAGATCTTATTTTTCTCTATATTTGTCAGTGTTCTCAGAGCTAAGCTGTATTAGAATTGCCAAAAAATCATTATCTGGAATATAGTAATAATGTATAAGAAAGATAATTTAAGATACCATGTATAGGCGAAAGGAAGCCCACAGTATCAAGTGTTATGGTTGAAAATGAGAGAGAGGAATGTTACACAGATGATTAGTGTGTAGTTTTGGTCTTTTAAGTGATGATAATGAAATTAAGGATGTAAATATAATCCAAATACTGATTACTTCAGGTTGACACAGTGAAACGGATTTGTCTGAAGAAGCTGCCACCAATCATGGCCATCCAACTCAAACGATTTGACTATGACTGGGAGAGGGAATGTTCCATCAAATTTAATGACTACTTTGAATTTCCTCGAGAGCTGGATATGGATCCCTACACAGGTATGAGAAATATCAGTCTTCATTTTTCTCCTTATCTTTTATGTTTTGAAAGTTTTAACTTGCAACCTTCATTTATTATTGTGCATTACTGTGGTATTTTAATTTTTGTTAATGGTTGTGTTTTTCTTGATAATGTTGGGTTCACTTTCTGTTATAAAGTTGTGCTGTTTACCTGATTTTCTATAAAGCTTTGGTGATCTTCCCTCAAAGTGATGTGTTGACTATTTCTTATTTCTGGAATCCATCTCCTCTACCTTGTTTGCTCAAAAACTTAGTTTTATTATTGAGTAAAACCTCATTTACCTTCCTTTACCTTCCTTTTATATTCCTCTCTAAACATCGGAATCAATCCAATTTTCAGTTGCTGGACTGGCAAGAAATGGGGAATTGATAGACTATGACCCAGAAGACATGAAGCCAGTGTGTAGCAAGTACAAGTTGACGGGCATTGTGGTGCACAGTGGTCAGGCAAGTGGTGGACACTACTACTCCTATATCCTGCACAGGTATGATTTTTCTTGATTTAATTTTATCATTAATTATATTTGAGAAGATCAGATAAGAAAACCAGGTGTTTAGTATGTTCCCTGGAGGTAACAAGACTCATAGATAGTCAACTGTTGCTTAAAGATGGTAATAGAATTGTAGTACTTTCTGTTATGTATAGCTGGGTTCTAAATGTCAGCTTAAATGAAAGGAAAAGTACTGTAAGTGAAATAATCAATATTTTCAAGCATGAGATGGTTTTGCAAAAATACTAACAGCAGGATCCAAGAGATAAATTAACCACCATCGCTTGCTCAGGGAGGATAACCTAACCCAACTCAACCCATCCCATCCCATCCCATCCCAACCTAACCTAACCTTACCTAAACTTTTTGTTATGTCCAGTTACCCACTCTAAGGGTAATAACAGACTGATATGTAGATACACAATGAAAAACTGAAATTTATAAAACTTACATCCTCAGAAATGGAAATGACCAGCGGTGGTACAAGTTTGATGACGGGGAGGTGACAGAATGCAAGATGGATGATGAAGATGAAATGAAGAATCAATGTTTTGGTGGTGAATACATGGGGGAGGTAAGTTGGTGAAGGCAAAAGAAGATACCTTAGTAAAAGAATCATAAATTTTATTAATGCTGAGGCTTAAATTATGACTTTACAAAAGTATTGTAGATTCAGACAAGTTACAATGTCCCATTTATCATCTTGTATATACCTCCACAAATTCGTACCGGCAGACTTTGATGTATTCTTTTCATTGTACACACAGCAAGTCTTTGACAACATAATGAAGCGGGTGAGTTACCGTCGGCAGAAGCGATGGTGGAATGCTTACCTCCTTTTTTACACCAGATTGGATGTGGAAGAGGATAATCTCTGCAACTCTCTCAATGAGCTGAGTTTAGGTAAGTTGTAGATGGATCTGTAAAGCAGGAGCTAACCTCCCTGTGTCAGCACTGGGGTGACATGGGAATGAATATTATGTTTAATGCTTATTGATGAAGTTCCTTATGCTTTAACTTGAGATACTAATGATTTCATAAGAATTTTTCTCTCTCTCTCTCTCTCTCTCTCTCTCTCTCTCTCTCTCTCTCTCTCTCTCTCTCTCTCTCTCTCTCTCACACACACACACACACACACACACACACACACACACACACACACACACACACACACACACACACACACCTACCTGAACCCTGTTTAATACAACTAGGTAAATACACACACACACACACACACATTTAGACCATTTACTACAAAATCATATCAACCTGTTATCTCACTTGCTTTGTTTAAATTTTGCTAGAATGAATGAAGTTATTCTTGGTTGTTTTTTTCCTTTCAGCGGAGCGACCAGGGTTAATAAAAATGCCCTGTGCCATTGACCGGTCAGTGGTGAGGCAAAACGTTCGCTTCATGCACTCCAGGTCCCAGTTTTCTCCTGAGTACTTCCAGTTTTTGAAAAAGCTCATCATGACCAACCACCCATTTGTCCTCCAACCCCCTCAGGACAGGGTAGGTGTCTTGTTTTACTAGTTCTCTTGGTGGTGGCCTTCTTTACCCGTATCTTAATGATATTTTTTGTCAGGTGAAAGGCTGAAGGGATGTTGTACTTTATTTATATGTGTGTGTTTGCAGTAAACCTCATCTAAGTCAGATCAGAATACTGCTAAGCCAGATATCAGATGTCAGACACTTTCCAGATTTCTTGATTTTTTATTTATTTACTTATTTTTATTCTTTTTTTATTTATTATTATTTTTATTTTCTGTTCTGAGTCTATCAAAAGTTATTTTTCAATTTTTTGATTGGGTAATATTAAGCCACCTGGCTTATATACTGGCTAAAGTTTCATTGATAGCTCTTTCATTGTCTGAGTCATATGAAGAGTTGTCCAATCCACTCAAAACACAAAACGGACATGTGTGCTGCAGTACTGCCGGCACCAAGATCAGTGTTAGCACAGCTGATTTGTCAAGTGTATGGCAGTGTCTCTCACAGCTTTCCTTTCCTCTGTAGCCTTTATCGTTGCCTTTGTAATCCACTTCAATTAGGATGCTAGATATATTGTCAGTGGCTGACAAAATGGCTGTTATACAGAACCATGGAAGACATGTGACCATTCTGTACTGTGTATGTGCATGTGTGTACGCCACATGACATCATTTTTTTCCTGTCTCCCTCCCACTGTCTTCCTACCACCACCACCACCACTACTGCATTCATCATCATCCCTCTCCCTACATACATGCACCAGTGTTATACACTAATATGTTTTGTCACTACCCTCACTACCACAACTATGTACAACATATTTATGCAGTCACATGAAATCTCACTACAGCTATTTGATAGAGGTGTGTAGCTAGAACCTGCTCGTGTGACACTATCTCAGCTGAAAATACTATTCACGGCTCAGGAATATACTGTACACTCCTACAAGAGCACATTGCCAGAACACCACCGATCGTGCCTTCTGACACCCTCACTTTGTGTGAATAATATTTTCAAAAAATAAAAATCTGATCTTTTATCATTCTATAATGCTCTAGGAAGTCACCAATGTGTCTACATGTTGTTTGGCTTTCCCATTCCATTCTCCCAATTTGATGAAATTTACAGAATAGCATATTTTTGTATGAACAAATAAGATATTCAAATTTTAAAGCAATTGGTTGCACCATAAGCAAAATATGTGCTCCAGCGTTTTCCAGCAATGGCCTGCAGGTGGTCCCCTTAAATAGATTTTTTTAAATCCAGAATTTTACCTGCTGAAATGGTGGTGTATCTTACATGATCATGCATCGTGTATGCCGTCAAATAAGGTACGTGGATTATAAATGAGTAGTTCTAATAGTTTTGTTGTGTACTTAATTGAACCATAATCTTTCAGGTTGCTGAGGCTGAAGAAATTGCCATGGTCAGTGGTCAGCTCTGCAGCAAGTTTCTTTTCTCAGTAGGTTTGCATACCAAGAAGACTTTACGAGGTCCAGCAAGTGAATGGTATGACGCTCTGCAGGTGAGGAACTGTGGCATTATGAAAGACTTTTGCAATGTAATTGAGACTGAAATTTGGGTTAAACTTTGTTAATCAAGAGTTTTTTTTTGTAGAATTCCTACTCCTATTTAGTTTATTTGTTTACATATTATTTTATCTTTTCCTTACTATTAAGAATGACATATAGCTCCAATAAGTGTACCATAAAGTATTCCTTTTTTATCTTCACAAGTTGATGCTATTATTACATAGAGATATTATTCTGTGGAGACAGAACGGTTTTCTATACATCCAAATAATTTTTTTACAACTTCTGAAGTTTGAATAACAAGTCACTTAACAAACATCAAACAAATTAAATAAGTTCATTATTGGAAGCCCACCATATTAGAATATATTTATTGGTAAGTTTATTTATATGGTAATTTGCAGGTTCACCTAAGAGCCTCAGTCCACACCCGTTCCTGGTTTGCCCAACATGTGTTGTTTGCTCAGCCACACCGCTTTGTCGAGTATCTCCTTGAGTGCCCTGCCCCTGAAGTAAGGATGGTGTTTGGCAAACTCATTGTACTGGTGGCGCACTGTGCCCGCAATGATCTTCCTCTACCCCTTGGCTGGGGTCCCCTCAAGCACCACCCAGGTACTGATTGATTAAAAACACTAATTATGTGCTGTGTTCTCAGTGTGTGAAGTATATTGAATTTCTTATTGGTAATGAAATTCATATGAAAGTAGCAGAACAAAGGTAAAGGCATCTTCATTATACTGAAGTTATTGTTAAGGGATAGTAAGAGCAATAAAAGAGTATATGAAGATATTACAATAATGCAACTAGTAATCATTTTTTTAATCACTCTACTGTTCCTGTCAATTGGAGTGTTGCTCCTGTGGTAACATGCATGAAAATAAGAATTGTGGAATCAAATACATTATACTCAACCTTGCTATTTTGAAAAATAAATTTTGTGTGTTTTTAAGGTAGAGATGGAGAGGGATTCCTTTGCTACCTCTAACTATTCATGTGTGTGTAACATGTACACTTTAGGTCTGGACATGAGTGGGGGCAACTGCACCCTGAGTGACCAGTTGCTGGTGGCAGTGCTGTTGCTGCTCAACAAAGAGGTGTCCGAGCATGGCCGCCACCTTGTCCAGTACTTCCATCTTTTCCACCTGTATGCTTCCCTAGGCCCTGCTGAGAAATTGCAACTCCTCAAGGTTTGTCCACCTCTTGTAATTTGATAATTCTTCTGAGTTTAACTGGTACTCGTCACCTTTGTTGTTTCTTGACTGTAATGTGTTTAATCTTCTCAAGACAATCACATACCTTATTTGTTGGTTTTGAATTATCTTTTCTGTTGTTTTCTTTCTTTCATCTTACGAAGTATTTTGTGATATCTGAATAAGCAATTTTTAGTAATATATTTGTCTTGGGATGGAGAGGAACAGAAAGAGACTGATCTCTATATTCTTAAACCAATTGTGGTATCCCAATGTCCCACACCACTGGTGTTACACCAGGTATGAAAGCTTCAGCTTGAGAAAAGAATGAAGAATGTATGTCCCCATGCCCAGACATTCACCTAACCTTACTTTATCTGAAAGGTGTTGTGTAGGATGTTGGGATCCCACAACTCATTTTAGAATACAGTGGTGTGACTGATACTAACCAGCACTCTTTTATATCTCAGTTGAATGTTGTGGAGATGTTCATGCTGGTAGCACTTGATGAGGGTCCTGGTCCAGCTATTAAGTACCAGTATGCTGAGCTGGGCCGCCTCTATCAGGTTGTATCCCAGCTCATCAGGTGTTGTGATGTATCTCAGAAACAGCAGTCATCCCAGCCTGTAAGTATCATGTATCAAAATACTTGTTGAGATATTAACATAGATCAGAATTTCATAGATCAATGATAAATAGTTATAAGAGAATGACACTAGATCGGGTTCCCACCCAGTGGATCATGACTCTCTGGGGAGCCTTAGGAAGGGGGTTGCAAACCATGCTAGAAGAAGCTTGGGATAATACTGATTTCAATGATTTTGATAATAATTATTCTCTTTTTGTGAATCAAGATTTGATCATTTCTGTGATTTATTTTGTCAATAAATAAACATTTTTAAAGATATGCCTTACAGAGGAAAAGTAAATAATTCATCTTTTTGAATATGAATATGACTGGTCAGGTTATGAATAATGATGTATTAGCTAATGAATCCACACTTATCTATCTCTTTACCTTACTCTTTAGAATACTGCACCAGTGCCCAACCCTCATGGTGATCCATCCTGCCCAGAGCCACTGATGACCATTGAACCCAAAGTGGCTGACATCCTTTATGGCCGACCAACGTAAGTCTCCATGAAAGAGAATTAGATTACAGTGTTGCAGTAATTGATTTAGGGATTATTGTTAATCACAATTTATATTTACTCTTTTTCTTTATGTGTAATAGGTATGTGAAGAAAATAATTGAAGATGCCAACACATCAGAAGATACAGTGAAGCTGCTGAAGTTCTGCTGCTGGGAAAACCCTCTCTTTTCTTCCGTTGTCCTCTCAGAACTTTTATGGCAGATAGCCTATTCATACACCTATGAGCTGCGACCATACCTGGACCTGCTTCTCCACATGCTGCTCTTGGAGGATTCATGGCAAAACCATAGAATTCATAATGCACTCAAAGGTAGGTATATCAGCTGGTGGTGGTGGTGGTGGTGTTTGGTAGGTCATTTGTTATTGTAGATGTATTTCAACTTCAATAATCCATCCTTCCCCATCTGTGTTTGTTATATGAAGTGTTTACTGTACTAAGTCATAGAATTTTATGGAATTTTTTTAAATATATTTGCATTAGAACAATTGGAAATATAGTTATGTATTATGTGTTTGCACATACCAAAACATTTTTTTCTCTCTTGATACTAGGAATTCCTGATGACAGAGAAGGTCTGTTTGACACCATACAAAGGAGTAAAAACCACTATCAGAAGAGAGCTTACCAGTGCATCAAGTGCATGGTGGCACTTTTCTCCTCATGCTTGGCAGCCCAGCAAATGTTGAACTCAAATGGTGACTTAAAGGTGAGACGGATAGACAGAGGCAAAATTGCAGTTTTTTGTGAAGTTTACTCATAATTTTTAATGCACCGTAATCTTGCATCAGTGATAATATTTTTATAGTTTTGTTTGTGTAATATTTTTTTGTACTTTCTCCCAAATCAAATGTGGAAGCTATGAGTGTTGTTATAAAACTTTCTTTTAAATTTTCAACATCAGAAATTAACTTTTGCCCTGAAGTTGGAACTACGGATGGTGATGGCAAAGTAAATACAAAAAAGAAAAGTTTAACTTCAGTTTTATTATTTTTTTCTGGGAATATGAAACCTCTTGAGACTACCTTATTTATTGCAAAATTCCTGCTTTGAGAGGTTAAAGTGATATTTTCATTATTATTATTTTGAAAATGTATGTTTTCAAAACAGGTTGCATTATATCATCATAGTAATTACTAAAGCATGGCAAATTTTACCAGAAATGTGCACCAAGAAAGGTGGAAGAGTAGTAATACTATACCATTGTAACCTCCTTTCAAAGCCTTTAAATATAAGAGCATCAGATGACATCAAGATGTTATGGGTAAGGATCATGGTAGTACCTCATCCACACAATTGTAACTCCATATGTGTGTGTGTGTGTGGTGTGCAACCTGGCTCAAGCACCATCTGACCATTCCCTTATTGAGTAACATATCTTCACCACAGATGAACTGCAGATAGAAATATATTTTTTCTAGTGAACTGTGCACTATTAGTGTAATAATTATACAGTATTTGTAACTTTTAATATTTATATTACTAAAAACTAATATTGTTTGATTTTAGCGCAAATGGACGTGGGCTGTGGATTGGCTAAATGACGAACTGGACCGACGGCCTTATGTAGCCAACCAGCAGTATGGCTTCAATAACTGGTCACCACCAGCCCAAAGCAATGAGACCAGCAATGGGTATTTTCTGGAGCGTTCACCTAGTGCCCGTTCCACCCTAGAGAAGGCATATGAGCTGTGTCCTGAAGACGTAAGTCTCTTTGTTATTACCTTACACTGATGAGTTTCTATTTTAGCTACAATTTGAGGAATCTTGAGAGTTAAAAAAAGAGAAATAGAAGAGAGTTTTTCAGTGGAGATATTAGATTCATAAAGTTTAGGTTTAGAGTAAAGCTTGTGAGCATAGAAGTATTTATGGCTTTGATTTAGCATATCAGTTTCATCATATATTCATACAAGTTGAAATGGTGATAAGAAATGAAGAAAGAAGCTTTGATCCTTGCAGTAGAAGTTAGTTACAGCAAGAATGTTTATGATGTGAATAAAGATGGGATAATGAGTTTATGGAAGATGTGGTGAAGCAGAAGGAAATATCTTTATTTTTTTCAATATTTCAGCATAGAGACCATGCCATTATCATGGATCTATGTCTAAGTTTGAGTGTCAAAAAGGTCAACTTCCAAGACATTTAAACATTGAGTCTTTACTGTAAACTCCAAATATCATTTTAAGTAGTATTCAAAATTTAAGGTTTGAAACAGCTAACATTTGGTATGAACATCAATGATTAACTTTACCATATTAATATACTGTTGTTTAAGCTAATCAGGTATATACTTGACCCTTGTATTACTGCCACACGAGGCTTTTCATTACCTTGAATTAAGTTGTCGTTGATTTAATTTGCTATTTTTCTTCTTGTCATCCCATTTATGGTGCTATTTTTCAGTTTTGTTATTTTAGCTTTGTCCGTCAATTTCTTTTCACAGGAACCAGAGCCAGAAGAATGTGAGGAGGCAGAGGTGGCCATACCTGAGGAAGTTGCCCCTCTCCCTCCAGTGTCTGAACAACAGCAACAACAGCAATCCCAACAACAACAGCAGCAGCAGCAGCAGCAACAGCAACCACAGCAGCAGCAGCAGCAACAGCAACCGCAGCAGCAGCAGCAGCAACAACAGCAACAACAACAGCAACAGCAACTTGGGGTAAACTACAGCACTGTGCATTGACTTTATGTTCTCTGGTTCACGATGATTTTCATGGCTCCATGTGTCTTGTAAACTACAGTAAATCCTGTTAAGTCAGACCCAAATGAGCTGGATATCGAGTAAATTGGACTCTTTCAGGAATTAATTTGTTTATTTTTGTTTTATTCTTTTATTAATTTATTTATTTATAGCTTTTTACCTTTTATCCCGAGTGTACCAATAGGCATATTTTGTCCTTTGATTAACTAGCTAACTGACAGTGTTGTATTCTAGGTTTTCACTGTTCAAGAAATTGGCCATTAATGGTGAATCTGATGTAAAAGAGATTGTTTTAATCTTTTAATTTTCTCCACAGCAGTTACAACAGCAGCAGTTGCAGCTACAGCAGCAGCAACAGCAACAGCAACAGCAGCAACAACAACAGCAGCAACAAAAGTCACCACCTACCTCAGGGTCTCAACCACAACCTTCTAGCTCACAGTTAAATTTTTCAAGTAAAGATTCTCCAGGAAATCCCCACAATCGAAGGCAAGTTATAAGTGTGATTTTTTTTCATTTTTATTTTTTTAGATCATTTCTGCATCTTTACATAGTGAACCATTTATTTTACTTGGCTATTGCTCAGATAGGATACCACTATATGTTCTTTGGCTGAATTAGAGAACACTGTCATCATATTCCCTGCATCTGTAAAAAGTTATTACCTATCATAAAAGGTAAATTCATTCACATTGTATATGGACATGCTTTTCTACAGAAGTAGTAGTCAGTGCCATCTAGAAGTGAATGTTTTATTTATTTATTTATATATTTACTCTTTTTTTTTTTTTTTTTCATGTAAGAGGTTTTCTGACCAATATTGATTGCAAATCTTTTTTGTTTCATTGTTGTAGAATATCATTTTTTGTTTATCATCCTCTAGTTGTAACTTTTCATATTTATATCTTATTTGAAACCCTTTTAATTTTTTTCTTGATCAGTCTTATTGCATGTTTTACTGTGTTTCTTGTTTTTTCAGTTAATTGTTAATTACATCATTTTCTATGCAGCAGTGGTGGTGGTTCATTGACAGTAACAGTCAGCATTGGTGGAAATGGAGAGACCAATTCTGCGAGCTCCACAGCAACTCTCACCACTGCAACCATCACCACCACCTCTTCTTCCAACATAGGTGGAGGGTCCTGTACACTTAAATCCACCGGCACTGCCTCAGCAATCACAACTTCCACCAATACCAACACATTAAGCAATCTTGGTGGAACCCAAACTTCACCAACCAGCAATGTGAGCACCACAAACCTAAGCAGTATCAGCAGTATCAGCAGTAACAGCAGCCTGCCCTCCACCACGAATAACGGCACCAGTAATGTGAGCGGTGGTGTGGCTAATGATAAATCACCTCCTTCCCCACAAGTGACTCAATACCCACCACCTCCTGTACCAGACATCACTCAGGAGAATCGAGAATGAGTCATGTTGGTTTATAGTGGAGCGTAGCAATTTTAACAAACGTGAGACAGCCTATCATATATCTATAGAGTGAAAATGTGACGAGGCATGTATTTTCCTTTTGAATTTTTATTTGCTTGTTTATTCATTTATTTGACTTATTGTCATTATTATTATTGTTTTAATTAATTAAATTTTTATTTATATATTGTTTTCCCAATTGGGTGACAGTACTATCATGAAGTGGAAGGTCACATTGTGAGGAGACAGGTTTGATTTGAGTTAGCAGATTCTCAACTCTTCCCATCTGGACCTCATGTGAAATATCACAAATTATTTATCTTTTTTTTTTTTCTGGAAAAGCCAATAGACAGATACATGACTTGTGACTGAAAAAAAATATATTGATTGTATATATATATAAGTGAGTGGCATTGAATTATATTGCTGTTAGAAGAGTGTTCCTTCTGCTCAAAGTGAACGCCTGGACCTTCTTTGTGTGACAGGGCTCTGGCGACCATAACTTCACAGTGACTGATAAATATTTGTGAATGTGTTGCCAGGGAATTATGTTGAAACTACAATGAAGAAGAGTATTTGTGTGTGAACATTTTGAGGTTGAAGGACAAAGGAAGTGAAAGGAATACATGTATTTTTGCATCCTGATAGACAGCAAGTGGCTTTTGAAATTAAAATTTTGAAATTCTTTTTCTGACAAAATTTCTTGTATGTATGGTAGTCTTTGAAATTGTCCTTGATATCTTATATTTTTTTTTACTTTGAGATGTAATTTTCATAAATACACTTCCAAGGATGTCCTGAATTCAGTATTTACATGTTAAATTGTACTTTGTATGTACTGAAGTCTTTCCACTTGTAACTAGTCAAGCAGTGAGCAGCAGAAGCTCCTTAGTTATTCTGCAATTTTTCACAGCCTTACAAGGCACCACCTGCCTATTGACAAGTAAAAATTTTGACAGATGGTATTGCATGAAGTATCATTGTGAACTGTACAGGTGTTGCTGAAGAATACATTGCCTATTAATAGAGCAAAGCACCATGGCCCTCACTAGCCAAGTGCTATCTCCATGTTAACCTCACTGGAAGAGGAAGCAATCTTGAGAGCCTCCCTGCACATTGTCTGCTCTTGCAAAGTGCAGTGTGTTTTGAAGCAGACTTGTTAATTATTCAATGGGTTTTTTGTAGTGGGATTTAGGCTGTGCCTATAAATATATGACACCTTTTTCCATTGAAGTGATACTTCACCAGACATGAGGCTCTGTTTGAATTCTTTATTTGGATTCCATGTTTATATTTTGTGATACAATTGGATTGTGGTAAAAAATTAAATGGATTTTTCAATGCCATGATGTGAAAGAATGACTTTAACTTTATAAGAACCCAATTCCTAAAGAGATTTGATAGTCCACACCAATATCTTGATTGAATATTACTCTTGCTGACCACCATTTCAAGTCACACCCCTGCACCAATTACCCGAGCACAACCTTCAGCCCGGGACTAAAGAGACATATATCATTGTGAGCTCACTGCCGACCAGGGCACTTGGTTGGAGCTCCTTAGAGTGTACCCTAACAAGAATGCACAGGAGGGGACCTGCTGAAGTCTATGGCAGCAGGGAGCTCACAAATCCTGCTTATTGTCTGTGAGCCACTTATTGCTGCAAAGGTGTAACCAACCACCTGTTATTGTGACTTAGTAAGTTTTGTATGAAAACTTTTGTTAGTTCCCTATTTCTGATAAATGATGAAACAGTTTGGAGTGGAACTAGTGGTAGCAATGAGACACCATCTGTAGGAGCTGATCCAGCCTCATGCATCTGCTTGTTACTGTCTTGTTTGCCTACTAATGTATTATAGGTTTCCCACACAGATGCCTTTTTTGTTTTAAGGACTTCATTTTTTGAATGCTAAAAACTTAGCTATTGGAGAGTAAGAAACTTAGCTATTGGAGAGTAAGTGGCTGGCTGTACTGTAAATTTTAAATGATATATGCATATTAGGTATTTGCAGAAGGAGGTTTGGAAATATTGGTAATTTTTTTCATTGTATTTGTTGCCACAAACTGTGATTATAAAAAATGTGAAGACATGTAAACAATGTATGATGTAGTATTTTCATGTTACTACCTTGTCAATAATTGTAAAGCACCAGAGAATACTTGTATATCACTGTATAAGATATAATTTAATGGAAACGGAGCAATTTTTTATTGAAATCATTTAACAGATTTATTTTTATGCTGATCCCCTCTTCCTTCAACATCATGCTTTTGTGTCTAAAATAAAACCATTGCTTATTTTTTCTTTTATTTGTGTTTAGGATTCACATTAATTTATTCCTGTATGGCTCAATATGCTAAAATATAACTAAAAAGAATCTCAAGTTTTTCCAAACTACCAAGCACTGATTGACTGCCTGTCACATTACACCTTGTTACTGTTTCATCTAAGGGTCAAATAATGAGAAGACGACAGTTCTGTTAGAAGTATGACTGTACCTCATGTTGTTCCCCAAATTATTTTGTATGTATTTTTGATATATCTACAATTCTCTCTCTCTCTCTCTCTCTCTCTCTATCTCTCTCTCTCTCTCTCTCTCTCTCTCTCTCTCTCTCTCTCTCTCTCTCTCTCTCTCTCTCTCTCTCTCTCTCTCTCTCTCTCATGCTGGTTGCACATAACCATGGCAGAAGAGTCCATTAATTTATTGCCACATTTATACTTGTTGCATTTTTAATTCATGCTTCTTTCTTCTCAACACCTCCATGTCTTACCACTTCACTGGACATCATTCTCTTGTATACACTGAATTTATTATATTTGTATACACTGTCATTTCACTTCAGAAAATAATTGGTCAAATGCAATAACACTTTCATCTTCCTCATCCTAAAGTGCCCTCTTCTTGCTTGAGAACAAATCAGATCTGATTGACTTCTTAAACAAAGAGAGGACATGTAGCATTGTCCATGCTAAGTGCAGCACATATTTGTCTTTGGGTAGATGGCATGTTCCTCAACAACACAACAGCAGGATAGCAGGTTGTCTTCTTTCCTCAGGAAAGTAATAATATGATATTTTCTTTAAAAAGACAGCAAGGTTGTAGCATGTCTTTCTTCCTGGGGAAGAAAGAAATCTTGAGCCTCAGGGCAGATGTTGGCAATAGCTTATAAGACGTGAGTCCAAGGAAACACCAGATAGGCAGTGGTAATTAATCACTCAAGTTTTTAAATGTGTATGTCAACAAATCTCCTTTGTCATTGCTTTAGTCTGTCCTCCCTATCCTCAAATGTCTACACTTTTGAAAAGTAATCAGAGCTGATATAGTATGTAAACTAAGGTAAGAAATTAACTTTTTAATAACTTTGTTTGCAAATAAAGAGAGTTCTTATATTTTTAAGCAAGGGGGGACAATATTTAGCATGGATTCATGTTATGGTAGATGTTATATTCCTCAGATGATAAAAGAACACTTTTTTTTTCTTACTCTGGAATAGGATGGTAAATCAAATCTACACCCCACTTACATATGGTTATTCGCTTTCCTTTCGTTTTACAGTAAAGATAACTCAATTTAAGTGAATACTGCATTCTTGAAGAGGTTGGATTATATAATTGTATGTGTGTTTACCAACATGTAACACAGGAAAGGACTATGCTCATGGCTGTCTTGTCTCCATATCAATGAAAATTCATCATTTCTTTGAACTCATGAGTTGTTCTTGCTTCAACAACTCTTATCTAGACAATGCTACACCTCTACACATCTTTGTGGAAAGCTGAGAACTTCTTGATATCTCTCCTGCAGTTATGTTTTCTTAATTTTTTCCATATCCTCTTGTGCCACTGGTGTCTCTGATCAGTAAGTTTTCTCTGTCTAATTGTTCCAATCCTTACATTACTCTTTACACTGCTATTAAATCTCCTCTTTCCATAATGTGTTCTGAAGTTGTAAGATCTTATATTTGTAGCCTTTTTTCATATGACACTTCACTTGGGAGAAAATTTGTTGCTGGCCTCTGTATTCTTTATAGTTTCCTATGCATTTCTTTTTGTTCAGTGACCACACCGAAGCTGCATATTCTAATTTGGGCATATTACAGTCATTATTATCTTTAATCATATCTCTGGTGATAAGTTATCCACAATGGTTATTCTTAGGTGTTTTCTTCAGTCTTTTCATTTCTTCATTCTCCATTGAGTAAACTCCCTTCAGCCTTCTTTTGCTCATTCCAAATTCTAACACTGCATTTTTTTTATTAAATTTAATTTCCCATATGTGTGACTATTTCACTATTTTATCTAACTCTTGTTGTAGGGGCTCATAATCTTTTCTATTCACCCTTCTCATTGATTTAGCGTCAACTGCCAAACAAACCTGGTGGCAACTCAATGAAATATCACGTAAAGTGAAAAAAGCGTAAATTGAACGTTTGGTCTTTGAACCCTGCATAAATTTAAAATTTATCTGTGTAGTTTATCTTTCCCCTAACTCCTCCGACAACGAGAAATTCTTTGACTATCTAACAAACTGGAGCACATTCTGTCTCTCTTCCCTCTTGTAGATCTCCATCCTTGGAGATTTCAATGCTCACCACCAGCTTTGGCTTTCCTCTCCCTTCATTGATCAACCTGGTGAACTAGGGTTCAGTCTATCACCCACTTTCTTTCTATTATTCATTAAAGATCTTTTTAAACCAAACTCCTTGCCCTATCCACTCTTACGCCGATGATACCAAAAACCACCGTACACTTTTCCACGTCTTTCCAATCCTTCAGGAAGTTAACAGATCACTCAGGGACGCCACAGAACGCCTGCCTTTTGAACTACCTAAGATCGAGAAAATTTGGTGGCGTTCAATATCTCAAAACTCAATTTCTCCATCTATCAACTTGACACAACCTTTCAAACAATTTTACCCTCTTCTTCAATGACACCCAACATCCTGCTCTTTTACAATGAATATCTTCGGTCTCTCCTGTACTCATAATCTAAACTGGGAACTTCACATCCCATCTCTCTGGCTAAAACAACTTTTATAAAATTAGACGTTCTGAGGTGTCTCCGCCAGCTCTTCCCAACTCCCCGACTGCTTACTCTGGACAAGGGCCTTGTCCGCCCATGTATGGAGTACTTTTCTCAAGGGAAAGGGATTGGGGGGTGGGAGAGGATTCCCATCTTGTCAACTCCTTTCCTCTGACCGACTATCTTCAGCCTCTCCCCACTGGAATATTGCATCTCTTGATAGCTTATATCGCGATTTTTCATGATAACTGCTCTATTGATTTCGCTAACTGTATGCCTCCTCTCCTCCTGCGGACTCACCGCAGAAGACTTTCTTCTTCCCCTCACCTCTATTCTGTCCAACTTTCTAATGCAAGAGTTAACCAGTACTCCCAGTCATTCATACCTTTCTCTCGGAAACTCTGGAAATTCCCACTTGCTTCTTATTTTCAACTTCTTTTGACCTGACTTTATATAAGAGGGAGGTTTCAATACATTTAAGAGAACTGGCAAATTAGTGGGCTTTGTATTTATTTATTTATTTATTTTTTGTTGCTCTTGGCCAGCTCTCCCCTGTTATATAAAAATAACTGTTTCAAATGGAGAAAATAAATCATTAGGTGGAAGAAAAAGGAAAACCTAAAGGAAGATTGGAGCAAAGGTACGGTTAAGGATATAAATAGAAAAATAGAAGAGCATGGATTGAGGAAGTGGAGGACAGGTATGACGAGAATATCCACCCTCCGTACAAGAGAGAGAGAGAGAGATTATCCTACGTTAAGACTACAAATATATATATTTTTTGTTACTGCAGGTGCTTTGCAACTGTATCTTCAGTATTTATGGTCACATTATCACGATACAATGATTACTGTGTCAACGACATGAACAAATACTTTATGAAATATTTATATTTTGTCTACCTTGGTGATATAGAAAGTGAAGCAGATGCTTATACAATAATATGAATAACTGAAACAAAGAAAAGGTCTGTGAAATTCAACGAAAGGGCATAATGTAATGATAGTGTATCTTTTATATTTTATAACTCAGTTTCCCTCTGACATTAATTTTCGCGGGAGTCATTGAAAACGTGTGACGTCATAGAATTTCTGCGCCTGCGCGCCGCCATTGACGGTCACGTGACCCTAGAGCTTGTGTGAGCGCATTTTCTTAGGTAAATATGAAGAGCTGAAGGTTGACGAGGGATTTCTCATGCCTCAGTCAGTACTTAGGATCCCTTTTGTGGTGACTGGCTACAGAAAGGCCTAGGGATGAGCGTTCACCAGGAAATAATGGGCTAGGTGGTGTACGTGGGTGAAAAAGAAGACCTGAAGCCGGTGTTGTGGAGTCTGACCCGCCTTGGTGGAAATGGCGTCCGCCTAGCATGTGTTGTGTACTATTGGTACGGTAAGGTGGACACCTGTCGGTACATTATTCCATGCTTTGCGCCGTGTGCCTCAGTTTTCCAGTGAAAAAGTGTGTCGTGGGCCGCAATACCGAGTTTGTAGGAAATAATGTGTTGATGGGCCGGGCGGCTCAGGCCATTGTTTACACCCATCTTTCTCCCCGCCTGCTGGGCCTCTGGCCTGTGGATGCTGCTCCACTGCCAATACCTCACCTTGGCTCCCACTAATTTTTCTCTCTTGAGCAGCAGTTATGATGATTTACGGGGGAAACCCTTGTCACGGGACACATCTTCACGTGCGTATCACTCACTCAATCTGTGGGCGTGCGGTGGGCTGGTGTTTGTTGGTGGGGAGAGTGCCAATGAACTCTGAAAAAGGTTAGGTTTGATATGATATATGAAGCCCCTGACGGCTTTGGAAACGTAATTGGCAAGGAAAAGTACTTTTGAAGCTCATTCTATTGTGTAGCGCCTGATATCCTGATGATTGAAGTGATCTCCCGATTTCATAGAAAACCTTTTCTTTAGTTTGCATTGAACTTACGGAGTTGACGGGGAAAGTTGTGGTAAATCTTTGCAATACGCCCCCCCTCCCCCCATACTTTCCAAACAAGCTTAGGGGCAAGTAGGGAATGTGGGGTTTGGGTGGGAACTCAAAATGAACAAAATATTGGACAATTTCACACAACATTTCACTATTTTCTAGTCTAACCTAACCCCACGGACACGCCCCCCCCCCCCTCCTCCGCTAAGACACCAACTTAACCTAAGGAAACCCCTAAAGATTGCACCATTATTTCTTATTGGTGAGGTGAAGAACATCAGGGTGATGGAGGCAGGCAAAGTTTTGTGGCTTTGGTAATGAAAACATGGAGCCTTTACTTATGACATAGATCCAATCGGCATTTCCTTCCTGCACTTGACACAGTTTTTTCTCAGGAAGTGTTTCATCCAAAGCTTCACAGTCCTTGTAATAAGCTGCCACAAAATCCCCATGGGGCATATAGCAGCCTTCATAGACTCTTGTAGATCTATATGTCCTTCTTCTATGCCTGCCATGCTAATAAGTGACAGTAAACCTCCTCAAAAAGACTGATGTGCCCTGAGATAACAAAAGAAAACAGTGACTGAAATACTGTGGAAAGCAGACATTGGTTGCTCTGTGGCTGGTGTCAGGAGTGTAGTCTCTTGACTGGTGGAGCAGTTCTATAGATGCCATGACATTCTGATATCCTGCTGTCCACATATGCCAAGGTCACTGACCCTAATACATGATACCTGAGTAGTGGGCTTGTATCTGTTGTGGACGTATTGCATCTGTCTGCCCAGCTGTGCTTCACCTATGAATACATATAACAAGTTCCCATTGGTGCAACTTGTGGAGTTGAGAAGTGGTGGCACATCTTTGGACAGGAAATAGACACAAGGAAAACTTTATTCAGCAGTTACCCTCAAATCCCAGCTATAAACACCTGCAAGTAACTGTATTGCTTATTTCCAAGTGTGATGTAGCTTCCTGGACAGACAGAGCACATTCCTATATGTCATACAGCATTATTATTAATTTCCAATAAGTAGTGCCATCATTAGAAATGTATTGTAAATAGTAAGAACAACATCTTGACTGTGGTCGTAACCAAGTGGTGTTTATTGGCTTAAACTATAGCACAACCAGAGTAATGTGGATGCAAAAGAGGTCTGAAATCAACAAAATCACTTAAAAAACCTCTGGAAATATTTCAATGGTGGTGACGATAGCCGTAGCGCGAATTACTTTGTTATTGTTGAGCAGCATTGCCAGTGATTTGCTACATTTTTGGCTGTATGCACCACATTTAATGAAAACCCCAAAGGATTACTAACCAAACCCAACATTATAACCTAGCACTGTGCATCCTTGGATATCCTCCATGGATTACTAACCTAACCTGAACATTATAACTTTCTAGCTGTGGACTCCACCCCCTTCCCTAAGGGTTACTAACCAAACTTAAGAAAAGGCCTTGTAAAGCTCCATTGGACAATTTATAGTTTCACCCAACCAACAATTTTCTTATAAGGCTATAAAGTTGTTTCATTAGTAACTCTTGGGGGATTTGGCAGGTACAGCCTAAGCTAACATCATAGATTCATTGGTTGGGTGAAAGTCCAAGTTGATCAGATAGTTGAAAGTAAAGATAAGGAAAGTAGATAACATGTTACTGGTACCTGATATTCACTATTTAGACTTCACTGTCTCTTGAAACTACATTCAAATAACTGTCTTGATTTACTTGTTGGCAACATAGCAGAAGAATACATGTTTAACACAAAGTGCAGCTTTGATAAATCTTTATGATATAGCCACATCAGTTAAAAGCATAGAACTCACTTGTCATGTAGAAGGGTTGACTTTGCTGAAGTGCATGTAAAATATTTAATACCACTTGAGAGTCTGGCAGAAATTTGAGGTTTTCTAACTCCTGTGGTGTAATTTTTTTGTTTGAGTAGCGATACCGATACTGCAGTGCTGTGTCAGATGACGTTGGTGACGATGGAGAGTTTGTTTGAGTAGGTGAGGTTAATGTGTAAGCAATGGGGTCTGGGGGTTGCAGGACCCCTGGTTAGGATAGGTTTCTTTAGAATGATGTCAAATGTAGTACATTGTGTGTGGCTCTTCCCAAGTTTTGTGGTCTTTAGTTGTGATTTTCAATGCTTATGTATTTCAAAATAATGAAACACTGCAAAATAGTTTAAGTAAGGTGAGGAGATTTCAAGCTTGCTGTTGAATTTCCAACCTTGCTGGGTTCATTGTTGATGATCTCCTGAACTTCAGTAATGAAGTCCGGCGTTCTGACAGCATCAGATCATTGATCTTGTGTTTCCCTCTGGTTTTGTCTCATAGTCAAATCCTGAACCTTTCTGCTCCAATCTGAGCTTTCCCACCATCCTCCTGCTGACACTGAGGAAGTCTGAAATTCTTTATTTGTCCTGGCACGGATTTCAAGGAGAACTTTGTGTCTCATTTACAAATTTGGAGGTTCATGATTGTCCATAGTCAACTATTCTGCAAAAAAGGAAATACAGTCACTGTTTTCATTTGCTGTTGAAAATTGTGAACAAATATCATCTGTACCGTGTGTGTAGCTGTGGTACATAATGATGTGTGCTGAAAGGATTGTAAGAATATGATTTTAACACCCTTTATGTATTGATTTTTACTTCTAATTTTAATATCAACAGCAATAGATTCAATAACTGCTATAATTTTTGAGTATCGAACTTATGTGATTGAGGAAGGAATAGTATTTAGCTAATAGTATTGAACTTCTCTTAGGTTTTATGTCTGGAACAGTACAAAATTGGAATGAGGAAACTTGGGCATTAACCAAATTCTTGTACTAATCTGGAATTTATTGTAAGTTGCAGGCACTTAGGGATGTTTTATATGATAGGTATGCTAAGTATGGTTGTGAAGGATTATTTGTATTAAGGCATCTTCATTCCCTTTACAGCACTTGTATATACAAAGTGTACATAAATTAGCTTGTTAAGATGAGCTCCGGAGGCAGAGGCAGCCGGGGCAACAAAGGTTCACGGATAAGTGGCGGTGAGCGCAGCAGTGACAGCAACACCGCCACACAGAAGCAACAACAGCAGATGACACCACCCTTGCAGCCACAGAAAATGGATAGCCAGACATCAGACAAATGCAAGGGAGGGGATGCAGTACCACACAAGATTGCTCCCACTGCTGAGCAGCTTCGCATTGCCCAGATGATTGACAATTCACGCACTGAGCCAGAGAAACTGCTCCAGGAGAAGATCAATCAGGTGGGCAACCCTGCTACTGTCACCTGTCATACTATTTCTTTGTAGTGGTGACGGCAACTTCCTTGCTAGTCACCTCTTATACTATTGCTGTAGTGGCTGTGTAGTGCTGTAGTGGTTACAGGTAACTCGATGTACGCAATTGTTGTGTTCTTGAAGAGATTGCGTAAAACAAAAGAACAACATAAACAATATATATGTATGTATATATGTATGTATATATGTATGTATATATATATATATGTATATATATATATATATATATATATATATATATATATATATATATATATATATATATATATATATATATATATACACACACACACACACACACACACACACACACACACACACACACACACACACAGTGGAGACTCAATACTCAAAATTAATCCAAATGGCTGTTCGTTGTAAAAAGTTTGACTATTGATACCTATAAATTGGGTAATTCATTCTAACATTTACAAAACCTGAAGTTTACAAAAATTTCAAAGTATTTTTATAGTAACTATTTTTTTCATTTCTTCCACTGTAGCAGATTGCTTAAGTTGTTTTTTCTCACATATTGTCACATCAGTTACTTTTATGGGCTCCTAGTGCCTCAGCCAGTCAGGAAGCTTAAGGATACCTATGTGGGTATGATGTCATGGCATTATACATAGCACAGGGATTGGCTTAGAGCTCCTCGAAGATCATTTGCTTTCCAGATGATAGAAAGTGAAGAAAGAGTTTAGTTACCCTTACTGGACAAGTTATCATTTGTGATCACTCCATTAACGCTCATTTTCAACATAAGTATGGAATGAAAAAAAAACATTTCAGTAAAAATATCTTAGAATTGAGATTACCAAAGTATTTCTGGTAGTACCCAGTGAAGGGTTAAGAATTTTGTCTTTTATCTAGAATTTTCATTTACTTCCATTTCACCTTTTTATCAGGAATTTAGTTTAATTGTGAAATAGGTTTATTTACTTATAATGATTCTTTGTTTCATAGGTGATGCAGTTTACCAGTGTGACTTCTGATGATGCAATGGTTGCTCTACATGACTGTGATAATGATGTGAATGCTGCTATTGACCTACTGCTGGAGGGAGATGATCAGGGCAAGTGGCAAGAGTCTACGAAGAAGAAAAAGAAACCGGTGACTGGCAAGGTAACTCATGATTAGGATGCTTAAGATTATTCTTTTTTAGCATTCTATTGAATATTTATACATGTTAGTCCATTTTTCAGTACATTATAGAAAGCTAAAACTATTGTACTGACCAGCAGTACACAGGAACAAGTGAGCATTGTTACAGTATACACTGGAAACTCAGTACTCAAATGTCTCAATAGTTGAACTTTTCATCACTTAAATACAAAAGTCTGACTTGATGCTAAAAAAAACTAGTACTTGAATGTCTGCACACATGGTTGTAAAGAAAGGCTTCCTCTCTGGTGCCGTCGCCCGCCCCTGGCATCCACAAAGGTTTGTGGCAGTTAGCGAGTGAAGGATGCTAGCTTGCCTAAGAGTGTTCGTTGGTGTCTCTACTGTGATGTTGTGAAGAAAGGCAGGCAATCACAAGATGCCATTATTCCAGGGCCAAGAAAATCATATGAAATTGTTCACAAACTTTGATACAGCATCACATGCCTATAGTCAGCCCTCCTCACAATACTTTCATCATGGCTAGTGGACCCCATGATATAACAAGGAGACAATGATTACCTTATACCAAGACAACCCCGGTGGAGGTGATGTAGTGTCGGGGTGATTATTTCAGGTAGAGAGTATCACTATCACTTTGTGTCATGGAGTGAAGGTATAGAGTCAGTGAATTGATTTGTGGTGAAGGAATGGGGATGACAGAAAGAACACTGCAGGAAAACATAGGAAACCCAAGCAATAATAAGCTAAAAAAGCTTGACTTTTTAATACAAAAAGTGGAGTTTTGCTTGGAATACCAAAAAATACAGATGAGAGAAATTTGTCTGCTACGACTGCCGAGAGTAACGGTCACTTCTTTTGTTCTTATGTCCTTTACTCTCGGTGATTGGCACATACTGATTATTCCATGCAAAACTTTTCTTATTTTGCATTACAAAACTATACTGTCTTGGAGGTAAAGCTTGTAAACAGTTGATGGCTACCAATCGCCTAGAGTAATGGCCGCTTCTTCTTGGACCGTTACTCTTGGCAATCGGTGCAGACGAATTGCCTCCTCATCTTCTGCTGTATTCCATGCAAAACTTTACTTTAAACGTATATCTAAGACAGTTTTGTATGAAAAAATCTACAGTAGCCACAATGCTGAAAAACAAACAGGCCATTAATGTAGCTGATGTGGCAATGTGTGTAAGAAAAGGAACTAAAGTGATCTGCAGCTGTGGAAGAATTGGAAAAATTGTTATAATGAAGAAGTACATTGAAATTTTAGTAAAGTTAAGGTTTTGCTAAGGTTAGAATGAATTACTTGATTTATAAGTATCAATAGTTGAATTTGTTGATATTTGAACAGCCATTTGAAATTGATAAGTTTAAGTATAGTTCCACTGTGTTTGTTGCTGATGTGGTTTGTTGCCCCCTCTCTTTGCCATCCACCCGCCACCTCCCCTCTCTGTAACTTCACTTTATCTAGACGGGATCTGCTATAAACATGAATAAGGAAGAGCTGCATTGCTCTGCTCCTTACCTCTAAGGTTGGTAAGCCAGTCAATGATAACTTGCTTTTCTGGCTGGTTGGGGAAGGGAGGCCGAGTACCAAGGGGTGGCTGGTGGCAGCCTAGCCTTGGACAAGTAGAGTTGTTGATGCTTCTTTTACACATTGAAAAATATTTCCTGCAAGGTACAATTTTTCATGTGATGCCTAGCTCTTATTAGATTCTATAACCAGTTATTAATACATTAACAAGAAAACTAATTAAGTGTGGAGTAAGCAAAGAGGTTGACAAAGAGGGTTTGGAGACCCACCCTTCATGAAAAACGAGTTAGTTTTTCTGGCGCTTGAACTCTTTGAAGCACTGTTTGAGTAACCTTGTGTCTGATCATACAAGAAGAGCAGTTTCCAGGCAGGAAGAGGAAGAGACTAGACTTGTGTGATGCTGAACCCAAACCACATTAGGTGCTGATCTGTTGCATTTGGGGTACTTTCATTAGAGCAGAAGCATGTTACGCAAACCCCATATTACTTGAGTCCAAACTGTGTTGCATGCTGATCTGTCGCATTTGGGGTACCTGTGTTATAGCAAAAGTGCGTCTTGTAAACCCACGTTACCCGAGGTATGACTAAATGCACTTCATTGTCAGCAATATTCATATCACCTTCACTTCCAAAGAGCTTTTTCCTCTTCTTTACACTTGTTTCTTAGCTGAAGGAGGCATATTATATGGTGTTTGATCTGCCTGCATAGATTAACTAGGCTCATTTTCTTCCTCTATTGTTGTAGTAGTGTTTCCATGTACATGCTTCATCCAGAGGATGTGACATCTTTACACTACCCAGCAAAACAAGTATAAAGACAATGAACTGATATCATGTTGGAGTATTATGGCTATGGTGGTGTGTTTCTATAGTCACTGCACTCATGTGGGTGGAAGGTGCAGGGAGGAAGAAGAATAAAGCCATGTAGCCCATAGACATAAGAGAAAATGAGATTAAAGAAGAATATTTCCTACCTAGTTTCATAGTTGATTTACATCCCAGATTTAAATCTCGACTTGTTAGAGCTTTTAAATGCCGTTACATCAATGCCTACTTGTATAAAAATTACCAAAAATAGATTTTTTGCTTTATGAAAATTAGATTCTGCAGACATGTGGAGAGGATATTAGCCTACAAATGTCCATGGGGAGGGAGGGGAATTTCAATGGGTTCAGCTAAGTGCCTCCTTAAGGCCAAAGTAGAAACTCATTGCTGCAAGTAAACTGGTTTTCAGTTCTTTCCAGAGTTACTGGTATAATGTGGGTGGAAGCTATACTAATACTATAATCCATAACCCATGCAGACTACTGAAACTGAGAGCAACAAGGAGAACCGACGAGTCAATTCTCGGGAACGCAGTGGGTCACGACCCAGGGGTGGTGGCCCACCCAGGTTCAGAGGACGAGGTGGTGGTAGTGGTCGAGGTGGTCGAGAAAGGTGAGTGTCCGTCACTTGTGTTTTTCTTATTTTTAAAAGAGAAAAGTATTATCTTCAGAAATCTGATACAGAGCTCCATATCTTCACAAAACACATTCACAAGACAAAGCAGCAGTAGTTGGTTGCCTGTTATGACACAACACAGTACCACAAGACAAGAAGTTCAGTGGGAGAGGATGTGTAGGGAATCCTGTCTTGCCACATATCCCCATAAGGTAAAACAACAGTGGTTGGGGATTTGTAGGAGACTGAGAAACTTGTCACATCACACCTCATCACAAGATATGGTGGAGGCAGTCCATCACTGCAGATCTGCAATATGAGGGGCTTGCAAGGCGATTGGTTCCCTCACTTGAGTACATTGTTACCATGGCAAAATTTACTGTCTTTGTTCTACACAACTCCAGGTGTTTCTGAACTTCAAAATAACAGGAATATGGCCATAGTTTTTGTTAGTCTAATTGGCAACTGGTTATTATCATGGTGTGGTTGAAATTAGTAGTTTCAGGTGGGGTGAGGATGTTTTGAGCCAGCACTAAGTATGGTCTTCCCTGGCAACTCCTGCCACCAATAGTGGTAGCCTGGTGGGATATATTGAAAAACAGTTGTTAATTCAGCGTATATGCAACAAAAAATAAACGTTTCACTTTTTTTGTTAAGGAATGTAAATGAATAGCAAAAGAAAATAAATGATAAAACATAATAATTATCAAATATAAGTTTCAATTTGATAGGAAATGTAGCATTCAGGTCTCGTATGGTTGTGATCAACTGGTTCCTTACGCTACTAGTGGACTCGGTGACTCTGGTGTGACCAGATGACTGCATGTATTATGCATGTATAGTGTTAGTTAGCAATTACCAGTGTGATCGCTGCTTTAACAATGACGCCAACAGTAAACATTAGACATCGCTAGAGAGGAGCTACCTAAACATGCCAACCCATGCGCCACTCTAGCTATCCCACTACCATAGATCCATCCCCTGCCGCATTCTCCATGTCATTACCCTTCCCTTGCATTTTTTTCTGCGGATACCCATGCAAGGAATGGTTTAACAAAAGGTGTGAATGAGCAGGAATGGAAAGAGAAAAGCCTAGAACAGATGGAGAAAAAATGGATGACAATCTTTGGTTGAACTATATGTAGAAAAGAAACAAGTATGTTATGATTCTGAGAGTGGAACAGAAAAACTATTAGAAGGATATAGTAGACAAATGTAAGGACCAGCCTAAATTGTTTTATAGATATACAAATGGCAAGCTGGAAAAACAAAAAGAAATAGATAAACAAATTCAACAGTGAAACATAAAAAGACCCTGTGGAAATAATTGATGGTATTCGATGAATTCAAGTGGAAGCTATGTTGACAGATTGAATAGGATGGTATCGTGTTACCAATTTAGTATGCTTGTACCGAAAAGTAGTAGATGTAGTGCAAGAAAGAGATTCTTGGATTTCATTTAATTTTTATACAACACTCTCTCTGGACCACTTCAGGCCAGATTAGAACTGGTGCTGTTAGATCTTGTTGGCGGTAAATAAATTTTGTGGTAGGTGTCTGCTACCTCCTCATCCTATCTGGCTGATGATATTCATATAGTTTTATTACCAGGTTGGATGTGTTTTTTTTATGAACTATGGTTATGACACTTGCAGTGAAAACTTTGAAGGTCCTGGCCGTGGCGACAGTACACGGCGCGGCAGGCTGACCAATGGGACAGCAGCAACTAGGGGTAGAGGAGGACGGGGCCGGGGCTCATCCATGGGTCCACGAACATTCCAGAACAGGCAGGCTGCCAGCTTCCCTGACTCCATTGACACCTGGGGTCCGCCCAGTGATGATAAGACCACTCAAAACAGTCTCAAGATAGGTAAGTACTATTGTTTGCACCTCCTTAACCTCCTTCATTACTGAATGTATGATGCCCCTCTAATTCCATTGTTTCTCTTGATTTCATGTCTCAAGGTACTAATTATGATATGGAGTAAAGCCATGAATGTAAAGTAGTGGGATATGTAGGGTGATGATGGTGTTGTTTTGGTATCACTACTTATTTTCCTTATCACTGCTCACCATGCTTGAGAAAGGAAGTTCTAGCCCTCTTAACAGTATTTTTAATAAGAGGTTATTTAGGGGCAAATTTGACTGAATGTGGAGTGGAAGTCATTAGCTGCTTATCCCTCTCTGTGGAATGAGAGGAGGAATGGAAAAATATTCATTGAGAATGGTATTGTACTAGAGGGTGAAAGTTAGGTAGGATTTGGAATATATATATATATATATATATATATATATATATATATATATATATATATATATATTGACAGAATAGGGGTAGATGAGAAATAGGGATGAAAAAACTGGCAGAGACAGCTCAATTAGAAATCTTAGAGAGATCAGAAGTCAGGTGTTTTATGGCATCGTTATGTCAAGGAACTGGTGTGTGCCTAAACTATCGTGTTCTATGTTATATTTCTTTCCTTTTTTTGTTTTTTTGTTTTCGTTTTGTTATTTGTATGAGCATCATCTGTTTTTTGTTTCTATCCAGAATCTCTGAATTATTACTCTACCACTTCAGCATGATTAGTGTTCAGCTTCCCTCTGATCTTAATGATTATCCCACCACTTTGGTTCGATTGGTGTTCAGCTTTCCTCTTTATATTTCTGCATGTCATGAACCTTCTGTAATTAGATACTATTTCTTATACTATGTTTGTCTCAATGATAATAGTAAATTCATAAAAACACTATCTCACTTTAGCAACCATTGATTATTTCCATTGTGTTTAACTAAATGCTTTATTTTTTCTTTCATAGACAACTGGGACGATGAACCCACAGCAGCCTCAGATGACTGGGATGGTGAGTGGACTGGCTCACTTGAGCAGACAACTGTGTTTGGCCCATCAAGCAGTGCAAGTGCTGCTGTTCTGTCTCCATCTCTGTCTGAGACTCTGGTGGAGACCATCTCTGTGGGGGCTACCTCAGTCAGCTCCTCAGCGACTTTGGCTCCAACACAGGCCTTTGTCTCCTCACCACCGCAGGCCTTTGCTCCGGCGACAGCACCGACCTTTTCTTCGCCACCTTCCTCTTCCACTGTGGTGTCTACCTTTGCTTCTACTGCAGCACCAACATTTTCTTCGGCCACGGCATCCACTGCGTCAATCACTCAGCCCCAGACTATGGACTTGGCTGCCTTTTTACAGAAGGCAGCTCCTCAGTCTACCTTGAGTGGTCTGGTGTCCTCCACTCCTCTAGGGAGCAACAATAGTGCAAACAATGGTGGTAGTGGAGGCAGCAGGGGAGGGGGAGGAGCATCTCTGGTGTCTCCAGCCCCTGGCCTAAGTGTTGGTGGGCAGCACAATATTCTCAGTGGCCTCAGCACCAATGTTGGTGAAAGTCTAAAGGCTGGCACTCTTGTGGGATCTGTAGGGGTAACGGCTCCGGTACCACTGCCATCATCCTCTGCACCAACCCCATATTCAGCTTCTACAGTGCAGCTGCCTCCAACCATCTTCTCCAGCTCAGGTTAGCTTTTATTTTTTTTAGATAATTTATTTTATCTATTTAACAGCTATACATGGTATTGATAATGGTTTTGACCATGTAAGTGATAAGTACCATATTCATTCTTGGTCCTACCTGTTCACCTATACACTGATCCCTTCCAAATCATGCATAATTGGGACAACCCATGGTGTATGATATGGAAATGCACTTGAACATATGGGATTGATTCTAATTGGTTCCTTCCACTCAAGGTCCATCTACAATTGCCATAATTTATACCTACTCAATATAGTATGGTACATGGGTAAAGCTAATATGAGACATGAACACACACACACACACACTGGAGGAGAAAGGTATGTTGACAGATAGACAGTATGGATTCAGAAGAGGAAGATCATGTCACAAATTTAATAAGCTTCTCAAGAGTGGTTGACATAGTGCAACAAAAGAATGGCTGGGTGGACTGGATCTACTTAGATCTAAAAGAAGGTATTTGACAAGGTCTGTCACAAAAAGTTACTGTGGAAACTTGAACAAAATGGGTGACTAAAGGGAGCACATCTGAAGTGGATGGCTGACTTTCTAAGACAGAAATGAGAACCATTATAAGAGATAAAAGTGGGCCTGGAAAAGAGCCCAAGTGGAGTTCCACAGGAGTTGGGATTACCAAGATTTTGTGATACTGTGTGTTTGTGTGTGTCTAATTCACTGTTGCGGTCTCCTGCTGGTCACCCAGCCAGCCTTTTCCCTACAGAATGAGCTCAGAGCTCATAGACCCGATCTTCGGGTAGGGCTGAAACTACATCACACACTACACACCGGGACAGTGAGGTCACAACCCTTCGAGTTACATCCCGTACCTACTTGCTGCTAGGTGAACAGGGGCTAGAAACACATTAAGAGGCTTGTCCATTTGTCACACCGTACCCAGGACTTGAACCTGGGCTCTCGGTTGTGAGGTGACCTCTCTGCCACCACTACCTGCTGCCAGTATCCACAAAGATTTGTTGACTGTTGATGAGTGAAGGATGCTAGCTCACCTAAAAGTGTTCATTGACGTTACTACTGTAACATCGTGAAAGAAGGCCAGCGAGGTCTGATAGCACTGGTTCAGTGGGTGCTGTGAAGATACACTTAAAGCCTGCTGTGACCTCAGTGAACATTTTCTTTTGTGTCTTACAACACAAGGGGACAGTCACAGCCTGCCCTCAAAAAACAACTCTTCCTTCGCACTAAACTACATACACCTATGCATTTATTTTTCATCCAAAATAAAAAATAAAATAAAAAAGAAAAGAAAGAATGGAAAAAAATTCAATCTTGTATGCAACTTTTTGGGGACCAACACCTCGGTTGGCCTTTTTCTTTTAACCAGCTTTTATTTTGCCCTTAGCTGGACTCCCTTATTCCATTATATATATATATATATATATATATATATA